>CM077440.1:35640813-36155813 GCA_039654765.1 Mylopharyngodon piceus
GTAATCAGAAATTACTTGCTTAGAACTGAATTCAAACTGAAGAAACTAACAAATATCTAGCCACTAAAAATATGAATCAATCTGAAAACCAGAAAGAAATGTTTACAATGAATTATACTGCAGTGTGACTGTTGTTTTAAAAACTAAAAACCCATAATATATCCAGAAACCACTACACGTGACATAAAATATTCTGTGGTCCCACACTCTTGAGACTCTGTTTGAATGCACCGAAAAACCTTAAAAACAGGTTGTACTGTATATAGACACAGCGCTCAGTTAAGTGCACACCATAGCGAGGACGGCAGGACCTTCTTATTGAGAACACATTGAGGACACAGGCTTGTCATTACAGAGCAAATGGGAGCTTCTAGAAACTGTGGGAAGCAATTAAATGTCAGCTGGAAATAACAAGTAAAGCACCATAAAACTGCTCAAACATGCAAACGGACAGAAAACAAGAGGCAAAACGCCCTTAGGGAAGAAAAATCACAGAGGAGTCTTCTTGAACGTCTCAATTGTTTCTTTTAGACATCACTTAGATTAAATAGAGACTTCTTCTCAGTTTTATCTCCTGAGAACAGATCCTAGTGATCTCACGACTTTCAGTCACAACTGACAATGAATGCTAGAGGAAACATCTGAAACAAAGTTGGTACTTGAGCTCTTTATTAGGCTCTGAAAGAGAAACATCGGAGCAATAAAATCTTTTAATTTTAGAAACATTTAGCAGACTCTGAAACTCTGCATGTGTGGCATAGCAGGAAAGCCACAGGTCAAAGGAGAAACCGGGATTTAAATGCTGACATCCTCGAAAGAGAGGGAGGTCCCGCATTAACAGGAAACAGACTAGCGGCAAATCAGAATGTGCGTGTGTGTGTGTGTGTGTGTGCGCTTGTGAGAGAGACAGAAACTAATTGCCCTTCCTATCATGTGGGAAAATCAGCAGTGCTGCTGTGAGTGTGTTTGCGTGGGTTTATCTGTGAAGCAGCAGCAGGATGACCACACCCAAAGATGAAGACACAATAGCAGAAAAATACAACTACAGTTGTATTTAAATTCCATCTGAAATAGCTATCGATACTACCTTATCAGCTAGTTGCATCTGTAGAGATCAGCCAAACCCAAAATCAAAAACCATCTACTACTGTCCATTAAAGGCACAATATGTAAGATTTTTGGATTAATATATCGAAAAACCACTAGATCAGTGTTATATATTTTGTTGACTTGTGTACTTATATTATCCCAGATGTTTCCAAGAATGTTTAAATCCAGAGAAATAAGCCAGGACACAGAGCGTGTCTGTGCGTTGCCTTTCAGTGACATCATACCTGTGTTACCCTCTGTTTTATTTTGTAAAAACCATGGAAACACCAAAAACGCTTTAATATATTATATGTTTAATTAGACAAGAGAACAACTGTTTGGTTACATTTATAGACAGAAAACTAATCATTGTTATATAGCTTAACACATATAGTCTATATAGTATAGTCTATGTACAGACTAATTTTTCTTGATTATATTAATATGATATTCTAATATCGATCTAGCTTACTGCAGTGTGCAACAAGCATCTCATAGCAGCCGCCGAGTGAGCACACAGAGTAGCATTATAACAACTTTCAACGCACAAATGTACACTATATTGCCAAAAGTTTTGGGACGCCTGCCTTTACGTGCACATGAACTTTAATGACATCCCATTCTTAATCCGTAGGGTTTAATATGGGGTTGGCCCACCCTTTGCAGCTATAACAGCCTCAACTCTTCTGGGAAGGCTTTCCACAAGGTTTAGGAGTGTGTTTATGGGAATTTTTGACCATTCTTCTAGAAGCACATTAGTGAGGTCAGTCACTGATGTTGGTGAGTAGGCCTGGCTCGCAGTCTCCGCTCTAATTCATCCCAAAAGTGTTCTATCGGGTTGAGGTCAGGACTCTGTGCAGGCCAGTCAAGTTCCTCCACACCAAACTCGCTCATCCATGTCTTTATGGACCTTGCTTTGTGCACTGGTGTGCAGTCATGTTGGAACAGGAAGGGGCCATCCCCAAACTGTTCCCACAAAGTTGGGAGCATGAAATTGTCCAAATGTCTTGGTATGCTGAAGCATTAAGAGTTCCTTTCACTGGAACTAAGGGGCCAATCCCAACCCCTGAAAAACAACCCCACACCATAATCCTCCCTCCACCAAACTTTACACTTGGCACAATGCAGTCAGGCAAGTACCGTTCTCCTGGCAACCGCCAAACCCAAACTCGTCCATCGGATTGCCAGACAGAGAAGAGTGATTCGTCACTCCAGAGAACATGTCTCCACTGCTCTAGAGTCCAGTGGCGGCGTGCTTTACACCACTGCATCCGACGCTCTGCATTGCACTTGGTGATGTAAGGCTTGGATGCAGCTGTTCGGCCATGGAAACCCATTCCATGAAGCTCTCTACGCACTGTTCTTGAGCGAATCTGAAGGCCACACGAAGTTTGGAGGTCTGTAGCTATTGACTCTGCAGAAAGTTGGCGACTTCTGCGCACTGTGTGCCTCAGCATGCGCTGACCCCGCTCTGTGATTTTACGTGGCCTACCACTTCGTGGCTGAGTTGCTGTTGTTCCCAATTGCTTCCACTTTGTTATGACACCACTAACAGTTGACCGTGGAATATTTAGTAGTGAGGAAATTTCACGAATAGACTTATTGCACAGGTGGCAACCTATCACGGTACCACGCTTGAATTCACTGAGCTCCTGAGAGCGACCCATTCTTTCACAAATGTTTGTAGAAGCAGTCTGCATGCCTAGGTGCTTGATTTTATACACCTGTGGCCATGGAAGTGATTGGAACACCTGAAATCAAAGATTTGGAGGGGTGTCCTAATACTTTTGGCAATATAGTGTATCTAATATGATAAAACAGCGCTGCGTCATACATTTGACCAGAAGAAGTGGAAGCGGCGACTGTGGCATAATAAAAGTTCTGCTGCTCTCGAGCCATGTGTCACGCTTGTCTCTCATTAGCAATCGCTCCAGCGGCCTTGTTCAGCTCCCACAGAACTCGGTCCTGCTCTCCTTCATACTACAGTAATGTTAACCCTTTCACACGTAAGTTTAAAATATTCTGGCTGACCCCCCAGCATGAGTTTTTCAAGGCGACCTTTATTTAGAACGCATCGCTTTATTTTTTCCACGGTGACACGTCATTGCTTGTCACGTGACACACCACAGACACAATAGTGCTGTATGACTGATGATCTGCTTTTATTTCATTTTTCCTTTTTTATTAAAAATATTCACAAATTTGTTAACTATAGCATGAAATATCGGATATGTGTAAGTGGATGTGTTTTGTTTATAACACCTTTATAACGATGGGCACCGCCATGTTAGTTTGCGCCGCAGTACAGAGAATCGGATCTGTTGGATTTACAACACGTGAATTCATCCACTTCAAATTCACATTTGAATTTGGCAGTTGATCACGTGATGCGCTGATGATTCTGTGCTCAATCTCGGCGTCATCAAGCTACGCCTTTGTTTTGAATAGGCGACCTCTAGTGGTGAAAAGTTACATATTGTGCCTTTAAGTAATGAATCATTTCATTTGATAAAATGTATAATATAAAGAGCTTTTTTTTCTAAAGGGCTCCCAACTCTGGAACATGCTGCCAATTGAAATAAAAGCAGTACATGACATGATATTTAAAATAGTTATCTTAATAATAATAATATCAATTATATATATTTTTATTAGATATTTGTATTTATTTATTTATTTATAATAAAATTATGTAATTAAACACTTAAAATTATTTTAATTATATATATTAAGATTTTTATTGGAAATAATCATTTTTACCATTTATTTACACATCATCATTCTTAATTCTTGCACAAAAAAACACAAATTTTATATTTCTAAAACATCAAAACACTGAACGCACTGCAAATCCACCTACATCCTCCTGAATAGTCTCTGAAGCCCTGGCAGGATGTGCTTCCTTTTCTTCCTGCTTTTTAATCTGCTTCTGAAGCACTAATTATCTAATCAGACTGGCTGAAAATTTTAGATATTAAGTGTTTGATGTTGTGTTAAGGATCAGTCACAGGAAACAACATGGAGGAAGAAGTCCTCGGCTGCAGATCACCGGTGGTCAGAGTGGATGTTTTGGTAATGGCCGTTCCTAATGCTGGATGATATAATGTTACTGGTGGGCAGCAAAACTGGCCATAGATTTTGGAAATCTGACTGCAGATATTACATACAATATTGCTGGTAAACAAATAACATATTAAGTTATTTATACCTTAATAACATATTAAGGTTAAACTTGAAATAAAGCTAAAAAACTTGGTTGCATCAAGTTTTGCACTAAAAGGTATACAACAATTAAAGTACTGTACCTTTAATGTATCTGAGATTCAGGATGTGTCACAGTTTCTGGAAACAGTCCAGTATCAGGACATTGCTAAATGCCCACAAACGCCTGACATAAATTTACGGTATAAATTTGGCCGGAGGACCCTGGGAAAAAAGACCTGGCACAATATTCAATGAACTATATGTTATGGTGGTGTGTGCAGTGAATACTGTTTCTGTGACAAATGTGTAATTGCTGACTGAACTGAAGCCAAAGAGCAGAATTACATTTATAAAACCGATGTAAATTTATATGTGACCAGATAGCGTCTCTAGCTAGAAGTTACAATGCACACATGAAGGAATATAAAAGTAAAAACAGATCGTACAATGGAAATCTGTTGAAATATGCACCACACAGAATTTTAAGTGACTCAATATGGAGTGTGTAGCAGCATAATGAACCTTTAAGACCAGCCTAGAGGAAACCACATCCCTGGCTTGGTTAACAGCCCACCGTATGTGCAGCTTTAACAGTCGACTCGCAGAAGAACGACTGCAGCTGCAGGATTGGGAGGTTCTAGTATGATTAGTGTCTTCAAACACTTTTTTTTTTTTGCCTGATTAATCATGCTTTTCTTGTTGGAAGTATTCAGAAGGAATAGACTGGGCTTTTCTCTATAGCATCTCTGTATTTCAGCAGTAAAAGACTAGGCATTTCTGCTGAGAAGCCATGCGTCAGAAACAACTATCTATGCCGTTGTGGTTGGTGAACAGCTCTGGACAAGCCAAAGCGTTCTTTCTCTTGGCCTAGACTGTAACTTACCCACTGAATACCTCCAAGTTGTTTCTTAGGAAATGATTATCCAGCTAACCACATCATAAAAAAATAAAATATAAATCACAAGCAAAGCTAAACACGTTTCTCACAGTCAGGTGTGTCCATGAAAGACACAGAAACTCAAAAACAAGCACTATAGTCAACTAACTAGTTGATTAAGCTAGCCAATCAGAAACCCACTCTGCCAGTCATGATTTTGCATATTCAGATTTGCTGACAGGATTGGCTTAAATATATTTGGAGGGCGGGGTTTGAAGAGAGGGTGTGCCGATAAAATGAGCAAAATAGCGGAAGCTTATAAAGAACCTTTTCCTGTGATTATCAAATTATTAAGTTAATGAAACACTCTTAATAATAAAGGTTCCAAAAGGGCGGGTTCCCAGAAATGCCATAGAAGAACCATTTTTGGTTCCCCAAAGAACCTTTCAACGATCAGTTCTTAAAAGAACATTTTAATAATCTGAAGAACCTTTTTCCACTATAAAGACTCTTTTGTGGAATGGAAAGATTCCATGAATTCTTCACAAACCATTGATGCCAATAAAGAACCTTTATTTTTTAAAGTCTAGGCCTCCCTTCCAATGCAATTTCTTTTTATATCTATCTGAGATATCTGAGATCTATTAAGATTGTTTAGTGCCACATATAAGCAGATGTAGAGATCCTGCATTTGGTGCAACAAATTCTTTTAGTACATGATCATTTTCATCAGTTGCTTCCTCCAAAAATGACCTGACTCTTATTCTTCATTACGAGGCTGTGCCTCACTCTGAGGATATAGATAACACATCTATCTCTGTACTGCGCCGTTGATGTGTGTCGTGATGGTTTCTTCCACACCACTGCCCTCAACCCTGATCAATCAATGGCTAGTTTAATGCTAGAGACCCGGGTCATATGGGAAATCAAGCCTGTCAAATCGGCTCTCTGACATCATGAAATGTATGGCTTTAAAATCCAAATTGAATGTGTAATGCGAAATGTAAATGTATTCATTAACATGAGAGACAGGTTAACTGAAGAAAAATTCGCTTTTGTGTGGAATGGATTGAGTGCGAATGCTTTTTATTTTAAGACAATTTGTTAGAATTCTAGTTGTTTTTGACAACTTTGCATAAAATAAATAAACAAACAAACAAATCTTTCTATCTAAATTATTAAATAATGAAATGTACTAATTATATATTTATGAACACTATTTTATATATATATATATATATATATATAAATATATATATATATATATATATATATATTTTTTTTTTTTTTTTTTCCCCATCAAATTACTTTGACCACCTTTAGCATAAGTATGATGTCAACACTTTCTCTGAAACCTACTTTTGTCTGCTTTGGGGATCAATTTCAGTCATTTAAATATCTCTCCTCCTCATTTCTAAGGGCCTTCTGTTACACAGCACTCACAAGACAACAAGGAGATAAACCTATCTAACACAAAAAGGGAGTATTCTCTTAACACAGGTCTTAAAACATAAACCTTTATAGCCAAGCACCTTGGAGCATCATAAAGAATCTCAAGAGCTGAAAAGGCAGCAGCAGTTTGTCAGCAAGATTGAATATGCACAGGTTAATTAACTGTCTCTATGCCTAAGTGCAATAAAGTTGGTTAAGGAAGAATCGATAAGCAGCACGTAGGCACACATCATTGATTGGGAGGCGACTTTTATTCCACATGGTGATTTATGGAGTCATGAAAAGGTGCTACCAGAGTCAGGTGGGGGAGGAATAATTATTATGGATTAATGAATAGAATTAAAGAACATGTAATGCATGGACATGTTAATCAGAACATATAAGCAAAGAAAAAAATAGTTAAAAAAAAGAGCAAAAATAGATTTCAGAAGATTTTTATGATCTTCGGTTTATAGAACTAGATTACAATTCTTTATTAAATTATGCAATCCTGAAATTAATTCATATTTTTCATTATTACAATTTATATTATATTACATTATATTATATTAATATAAATTATGAATGTATTAATTATAATACATATAATACATATATATTATAATACATAATAATAAATATTAATTATAATTAATTATAATTTATTATTATACTTTTAAATAATTATTTATTATTTTTTATATATATTATATATTTTTTTTATTATTTGCATATAATACAAATTAATATTTACCTAAATTAATGAATAATTAATGCTTAATAAATCTATTTTTTAAATACAATAAAAAGCATTGAGAAAATGTTCACTGTATTAGAATACTATTAATCAAAAATGTCAATTAAAATAATAATTAAAATAAAATCTTTGACCAAACACCTGTATGTATACAATATTTGTAGGCTATAATGTAGCAATCATTTGTACAATATTTCACATGGGCAACAGTCATGACCTTTTAATGAGTAAAGTATATGAGCACCTGGTCACTTACAAAGCTTGTGTGCTTTCTCTCTCTCTCTCTCTCTCTCTCTCTCTCACAAACACACAGTGGCCATGTGACAAAGCTCGTCCATGTAGGGCTTCCAGCTGGCATGCACAATGGCTCAGCTGTCATTACACATCTGCACACACACAGGATACCCGTGGTGTTGACAAGGCTGATATTGAATTATACGTTACAAAAACCCTGTACATGGGTAGTTTGTTTACATAAGGCTGTCACCACATGCTGGAACAAATGTGTGTGCAAGAGCGAGAAAGAGAGAGAAATCATCAAACTAAGCCTCAAAGTCGCTTCGCAAGCTATAGCTGTCTTCAGCAGAGAGGAAATGCATCATAAACGGCTCATATCAATGATTATTAAGGGAATATCATCTCATCCTCATGTCATTCCAAACCCATAGATGTTCTTTGAAAAAGTAACAGCATACGAGTTTGGAAAGTCAGTAAATAATGACAGAATTTTCATTTTGGGCCTAAGTATTTCTTGAAAGACAAGTTTAAGATTGTATATTTCCCATTTGTCTGATTTTGGATGACATGGAGATGAGAGACAGATGAGAGAGAGAGAGAGAGAGAGAGAGAGAGAGAGAGAGAGAGAGAGAGAGAGAGAGAGAGAGAGAGAGAGAGAGACAGTCAATCCACAGACATTATATTGGCAGAGGGCTGAATGTCCTGCCGATGAGACATGGCTCTAAACTGGCTAGGTTATTGACAGGTGATATTAATGAACCAAGTGGCATTAAAATAGAGAGGACGAATCAATTGCTGATCACGCAGACATATAACTGCTTGACGGACTGTCTAAACATGCAGTTTTGAAAAAAGTCTCAGTGTGTAAACTCTTTTGAGGAGTTAATTAAACCAATGATCTCTGCTGGAAGACTTTACGACGAGCCCTGCATATGCATTTCGGTCTAGATAAATTACAATGTCTGTTATAAAATTGGGCTACTGTGAGATAAAAACATCTGGTGGCTCACTTGATTACCACTTTTAAGATTTTAAGTGGGTAACTTGGATACAAAAAATTGCAGTCTCCAAGAATCAAAATCATAGGGAGAGATTACATAGACAGATAAGACTATTTTTTTTGTGAATGGTTTGTAACGCAGTACAGGTGTTGTTGAGAATTTAGACCCCCTGCCAAATTATTACCCCCCGTCGTTGAATTCGCTACCTGATTGCCTAATTCTAACCCCACTCCTAATCCTAACCCCTCCCCCACTCCTAATCCTAAACCAATATAGGCGGATAATAATTTGGCAGGGAACAGAATTCGGCACAATACAGGTGTTGTGCCGAATTTCGACCCTCTGCCAAATTATTACACCACCTCGTTGAATTCGCTACCTGATTGCTTAATTCTAACCCCACTCCTAATCCTAAACCAATATAGGGAGGTAATAATTTGCCGGGGGTCAGAATTCGGCACAATACTGGTGTTGTGCCGAATTTTGACCTCCTGCCAAATTATTACCATCCCTCGTTGAAATCACTACCTGATTGCCTAATCTAAACCCCACCCCTAATCCTACCCACCCACCTACTCCTAAACCTACCAATACTAGGGGGGTAATAATCTGGCAGGGGGTTGAAAACACCGCCACTTTTGTATTATAATCTGTAGCATACCTTCACTTTTTTTGAGTTTCCCACTTCAAGCTCTGTTGGTACTAGAATGGTTGGTTGCCAGGGCATTGGTTGCTAAGGAGTGGTTGTTAGCACGTTGCTATGCAGTTACTAGGGGAGAGTGGATGCTACGGAGATTAGTTACATGCTGGCCCGAGTCAAATAAATAAATGACAAATCATATTTCTCAGTTACTGTGAGAGGCATTGATGCTTCAATGTAAAGTGGTTCAAAAAAGTATTTAAACGCTTAAGAAAATAAAAAGATCACTGTATTAGATACAGCATATCAAAACCTATAGAGTATCTGCAAATATATTTCTTTAAGAAAAATGCCATTATTCTGGTATTGCAAAGGCATTCATAAATTTACACGTGTGCCTTAAGTGTCCATGAAACAAACGCATGATATCTTTTATGTCTGTATAATGAAGTTGCATACTGAATTTGAACACGTTTAGGAGTTTTGATAATCCCTTGCCCTATAGAGTAAAAGCGATACTATTATTCACAGCTATAAGCAGACGACCTACCTGTACCACTGAAGACCCTTCTCATAGAACCTGTCAAAGAAGTGCGGCTCTGCGCCCACGGCTCTTACGTCGGGATGGACGCGCAGGAACTCCAGAAGTGCGCGCGTTCCCCCCTTTTTCACGCCGATAATAATCGCCTGAGGAAACTCTTTGGTGCCAAAATTGTTTGACACAGAAAGATTGTTGTAAGTGTCATAGCCTAAGCCTCGCTGCCTCTTCTCATCTTCCACGTCTGTCGCATCCTGATCGGGGAGTTCGCGTACGATGGAGCCGTTCCAGTGCGCGTCCGGCTGGAGTTTCTTCCATTCCTTTGGGAAAAGTTTGCTTCTGAAACTTTGATGGACGTACAGTGGACTCGGCATGGAATCGCAGTATCCAGTGAGACAGTAGAATAAATAGGTGAATATAAGGAGCATGGTAAAGAACACGGACACCTTGGAATGCGCTTTCAGGTGTCCGAAGTCGAAACTCGTTGTCCAACATCCCATGAGTGTCTTTGCTTCGCAAGAAATAACACGTTAAACGGAGGAATCATGCCGTATTAAATGTAAAAGAATAACTTTTGGTTGCAAGACTAAACATTTAGTGAGATTTACTGTTTTTTGCGTCTCAAAATCACTAAATCAACTGCACGCCATATTTGCACGATCATGTCTTATATAGAGAAGTAACATAACTTGTCATGTTCTTTTTGTTGGACTGATATGACTTCTTTGGCTTAGTCTCTCGCAGTCGTGCAGCTTCGGGTGACCAGGGTTACCCATTCATCTCCCACCCGTTTTTGGTGTGAATCCACGCCCTGCCTTCTGAGTCCCACCCCTTTTGCTCAAATTACTTTTATGACTTTCCTAAGCAATTACAAATCCATTAAGTACTATACAATCGATGAGAGCTAGAGAGCTTATTTTTTGCGGATAAGAAAAGAACAGGTCAAAGTTCACATCCCTTACTGCATAATAGTGAAATGTTATCTCAGGTATTTTTATGGCATGTACTTTCCTACATAGGCTGCAGTGTGAGGCAGTACAGATGAAGAGGTCAGTGAGTGAGCAACACCTGTCCTGGAGGCCACACACTCAGCGGAGACAGTCTGTTCCTTGATCTGGTCTCTGTAGACTTAAAAATCACGATCACCTCAGTTCATGCAAACACACACACTGCAATATTCATTTTAAAGTACTTTATTGGTATGATTGTGACCGTAGTTGCAATAAAATAAACAATAGCAATATGAAAATAACATGGAAAAAAATAAAAAATAAACCAGGGGTAAACTTTTTAAATGAAAAAATTAAACCTCAAATGTGACCCTGGATCACAAAATCAGTCATAAGTCGCAAGGGTATATTTGTAGCAGTAGCCAACAATACATTGTATGGGTCAAAATTATAGATTTTTCTTTTATGCAAAAAATCATTAGGATATTAAGTAAAGATCATGTTCCATGAAGATATTTTGTAAATTTCCTACCGTAAATATAGCAAAAATTTATTTTTGTGAGTGGATATGCATAGCTAAGGACTTAATTTGGACAACTTTAAAGGCGATTTTCTCAATATTTTGATTTTTTTTTTTTTGTTGTATCCTCAGATTCCAGATTTTCAAATAGTTGTATCTTGGCCAAGTTGAGTTGTATCTCAATTTCAAAAAATTGACCCTTATGACTGGTTTTGTGGCCAGGGTCACAAATATGGTTATACCTTTGCACTGGTCCCCTTTCAAAAAAATAAAAATAAGGCTATATTTTTTAATACATTAATTTATACTGAGAACATAGAGAAAGCAAGTGTGGTATTATAAACACAAAATGTTGTTCCCAAAATTAAATAATTGACTTTTATTTATCATTGTACTAAAGCAAAAGCAAATTATTAAAATACTGTATGGACAATATTTGCACTGTAAAAAAGAATTGTTGGTTTAACTTAAAAAAGTAAGTTACCTGGTTGCCTTAAAATTTTGAAATTAAAATTTTGAGTTAATCCAATGAAGGTTGATTGGTTTAATCAACAGAAACTCAAAATAATATATAAAAGCGGCGATTGCAGAATAATAAAAGTTCTGCTGCTCTCGAGGCGTGTGTCGCGTTGGTCTCTCATTAGCAATCTCTCCAGCGCCCTCATTCGGCTCCAACAGCACTCGCCCTGCTCTGCTTCATACTACAGTAAAGTTAATAATCTCATCCATGAACATGATTTCTGCCCGAGTCCTGTCCCGATTCTTTTTCACTGACTCTGTGTCATCAAGCTACGTTTTGAATAGGCGACCTCTAGTGGCGAAAAATCTACATATTGTAGCTTTAAAAATATATTTTCCCCTCCACAAAACTAGTCTGGATTTTTCCTTTAAACTTCTAAAATCGATCTGCAAAACCTTTTCTCTCCAATATTCTATGGACCCCTTATGAATTTGAAAATCACCCTCTAATTGTTCCAAACCTGAATGAATTTCTTTCTTCTGTTGAACACAGAAGATATATTGAAGAATGTAGGTATAACAAACAGTTGAAGGGCCCCACTGACTTCCATAGTATGGAAAAGAAAGAAATTCATACAGGTTTGGAACAACTTGAGGGTGAGTAAATGATGACAAAATTTTCTTTTTTGGGTGAACTATCCCTTTAACTGTAGTTTGGAACTTTTACTGACTTGTGCAGCTTAAATATGGGTTTTGGTGCAAAAGATGCACAATTGCCCTCACAATTACGGATACTTTTTGGTCAATCTAGAAATTGTCAGAAAAAGATGATTTTGGCAACACAGTCTTACTTTGGTTGACAATCTTTCCTCTTGTTAACGCTAGAGGACAGGTGCCATTATGGTCCAGACTCTACGGAGCCTGCAGCAAGGCTAAAAACAACACTGCCTGACTGTGGCCAAACAGGACCCCCGTGTCAAACTCAGGATTATGTCATAAAATGGGATCATTAAGACAGCAATATTGAACAGTTCTAGACTCAAAACACTCTTCAAATGTTCCAAAATCCTCTTCAAGCTCTATAAAGTTTGCTCTTAGACCTGGCAATAGCATGTTGATTCTACAAAAACCATGAAATCAACAAGATTGGGCTAATTGTCCCAGCTTTGCAATAATGTACACATGATCTAGTTACTCTTGCTTCATGGCTTTTTGACTCAGCATCATTTTGGAAATGCTATCACACGGGTCTACAACAAATTTTCTAGACCTACATTCTTAAAATTAAAGGTTCTTTATTGGCATCTATGGTTCCATGAGGAACCTGTCCATTGGACAAAAGGTCCAAAGGTTCTTTAGACTTTTAAAAATGGTTACTGAAAAGTTTTTTTTGAGGAACCCAAAATGTTTCGCTAACCCATCCCCCCCCCCCCCTTTTTTTTGGAAGCTTTATTTATTTATTTTTTTTAAAGTGTAGAAAAGGAAACATTAAATGAGGGTTTTAGTTCTATTACCTTTCTAAGCATCAAGACATAAGAAAAATCATCAAATATTCCCATACAATATATTTACATTTAAAGGAGACACATGATATTTCTATAGGGACCATAATTTCAGAGATATTGGGAAGGCTCTTTTGAAGCTGTCCATAGCATCCACCCAGATTACAATAAAGTTTTGTCAGTTTGGGTTATTGTAAACAGTAATGCCAAATGAAAATCCCAAGATATTGTTCATCATGTGCCCCAAACCTGTATGAAATAATCGTTGTCTGCAATAGAAAAAATAAGACTCCTCGAGAAGAATCAAGTAGTGTTTCTTTCTACATATTTGAGGAAGACCACCAGGGAGCTGCCACCCACAAACATGTATCATACGCATGACTGATGACCTGACAACCTTTCCACTCAGCATCTATAGTTCAAGCCAAAATTATATCATTATCTTGTGGTGCAACATGTCACACAAAATGAACTCAAGCTTAATCCTGCTGACAGAAAACATACCAGAGCTGTCACTAGAAAGACAACAATTGAAAAACAAATCATATAATTATTTAAAAGGGGTTTTATTATACAAAAATGTATGTAGCTTCAAGCTAGACACAGTATGTTTGATATATCTAAAATAAGCAATACTAATCTGTGAGTAATCAGTTACAGTTGATATCATTATGTGTGTCAAAATTTGAACAACAGCTACCAAACCAGTTCTTTACCATTGAACTTAAGTGACCTCGAGGAGCGTCTCAGTATAATGTTTGCATGCTCAAAGCTATGTACCACTGCAGGTCAGACTGGTTGCACTAGATTAAAAATAACATCTTCTTTTGGTTTGTCAGATTTATTGAAGACATGGTATTTTGCCTCAAATTAGCAGTTTTTGTGAGCGTTTATTTGAGATTTAGAATGCTGGATCGGTTACCTGTACATGCCATTTAGTAAATGCTTGTCAATCACAGCAACCTTCTGTACTGTACGTTAATTGCAAAAGAAGAAAGAAAACAGTGTCATTCAGCTGAAATCAGTTCAGTGTTGATTCAGTTCTGTTGTAAAGATCATCAATTATTAAATTAGTTCATTTAATCTATAAATCAGTTCTGCAGAAAGCAAGTGCATATTACATAAAAACAGTACACACACTTTAAAGGGTTAGTTCACTCAAAAATGAAAATTATCCCATGATTTACTTATCTTCTTTCAGACGAAAACAATTGGAAATATACATTTAAAAATATCCTGGCTCTTCCAAGCTTTATAATGGTAGTGAATGGGGGCCCGATTCTGAAGTAAAAAAAAGTTCATCCATCCATCATAAAAGTAATCCATACGGCTCCAGGGGGTTAATAAAGGCCTTCTGAAGTGAAGCGATGGGTTTTTGTAAGAAAAATATCCATATTTATAACTTTATAAAGTAAAATAACTAGCTTACGCCAGACGACCGTACGCATACTGCACAAGTCGACTTGCGCCAAATGAGTAACCCTTGATGTGATGTATGACACAGGATGTAGGAGTATTGTAAGCTTAGACGTAAGCTTAGTAGTAAGCTTGTAAGTTCTCGCGGTTTAAACAAATAGGGCTGGGCAACAAATTTAAGCTCCTCTTCTCTTATATCGAAATCCTATGACATTTCTCTTTAAAATGTGTCATTTTAGACTTCTAATTCTTGACCGGTGTTTTGTTTTGCTCTATCCACTGCGCCTCCGGCTTATGTCATTTTGTCATTGCGTTGGGTCAGAGGTCACTCTTCCGCCACAAATCAAGGCGAACGGCTGTCTGCCTTAAGCTAGTTATTAGAGTTAATAATGTTTTAAATATGTTTTTTTTTTTTTTCTTTTTTTTCTTTTTACAAAAACCCATCGCTTCGCTTCAGAACGCTTTATTAACCCCCCGGAGCCTTGTGGAGTACTTTTATGATGGATGGATGCACTTTTTTTGCTTCAAAATCAGGCCTCCCATTTAATGCCAAATAAACCTTGGAGGACTAAGGATATTTTTAAATATAACTCCGATTGTGTTCGTCTGAAAGAAGAAAGTCATATACACCTAGGATGGCTTGAGGGTGAGTAAATCATGGGATAATTTTTGGCCCACCTCAGACTTGTATAACAACAAACAAACAACGACGAGCTCATAGGGTGGACGTGTCGCTCACGGCAGATTTTTTAATGGCATGTCAGTTTGCACAGGACTAACACGAACTGGGGTTATTTTTAAAGGCCATTTTTTAGAGTGTAGAAACGGTGTGAGAAACACAAAAGCCTGCTATTGGCCTATTTCCATTTCCTACAGGGACAGGTTAATGCATTAAATATATAACTTAACCTATTGTTTATTTTTATTTTGTTTAATCTATTGCATTAACTAATGTTAACAAAGTGAACCTTATTGTAAAGCGTTACCATGTTTTTTGCCAATGTCCTTAATCACCTTCAGCCAGATGTGGCATTTGTTTTCACAGCTGGGGAGGAGTTTCTTCAATATTGCCTGCCTGCACATACACACAAACACACATACACATTATACTGACACTCAAACACAATTTAATCTGCGTGCACAATCGGTAAAGGGTGAATGAGGGCAGATCGCATCACACTAATGGTTAAAAAACAACAGCACATGTGCAGAACTTTCCAAAGTCACCTGCCTCACAATGCAGAGGAGATAAGTACCTTTTCTGCACAACACCTGGATATTGTGGCATCTTAGAGATGCCAGCTGAGGATCACCCACAACAGCTTGATGTTAGTTTAACACTTTGAAGTTTTCTGAAAGAAAAAAAAGTGTCTTTAGCATTCATACAAGTGAAAATACACTGCTGCGATTGCCTGAAAAACACTGCGCCTTTGAGCGTGCCTTTCTTGGACCTCAGCACAGTGTTTGCACATGAAAGCTGAAGTCTATGGTGGCAAAGCCAGTCTCTCTACAGTGCATGGTATGGAAGGCCTGTGGTTAGCCTTAAGTATAGGGAAGACATGAATTACATTACAGTGGTGGGTGTAGCAGTCAAGAAAAAGAGGAAGGAGAGAAAAGTAGAAAGAGACAGACTCAAAGGGATTTCAATTGGCATGTCGGGGCAGGACATCTTGCAAAGCACCTTGGAACCTTAAAGGTAAAGTGTGTAATTTCTGTGGCGGAAACAGAATTTCAAAAGTAATCACTGTTTTCGAACAAGTTTTGAGATTGGCGCCGCTAGTAGCGCAGAAATTACACACTTCAGTGTGAAACGCTGTTCATTTTACTCTGCTGTATTTGCAAGTGAAATGGGATATAAAAAAAAAAAAACAAACAAAAAATACATTAGAACTTCATTGTATCCATCTGAAAATGACTGGAAAAGGTTGCCTTTACCAGAACTGGGCAGAGGTGTTGAAAAAATAAAAGGGATTTATAATGTTACCTGAAACAAAATGACTTCTGAGGCAAAGGAAGTTATTACGTGATTGAAGAATAAAAAGATAAATGATTATTTTCTTTGGAATGATCTGCACTGATGAATTGTTCACAATAAGACTCAAAACATGTATTAATACAAGTGAATTTTGAATACATGGTGATTCTAAGGTGCAGAAAACATATTAGAATGGAGATGATGGATGAGACAGCAAACAAGCAACACAGGCATGTACAGTACAAGATCCATAAATCTCTGACTCCAATAAATTGTTTTTTATTGCAGTTAACTGTAGTAAAGTGCTTTTTTATTATCCAATAAATGTCAGTTGTTTTAACAGCTTTAATAGTCATCAAAGGATTCTTTTTTGTGCTGCCATATCAATATTTCCACAATTAAAAAAAGCTTCTTTTTTTTAAAAAAAAATTAAAAATACACTTAGAGTTTAAAGACCAACATATGCTGTTTTAGATGTGTATAAAAGAAAGGAAAAAAGATTCATGTTCCTTGTTGTAAAACAACAACAACAACAACAAACAGGAAGTTCACAAGCCACAGGATGCTAATTTGGAATTTGAATTCAATCCAGTCACATAACAGGAATTTCATTAGTTTTGACACCAAACATAAATAATTACTTAATTTTGACTACACTGTAAAAAATGACCTGTCTACACTGTAAAAATGCTACAGTGAAAAACAGTTAACTGGTTTACAGAAAGTTTCCGTACTATATACGGTGAATAACTGTAAAAGATCCAACGGTATATTTAATGTAATTTTACGGTAAAATACCATTAAATTCACAGTTTTTGGAAGTAAAAAATAAACTTAAACTTAAACTGCAATTCATCGACTGGCCACTAGAGACAGGCTCCAAAAGAGAGCAGAATCTCATTTAGCCCCATGTTAAAATGGCCAACTTTACAGCAGAAAAAAACATGTTTACAGCCTGGATCAAATTGTGGTTTTGGTCTATACAGCTAATTTTGCCCTTCATGACAACTCTGAGGGGGGTGAATTTTTTTTTATAACTCATCCGTTTAAATTATATTAAGCCTTAAAGTTCTGCATAATTAAGGGCGTGGTCACTTGAGTGACAGGTTGCCGCTGCTGTCTGTGAGCCGTCATGTTACCTCAGCTAATTACAGCCGCTGAATTTGGCATCTCTGCCGTGTTTGTGCTTTTTTTCGGGATTATTTTATACAATTATAAAATAATAATATATACAATTATAAAATAATATGGCTTGCTGCGTTAATGGTCGAGACTCGAGACAGATGTGCGTCTGTGTACATGTGCACGCATGCGGAAGATAAACAGAGCACACGTTGTTGGACAGTGACAATGGCGGGAGGATATAAAACTCCGACAGCACTGCTTGGATTTTAACTGCTGCATTTTGAAAAAATATACTTTGGACGCGGACTCATTTGTTTGTGAGATATATACGATCATATACAGTTTTACAACATAAACGCTGCTCAGGTTGCATAATTTCTTGAAGAACGATGATAGAGAGCAGATCATGCAGAAGAAATGTGATGCAAACAATGGATAATATATCAATATTTAATGGATTTAACGCTTTTGTGGACAAAAAGTACTATTTTTTGTTTTTCAATGGACACTCATGGACATTTTACCTAAGTGCAACGGATTGGATTCATCTCGCGATCGCTATTTCGTTATAAAGGTATGAAGTCCCGTTTGATTTTGCGTGTTGTTATTTGCACACCCGACACAAATTACAATTACAGGTGCTGGAGCATCTAAATCGTAAAAAAGACATCGTATATTGACAGTAAACATTTAGAACTTTCAAATAATATGGTAGCCTATCTTTATTAATATTTTAGATAGTATCTAAGATAGATAAATAGCTCCTTAGCCTCATAACATGATCACGTCGAGCTAGGTGGGTGTGGTTTCAGTAACCAGGCACCTCAGTTCCAACCACGTCCCGCCTCTTTGCCCATTTTCAGTTATCCGGGAGTGACGTGCGGTGACGCGCTGCTAAGATGGCAGCGGCCTCATTTTCGCTTCAAAAACGCTCTTCAGAAATCTACGGGTGATGTCACGGACACTACGTCCATATTTTTTTTTTTTTTTACAGTCTATGATATTGTCCTTCTCAGCTTGTGGAAAAGCTGCTTGTGATGAGCTTTGATTCATCATGTGACTCTCATCACCACTGTGATTGGTGGTTGTCAGTGTATTACAAAGGTACAAAACAGATATTAGTAGGCTACTTCATTAGGTTGGTAAATTAACATTATATCAGTTAATGAAATACAATTTTTTACCGTAAATTTAACAGATTTTTTTTACAGTGTGTAAAATAAATAGTTATGAACTGTAATTATTACAATATAAACCTTTAAATTATACGGTTTGAACTGTTAAATAGACAGTAAACTAAGTGCTGTCCCGTAAAACCTAAAACGTTGCTACCGTATTTTTTACGGTAAGGTTCTGGCAACCACAGCTGCCGTTTTTTTACCGTAAATTTTACGGGGATTTTTTTTTTTTACAGTGTAATTATGCCTATTTATTCCATTATATGTAGAAAAGCTTCTTCAACGGATTAGACCTATTTCTATCAACTATAAAAATGATAAACAAAGACATCATAAAACTTAAATAAAACTTCCTTATCATACTTCTTGGTGATTCTATGGCCATCTTTTCCATATACACAAGAGACTGTCCATGAATTTTCTTGGCGATGATTTCTCTGAGGTAGGTTGCCAGGTCTTACCCCAACCCTCCCCATTACATGGCTTGGGGCTCACACACACACGCACACATTCACACCTACAGACAATTTTTAGCATCTCCAATTCACCTATACTGCATGTTTATGGATGTTGGGGAAACCGGAGCACCTGGAGGAAACAAACACAGACACAGGGAGACACTGGAAGAACATACAAACTCCACACAGAAAGGCCTCTTGGCTCAGCCGGGACTCAAACCTTCTTGCTGTGAGGCAACAGTGCTTCCTACTGAGCCACTGTTAAATATAAAGAAATAATTATACATTTCAAACTTTGACTATTAATATATATTTAATGTTAAACTCTCAGCACTTTCAGAGTTTAATGAGACTTTTTTAACACTGATTTTATTTATTTTTCTGGCATCTTTACAGACTGACAAAATCTATTTCCTTGCTGGCACACCTTACCTGTTATGACTCTCAAAGAGCATTTGTTGTATTCATGTTTTTGTTGTTTTTGCTTATCAGAGATTCACATCTGTGGCAGGTGCTCAGACAGATAGTACTCTTCTTCAAAACGTTCCTGCTTTGAAGTGCAACATCACAAAAAAAAAAAAAAAAATGTTTTTCTCTGTCTTGTGTTGGTAGAGCACGGATTAGACTCTAATCCATGCTCTACCAACACAAGACATTTTGTACCTATTAAAATGAGATTATGAAATTAAATACAATTATTAAAATAGGATTATTTAGTTGTTTTTTTCTTTATGACATCCCAGGTCATTGTGTTACTCACAGCATCATGTCTCTAATAGGAAAAACATGCATGTTTGGTGGCCTAATGTAAGTGATAGATACTTACTCACCAAAGCCAAATTTGAAGCACTTTTGGCACTTAGTAAGAGTTCATTTTGGACTCTGCAGGGAATGGGGTGAATTCAGGGTGATTGGGACACTTTTTGCCATTGAGATGACCTGGAAAAAGTGTCCCAATAAACTGGAATTCACCCTACTGTACATCATGAAAGGCATTTTTTTATAGACCTCTGAATGCACAGAGGTGGCATACTGATCACATGGTGTTGCCAGAGTTCTTTATATAAACCTGATGCACAAGAATTTAGAAGTAACAATGTGTAGTAAATAAAACGCCTACATAGTCAAATGTCACGATGAAATGAATGTCACAAGGTTCCTGTGTTACATCCTTCGTTGTTGAATAACATCGCACAACCAATAGTATCACCTTCACAGCTAATTACTGTGAAATCTGGTTCAGTGGCATGTGACACATTCCTTATGAGTGATACTTAAATGTAAGCTTTTGTGTTGATTTGTTCCGTATTGTGATTAATACAGGTGTTCATGTCAATAAAACTATGCTCAGACAAGTAAAGAGCTGTCATTCTCATGTAAAAAGCCAGGTTTTGGTTTGCATTAATCTCCAACCAGTATTAGTATATTACACAGAAATGCCCTCAAGCTCATTTGAAAAAAGACCAAGTGGGTGATATGAAAACATACAAACAGGAAACAAGGTAACAAAAAAACACACACAAAAAACAAAACAAAACAAACAACATAAAAAAAAACCACAACATCAAAATGCTGTACAGCCCCATTGATTTTACCAAGTACAATGTGTTCCTGAATCCACATCCATTTTTTGTTAGAATTTAGTAATAGGCAACACACTCTCATGGCAATTTGTAATCAGTGTTGGGGAAAGTTACTTTTAAAAGTAATGCATTATAATATCGTGTTACTCCCTAAAAAAATTGCGTTACTTAGTTACTTTTTATGAAAAGTGATGCGTTACATTACTTTTGCGTTACTTTTTCTCACCTGGGCTGGGCTTGCTTGCTTGTTTTTTATTAACAACAAAAAAAGTTCTATTTTTGGCAAATGTTAAAGCCCTTTCACAACAAAAGTGAAATGAATAAGCCTCAGGCTGAAGGAAAAGCATATT
Organism: Mylopharyngodon piceus; assembly: GCA_039654765.1. Classification (NCBI taxonomy): domain Eukaryota; kingdom Metazoa; phylum Chordata; class Actinopteri; order Cypriniformes; family Xenocyprididae; genus Mylopharyngodon; species Mylopharyngodon piceus. Next base: position 35,662,104 of record CM077440.1, read on the forward strand.
TAACCATCATGTTCACACAGCACACACAACACCTCCGCACTTTATTTCTCTCACATGGGGACAGGAGAGCTGTCAATCAATAAATGTGAAAAAGTAACTTTCCTTACTTATTTGAAAAAGTAACTTAGATATTTTGTTGTAAATTGAAAAAGTAATGCATTACTTTACTAGTTACTTGAAAAAGTAATCTGATTACGTAACTCAAGTTAGTTGTCATGCATTACCCCCAACACTGTTCGTAACTATTTAAGGTTTTGACGAATTGGTTGCTAATTCGAATGAATTTGTACAATCTCATTTATTTGTGAACAATCTGCTTAAGCCTCACTGATGGTTAGGTTTGGGGTGGACCATCATGCTTGCTTTGTTCTAAAAATCATATGTTTTGTGGTTGGTTAGGATAATAGATCAATAAAATAGCATTACAATGTAATTTTACCACACAAAATTACCAAAATTTTGAAAAATCATAAAATACATACATTTTATCTAGGGAGGAATAGGGAAAAGGGCTGGGGTTGGAGCTGAAGCTTTAACAATTCATCATCCTATCATTTTCCTCTCATTTCTCTACAATTTATGGATTGGGTTGGGGGTTAATTGGGGATTAATAGACTTGTCACTTGGTTGGCCTGCATAGGCTATAGGGTGTCCAGTCCTGCTCCTGGAGGGCCACTGTCCTGCAAAGTTTAGCTCCAACCCCAATTAAACACACCTGAACCAGCTAATCAAGGTCTTACTAGGCATACTAGAAACTTCCAGGCAGGTGTGTCGAGGCAAAGACTTTATATATAGAAAGACGGTGCACTCGTATTATTATGAATTGCAGAAATTGTAACGTGCAATATGGCGGAATAAGTCCCGCCTTCTAAATAAGAGGCAATCGCCGATTGGTAAAGTCATCACGTCACTGCAGCTGCCATTAGAAGCTCCGGTTTCTATAGAAACAGTCAGACGCGCGCTTCCTATAGAGACGTGCACTTAGGACTGCGCATGCGCATTAGCTTGATCCAGCCTGAAAAATGACATTTTTTGTCATGATTTGAGCGTTTAGAAACAAAATTATGAGACAGTTGTTGTTGTTGAAAAAGCTTGGCAAACAGCTTTGGAGAATTTGATGTTTCCCCATTCAAAGAGATAGGAGCTGCACTTGCATGCCCGACAGGTGTTTCAAAGATGGCCGTCGAGTGAAATGACTTGTCTTAAAGGGACTTTGGTTGAGGCAAGTTGGAGCTGAACTCTGCAGGACAGTGGCCCTCCAGGACCGAGATTGGACACCCCTGGGCTATAGAATGCACCCCTCCTTGTCAGTGCAAGACATTTGCAAGTGAATGCAAAAACTTTGAAATATTTTTTTCCTCATAACATGGTGACATTTTTCTGTCACCATGTCCCCTTAGGGGTTCCAAACTAGCACACTCAAACAAAACTATTTTACATTAAAAGGTTTATTTTAAAATAATAATAACAAAATAATAAGGATGGCCATGTACGTCAAGCTCAGCAATCAGCTATTTCTGGTTCTGAAGTGAATCCATTTAAACCTGACATCAAATCTTATTTTAAAATCAATACTGCCATGATGACAGCCATCTCTTCCTTGTTAACAGTAAGGTAGTTCACTTTTCTGAAACTCCCCAACACCCCATCCTCGAAGCTAAGTTATCTGTTCACTCCCTTTCAGCATCGGAATTTGCTTGCAGTCATGAACTATTCAGCGCAGAATCTGTTTTTGTTACAGCAGCCTATTTAATGGGTTTTGACATGTGTATGATGTACATACAGTATGTAACGCATTTAATCTTGATAAATGATTTTATTTGAACGGATGCACAGCCTTTGACGTCATAAACCAAAAAGGTTATGGAAACAGCATTTTCTCCTCCCTCTTAAAGTCGATAAGCCTGTTTATTTTGTTATGAAAACTATGCTAAATGTAAATATTAAAGGGCAACCAACCATAGATTTGTGCTTGTGAAATGTAATAGTTTGCTACCATTTTTGTGTCATGACCTACCATTTGAGAACCACTTGGTTATAATACATTATAGCACTAAATTTAGAATTTAGTCATCATCTCTATACCCATTGATAAACATCTTGTCTTTCTCTTCTGTGGTTGGTTAAATAGGGTGGAGTGGGTGTAGTGGTTAAGGCTGGTAAACACAGGGTTGAATGGAACTTTTTGTACTGGTTTTTGGAGGGGAAACCTGTGGACTTATGCAGACTTATGCAGTTGCTAGTGTAGGGAGCACCATAGGTTTTGAAACAGCCTTCATATCTTTAATCCAGTCCACCTACTGTATATGAAAAAAATAAAAATAAAAAATAAATGGAAATGGAATTTCTTATTTAACTCTGGCAATCTAGCTGTGCGATGAATTTAATAATAAGTGTAGCTCATCAAGTTTATCTTTCACATTTTACAATTCTTTCTAAATGAAAGAGAAAGTAGTTTATTGTAATGCTTGAAAGTGAGAGAGAGAAGTTTATTGTAATGCTTGAACAATTAGTTGGCCTTTTCTATTAATGTTATGACAAGCTATGTGTCACACCCAATCAATTGTACTGTGTACTGTTTTGTTAGGTAAAATATATATCCCAAACTAATTGGAACAAAGAATTAGAAATTCTTCTGTTGATGACTGGAACAACCTTCCTGTAAGCTAGCCTACCTCAAAAATGGCTCAAAATGTCAAAGGGTGGTCTCACTCACACACACACACACACACACACACACACACACACACACACACACACACACAAACTATTGTTCAAATTATTTTTTTCAAAACATCCTTCTTTATGGCATTTTTGACAGCTGCCTGATACGTTTCACAGTACTGTACCTTTGCAAGTTGGTTGTTCCAAGCATTTTAAAGAAGCTGCCACAGTTCTTCTATGGATTTATTCTGTCTCATTTTCTTCTGTCTCTTCATGTAATCTCAGACAGACTTGGTGAGATCAGATCTCTGTGTGGACCATACCTGTTGTTTGTAGGACTCCTTTTTCATAAAAATCTCACAATATTATTTTTAAAAGGAATGTTTGTAAATCTAAAATTGATGTTTCCTAGTGGCCCACTAAAGTCAAAAGTATAAATAATTGTACATGTACTGTGTGTAATGTATATGTTAAGTTTTGGTTTCATTTTTACTGTGTTCTGTCCCTGTTTTACCTGCCTGTGTTTCCTAGTTAGTTACCTTAGCTGTGTATTTAAAGGGTTAATTCATCCAACGAGAATACTTTTTGTGTGCAAAAACAAAACAAAAATAATGACTTTATTCAACAATTTATTCTCTACCCTGTCAGACTCGTACGCAATTGACGCAGTGAACGCAGTTCAGCACTTCCGTGTTTACGTCCGAACGCCGGCTACATCAAATAATTCAAAAATTCCTTTGGATGTGTTTTACAGAGTCCAGATGATATAAAATGTGGCAAGAAATGATTTTCTGCTGATCATTTTCCACTCTTGCCTGTTTATGGGGTTAATAAAACATAATTTATGATCAACAGCAGAACTGATATCTTTCTGACATTATGTTTTAATGTTATTTTAAGTACAGTGTGATAAATACAACATAATGTCATATAACATTATGACCACCTTCCTAATATTGTGTTGGTCCCCCTTTTGCTGCCAAAACAGCCTTGACCCGTCGAGGCATGGACTCCACTAGACCCCTGAAGGTGTGCTGTGGTATCTGGCACCAAGATGTTAGCAGCAGATCCTTTAAGTCCTGTAAGTTGCGAGGTGGGGCCTCCATGGATCGGACTTGTTTGTTCAGCACATCCCACAGATGCTTGATTGGATTGAGATCTGGGAAATTTGGAGGCAAATCAACACCTCGAACTCATTGTTGTGTTCCTCAAACTATTCCTGAACCATTTTTGGTTTGTGACAGGGAGCATTATCCTGCTGAAAGAGGCCACAGCCACCATTTCCATGAAAGAGTGTACATGGTCTGCAACGATGTTTAGGTAGGTGGTACGTGTCAAAGTAACATCCACATGGATGGCAAGACCCAAGGTTTCCCAGCAGAACATTGCCCAAAGCGTCACATTGCCTCTGCCGGCTTGCCTTCTTCCCGTAGTGCATCCTGGTGCCATGTGTTCCCCAGGTAAGTGACACACACGCACCCGGCCATCCACGTGATGTAAAAGAAAACGTGATTCATCAGACCAGACCACCTTCTTCCATTGCTCCGTGGTCTAGTTCTGATGCTCACGTGCCCACTGTTGGCACTTTCGGTGGTGGACAGGGGTCAGCATGGGCACCCTGACTGGTCTGCAGCTATGCAGCCCCATACGCAACAAACTGTGATGCACTGTGTATTCTGACACCTTTCTATCAGAACCAGCATTAAGTTCTTGAGCAATTTGAGTTACAGTAGCTCGTCTGTTGGATCGGACCACACGGGCCAGCCTTCGCTCCCCACATGCATCAATGAACCTTGGCCGCCCATGACCCTGTTGCCGGTTTACCACTGTTTCTTCCTTGGACCACTTTTGATAGACACTGACCACTGCAGACTGGGAACACCCCACAAGAGCTGCAGTTTTGGAGATGCTCTGACCCAGTCGTCTGGCCATCACAATTTGGCCCTTGTCAAACTCGTTCAAATCCTTACGCTTGCCCATTTTTCCTGCTTCTAACACATGAACTTTGAGGACAAAATGTTCACTTGCTGCCTAATATATCCCACCCACTAACAGGTGCTGTGATGAAGGCGGGGCTTGAGCCCCTGCCCCTTTGATCGCGAAAGTGAAAGTGCCCTTTGCGGTCGCATCGCGGTGCCCCCGCGTTCCCATTTCAGCAACTTTCAGAAACTTTTGTTGACAGATGAAGCAGCCAACTGTATTGGATCTGACAGCAGCTACATCACAAATCGTAAGTAAATGATTTCATTACGCTTTGTCTGTAAATGGTTTTATATAGATGTTTTCAAACGCTTATATCGTGTTACAATAGCAAGTGGTCGTTGATACCGTTTCCTATGCACTGACAAGCTTTAAAAGAGCTGCCCCTTAAAACATAATTTCAGAAAGAGGGTCAGAATATGGGTTGAAAGTAATTGTTTTTCCACATATTTATTTTGTTTTTGTGTGCAAAAGTGAATCATAAAGCACATATTAAAATAATAAAAAACCCATGTCATGACCCCTTTAACACATATCGGTTAGGTTTAGGGTCAGGTTTAGTTAGGCTACATTATTTTCGAATGCAATAGATCATTAAACTTATAACGCCTTTCAGCGGACATTGTATTCCCGAACTGCCGTGATATACGTACAACAACCAACATAATAAATAATAATTCATGTTCATCTGTTTTGGTTAAAGGTGTCATATAAGGCCACTTTTACAAGATGTAAAATAAGTCTCTGATGTCCCCAGAGTGTGTATGTGAAGTTTTAGCTCAAAATACCCCACAGATAATTTTTTATAGCATGTTAAATTTGTCACTTTTTGAGGGTGAGCAAAAACACTCCGTTTTTGTGTGTCCCTTTAAATGCAAATGAGCTGCTGCTCTCAAGAAGAGGGCAGAGTTTCAAGAGCTTGTGTTAGCAGCACCAATTACCTCATGCAGACTCACTGAAAATGTCAGACACTGATGGAGAGACTCAGGAAGAAGTGACAACATGTAGAATGAAACAGGACATTTCTGAATGGTTAGTTGATGAATTTATGTAGCTGATGTGGAGTTAACTATCTTAAAGTCATTGATTGCATATTCTTTCATGATAATCTATAAATTGCTCATGTGGGAACTGTTGTAAGATCCTACAGAGCCAGAGAATATATGCTGCATGAAGATAGAAAAGGTATAGTTTAGTTTAATTACAGTTATAACTTATGTTGTCACCTTGCTTTTATGACATGCTATTGCATTTGTGTTATAATTGCAATAACATGGCCTCACCCCCTTTGTTGCGTGTTCTCGGGGGCAGGGTTTATGTGAATTTTAGGATTAGTGATGTCACCAACCTGGGAAGAAGCTCGTTGTAGTCCCTACCAGCCGTTTGTTGTAGTCCTTAAACAGAGAAATCTTTAAAAGAAACTATCTCCCTTTGCATTGAACTTTGAGTGTCGTAATTTTGCAGATGTTGATTATGCTCTAACAGCAACATTACACACTAACTAAAGTTAAAAAAGTGAAATCGCAATGAACCACCCCTTTAAAACTAAACACACTTTTAGCACCACTCACTGTATATTTTAATTTGAAAGTGACGCAAAACATGCAAGAAACAACGTAATATTTATTATTTTGCACAAATGTCACGACAGGCATCTTTTGGGCTTACAAAATGTAGAGGTCTGAAAAATGATCTCTCTGTGGCAGAAAAGCTATATTATATCAACAATAACTCCATAGGTCAGAATTTAGTCACCAATTCTCCATAACCTTAAAATGATCTGAAAGAAAAGCTGCAAATTTGTGCCCTGGGGATCTGTACATACAGGGACAGAACTAAAGACAAGAGATCATTTTACTTATCTCATGTATCATGTTAAGTACAAGCACTTCACATGAATTAAGCTTGTATTGTGAACTCTGAGTGATGCCAAGAATACCACTGTAAAAAGTCACTACATGTAAATCAATGTGACCTATGTGACGTCTAGAGGCAGTTTGGTTAGACCAGTCTGTCTGCTTCTAAGTCAAATCAGTGAAACAAACTGTAACACAATTATTATGACTAATTGCCAAACTTCTTGATAAGAGAGCAGCGCCTTTCTATGACAGTCTCTCTTTGTGTTTTTGTGTTTAATTTCTTCCTGCTAAAGGTTGAGACATCTTCATGTTGCATAATCTACATGTCTTTTACTTGCTGTGTTACCTAACTAAAAAAAAAAATCCTAGTCATTTAGAACAAGAATATTTCTCATAATTTCTCAACCTTTTTTGGTCTGCAATTCACATACCTCCACCCATGTCAAATTTACAGGTGTTATTATATACTTTAAGTCAGTGGTTCTCAACCAGGGAGCCTCAACAAACTTCCAAGGAGGCCTCAAGATGACTTAAAATTGTTTAAAATAAGACAAAAAAGCATGAAAATAAGCTAAAACAACTAAAAAACAAGGTACTTCTTATTTGGTTATTTTTATAATAAATATACATATTTCTAGCTATGTCAAGCTCTAAAATATTGAAGTAGATGAAGTAGGCCTTCAAATATTGTTGTGGACAATGGGGGGGCCTTGAAGTGAAAAAGGTTGAGATCCACTGCTGTAAGTGGGATTTTACATTTTACTATTTGGTCAATTGTATTATCTATTTTAACTGGTATAATTTTGACACCCCTTCATTGGAATTGGAGGCCTTTGCCTGTGTGTTATGTTTTCAAACACAAGCACATCTCTCATCTCTGCTGTTTCTGATATGTTGATAGAAATACACAAGTTTCCTGCTTGTCAAGTTCTATATAGTTTCTTGTTATTTTAAATAATGACAACAGCAACAATACAGTAGAACTGAACTTCCTCAATGAAATGCCAATGCTTGCAAAATGCAAAAGTGCCATTCCTGAGGAAGTGCGTCATGAGCGTGACGGCGAGGAGGACAATTTTGACAAGCCTATGTCTTTGCAATGGATTGCTGCGTGGGAATGTGTTGAAATTGTCGCTATGTCCTTAATGTATTTGAGCTATTTAGATTTCTTTGGGTTATTTAGTCTTTTTTTTTCCCGATTGGAATTCACTCTAAAGTACAATTAGGAGATGAGGAAAGTTTCATTAAATAAAGTTTCCTGTGGGTGAGATACATCCTGCAAACCATTTTGTCATGAATTAATTGATAGTTTTTAAATAGATGTCTTGTAATGAGCTGCAATTCTTTTAATTACTTTAAATATGCATACAAATTCACTTTCTGCATATTAATACTGTGGAAAGATTTCCTGTTGACACTGGCTGCATCCGAAATCGCATACTTCACTAATATATAGTACAGTAGGTGATCAACAGTATGTGACAAAATAAGTATGTCTGAATGCACAGTACTCATATAGTAGGAAATAGTACCCAGACGACCTACTACTTCCAGTGAGATTCTGAAGTGTGCATACAATGGACACTACTATCCCATGAGGCCACAGGAGGATTTGTGAATGGCAGTGAAGCGACACAACTGAGGCTGGTAGGTCACATGATAATGGCAACATGGCGAATGTAGTACGTCCACATTAGATTCATATATACACATTCATACTGTATAGAACATACTTTTTTTAACGGTCGCAAAGTAATTACTTATTCAAAATAACTACCTGCTCAAGAGAGTATGTGATTTCGGATGCAGCCATTGACTGAAAGAACTGTAATAAGAATGTGGGTTCCTGTAACAAGGGGTGGTTCAGAAATGATAGAGAGCAAGATCCAAATGCAGTTAGATGACATTTATTACCAAAACATACCAAAAGTAAACCCAGGACCATGAGATGAAGGCAGAAACAAAAAATCCATACAGGACAGAAAAACAGGGTGAATCCAGACAAAGGCATGGTAGGCAAAACTGAATTGAACAACACACACGATATAAACATGAGAAACACTGGGGTTTAAATACTCACAGGTTAACAAGGGGCTGATGAGGGACAGGTGTAAGTGATTAGTTACAATGGGAACTAAGTAGGGTTGCTATGGTGACGAACATGGGTTACTATAGAAACAGGCTGCATCCAAAATCACATACTTCCCTACTATGTAGTAGGGGAAAAACAGTATGCGACAAAAGAAGTCATTCAGAATTCACAGTACTCATGAAAAAGTAGGCGAAAAGTTCCCAGATGACCTACTACTTCCGGCGAAATTCTGAAGTGTGCATACGATGGACACTTTACTATCCCATGAGGCCACAGGAGAGGATGTGACACCATGGCCACAATGTCCAGATTATATTCATACTACACACATAGAACATACTTTTTTAGAGGTCGCAAAGTAATTAATTATTCAAAATAAGTTCTTACTCGAGATAGTATGCAATTTCGGATGCAGCCGCTAACAAGGCAGGCAATGCAACAAGGAAAACAGGAACTAAACACAGGAAGTGAATACAGAAACAATGGGAACAGAAAAACACTTTATGGATTTTTGAAAATTACCCTTCATGCAGTGTGTAATGTAGCTGTATGTGAATGTAAACAGTCTGCAAAGTTGTAAAGCTGAAAGTGCATCATTAATAAAGTTATCATCTCTCTAAAACAAATGATTACACTGAAGGTTGGGCTTATAATACTGTTCCTTATAACATGTCAAAGAAACCTAATCCATGGATATTGACATATGCAGCCAGGAATCGTGTTTCCAGACATTTATATGTGCCTGATTTCGACGCCAGGGAAATACATAAAGCAAATCTGCCTGTGAACGATTTATATAAATACAATATAGGTAGGTCTAAATCGGAGCGATCACTTATATCAATGTTATATATATCGTCATATCGTCCAGCCCTAAAACTTGTATAGTTTTTGTCAGTGTTTATTTAAAAATATCCAATTATGCAGAATATAAGATGGTAAATATTTAATTGATGAGTTGTCAACACAATATATAACAATGCAATATATAGGGTATGATTTTATGGCAAAATCCAACGTTTTGACACAAAATGATAACTTCAAATCCATGCTTCTCTGCCTGGAGTCCAGTTATATCTGTGAATTTAAGCGATCCATTTGCTTCTTTTTTCTGTAGCTTTCGGCAGTCTGTAAAAATATACCTCAGATTTTGTGTCAAAGCTATTTGTAGTCAATCGCAAAGCTCTTTCCCATTTTGGATGTGTTTTGTGTGTTTTTCGCGGTATTCACGCTTAAAACCAATGCTGCCACTCAGTCTTTTTGCCACTCAGTGGGCGTAACCGCCGACGGTGACTTCATGTGCATAACCTCTATTCGAATCCCATTTTGCGAAGTTCACTTGTCACAAGTTAATACATTTGCATAATGGCCACCTACGTTCTGCGTGGACATCCCGCGAAAACTTGAATCCCCCTCAAACGCTGTAGCTCGTTCGTGATGTGTGGATAACATGCTGACAAGACACTGTGCTCTGCGCTGTGAAAGGAAATTCGGTTTATTTTCACTTAAAAGTATGAGACTGTGAAGAATCAGTGGTTAAAGATGGGACAGTACCTACTTTATTTGGACCAACTTGCTCCTCAGAATCACAACCTGTAAGTGTGATTAATTATTGACGTATTTTATACCGAGTGTTCAAAATATATAGTTTTGTGTTTTAGGTGTATGTCTCCGGCTAACCGGCTAACTCACGTTTTTACTGTGTTACTGAAAGATTTCTACTAATCAGCTGTGGGCCAACATTACCTAAAACGGTGTCTATTAATACAGATTGTCTTTCGTTCTTACTACTTTGAGTAATGATAAAGGAAGAAGCAAGATTTGTTTTACAAACTTTAATGTTACATCAGTCATTCATGTTAGTGCTCGGGTAACGTGCGCACTATTATTGATACAGTTAATAATACAGTTCCCACATGTGCACCGCAATAAATTAGAAAAATACACATTGGTTTGTTGATAGACATACAGTAGTTAATGCTGATGGTGAGGAATTACAGTTGCAACATCTCACGATGAACGTCAAACTGAGTAGTGTAACACTGAGAAACGTCCTGCTCAAGTCGTCCTTGCTATGGAGATTTGGGTTGAATAACTAGTTCTTCCAATATTTGATCATCGGACTCACGCTCAGATTGATATGGTAAAATCAATGCCCTTGTTACAGTCTTTACAGTGTGTACAATCGCTGAGCTTTAGGAAGCTCCAGAGCTGTAAGCTGTAGACCAATCACAACAGACTGGGCCATCTGGCCAATCAGAGCAGGCTTGCGGAAAGGAGGGATTTAGAGAGACTGATTCATCCGACGAGTTGTTTGAGAATTATTGAAAAATGTGGTGGTGTGTATTGTATATTATGAGAAAATGAAAGTGTTTTTTGACCTTTGATGCATGTAAACCTGTTGTATAAGACCTTCTAAACAGAATTAGGAACGTTTCAAATAGCATAATAGGGGCACTTTAAACATAAAAGTCCTTAAACACAAGGCATGGGAACACAAGACCATAATCATGACAGTTCCATTACATCAAATGATATTTGTAGACAATATTGATAACATTATGACTGTGGTAATATTTGTAGACATTAATAATGTTAAAATCATTAAAATTATGCATAGTCATTGTTAATATGATCTAAAGCTTTCTCAGAGAGTTTTATTAAAAAACTGACAATCAGTAATTTGTGCAATTCATGTTTAACAATCCTAAAATGTCTTTGCATTGCAGATCCACAATGTGTGAGAATGAAAACATAGTGCTGTTGAAGATTTGTGAGGTATAAAGTAAAGATTACTGTATTATAATAACATTGCGTATAATCTGTCTGTCCACGCCTGCTGGTTCCTCATCAAAAGGATATTATTATATTATATTATATTATATTATATTATTTAATATAAATCCCTTCTCAGAGAATTGGTTTCACATCATCTGTGTCCACCACATCAGTGGATACTTTAAGTAAGTATAAAGTGGAGGGTGGTTCACAGTAACACCCACCACACCCATCTATTCACTTCTAAGAGTTGATTGTAATGACATGAATGACAACTACTTGATTTACTTTACTTGATAAGCAAGGTGACACTTAAACCCAAATGACTTGAAGACTAAACTTCTTTATGCTTATACTTTTATGACTATATACTATATAGCAGCGTATTGCTTGTTGCATATTTAAATCAGTACCTATAACAAATATCTCAGAAAAGTTTCAGAAATGTTTAATGTCCTAATAATGATTACATTATAACAAATTACACAATATGAACACACCAGTAAATGTACTACTGATCAATAAGAAACTGACACACTAAATTAGAGAGTACCTGTGTGTTATTTGTAATATTCTGACTGGAAGACAGATATATGAAAAAATATTGCAAGTTCATACTGTACTAAATACGTTTCTACCCAATCAGCACTAGGAGTGTATCTACTGAGAATTGAAACTTTCAAAATATATTTGGGAAACGTTCCCAGAAGGAGTGAATGTGAAGAATGCTTTGGTTAACTAGGCGTCTTTTGACATCTCTCATGTGTAGCAAGCATGAGCATTTGACGTAGGAAAAATAAACATACATATGCAAATGTGCTATATGATGATCTAAATGAAAACATGCATGTATATTCACACCTGACATAAATCCAGGTCTTCCAGTTTTTAGTTGCAAATGATTGCTTATTGTTTAATTCTAAGAAAACTAAATGTAGGCTTGTAATTTGTCCTGTGTCATTAAAAAAAGAATAAACTGGTTATCTCAATCATTATTCATCTTTATTATTATTATTATTATTGTTTTGTAATGTCCATACATTGCAAGATCATAAATAGAAAATGTACTTCAATCTCATTTTTAAAGTTAATCAATGTATTTGGTAGCATTAGCTAAATGTATATAGAATTAGAAAATAGTAGATAGACTGAGCTATGTTAATTTATCATTTAATTTGTACACATACTTTTTAGTTGTCTTTAGTTACAAATAGATAAATAAAAAAAAAAACTAGAATCGTTATGTCTCAATAATAATGACAATCAGCAAACATCAAGTAGGAAGATAAGCTTCTGACATCACAAAAAATATAACCATGTTAACAAAAACAACAACAGCAGCAAGTTGAAAAGAAAAAGAAAAAAACTCAAGACAGTAATAATCTCGGGTTTCCATAACACAATATGCGCACTATAAAAATGCCATATCATATGATATTGTCACATTTTGATTTTTATCATGAACCTTTTGAAGACAGGGCTTGTCAAGTTGCTTAACAGCCTCTATTTATAAACCTGCCATTTTTCTTTAGCATCATCATCATGGCTATAATAAATTGGTATGCAAACAATACATACTGTTGACAGACAATAATACAAAAAAAAAAAAAAAAAATCAATCACAGACTCTGTCAAGAAGCATTCCATTGCTCAATTATGCATTTCAATAATGGCCCCATGCAACCCTCAGGACGTCATCCCATTCTCTTTAAAAGGCAGTATTGACACAGGTGAGCCTTAATTGCTAAAACTTGAGCACAGCACAACTTGCTAGCCAACTTGAAGCCATTGAGCCAACAGTGGATTTACAATTTTCGTTTTACTTCAGTGTTCAGTATTTTTGCTTAAGGATTGGTAAGCACATTTTTATTAAAGATGTTTGTGTTAATTTTAATTTTAAGCAGGAAATTTTAATACTAAATTTATATAATCAGAAATAAGCTAAAAGGATAACAAGGCAAAAATAAATAAGGAATTGTGTAGATTTGCTGTAGTCTGAGACTTTTCAAGAAGTATGTAAAAAAGTTGATTAAAGTAGAGGTGTGTAGAATGTGTCCTGTTACTAGTATTTTGGAAGGTGCTCAAGATGAATTTCTTTTTTTTATACACGGTCTTGAATTTTTCAAAACTCAGTAACATTTTTAACATATTTCGTCCCCTTGCAATTATAAGGTTCTGTCTGCATTCTGAACGGTTTTGAGATATTGAGCTTCAGAGTTTTTGCATTTTATTCGACTTTGAATAAAAAGTCCCTAAATGTACTCAACATTACCAAAAACATCACATAATGTAAATAAGTTGTCACAGAATAAGAATATGTGAATATACTCAATTTTGACAAAAATGTCAGATAGAACCTTATAATTTTGAGGGGGTGATTTTACTATTATTTCTGATGCTGTTTAAACTTTTGGAAAATTGTTAGAAAATTAAAGTACTGTTTGTATTTTAGGTTTATTCTAGCAGATAACAGACAGTTGTATGAACCGACACTGGTTGTTCCTCTATAGGTTGCAGTACTGTTTTTATGTGTTTGTGCTTTTTCCTCCAGCATATCTTTGATGATAGAAAATGTGTTTGTGTATCCTCAGTGATATATTGCTTACTTTGCAGACTCTCTTCTTCACCACTTGACTCAGGATGGAGAGGAGAGCTTTTATTATAATATGGATTTTTATCTGTAAGTGAATTATTTTTATTATTATTATTATTATTTAATTGATTAAAAACAGCTGCAAGCAAAAATATTTTTGTGGGAATTTTTTTCTCATTTCAAAATCTGAAGTGACTTGCATGTGCTAAGAAACTTATAGCGCCCTCTATCATCTGAAATGTAATATTTTGCATGTAATAATGTAATAATTGTCCAGTGTCCATGTAAACCAAGTTTTGTGAATGTTGGATATAGTGGTCACAATGTACAGACATTTTATTAAAAAAAAAAAAAAAAAATCAGCTAAATGATTTTGGTGTGTGTAGATGAATGTAAATTTAGTTTAAATTAGATAAAAAAGTAAAATCTGCTAAATGACTTTGGTCTGTGTAGATTTTAGATGTAAAATGGATGAAAAGGTTATATACATATATACACTACTGTTCAAAAGTTTGGGATCGGTAATGTTTTTAAAAGAAGTTTTATCTGCTCACCAAGGCTGCATTTATTTAATTAAAAATACAGTAAAAACAGTAATATTGTGAAAAATTATTACAATTTAAAATAGCTGTTTTGAAAATATTTTAAAATGTAATTTATTCTTGTGTTGGCAAAGCTAAATATTCAGCATCATTATTCCAGTCTTCAGTGTCACATGATCCTTCAGAAATCATTCTAATATGATGATTTGCTGCTCAAGAAACATTTATTGTTTACAATTGTACAAAATATTTGTGTACAATATTTTTTTTTCAGGATTCTTTGATGAATAGAAAGTTCAAAAGAACAGCGTTTATTTGAAATATAATCTTTTGTAACATTATAAATGTCTTTACTGTTACTTTTGATCGATTTAATGCATCCTTGCTGAATAAAAGTATTAATTTCTTTAATTTCTTTTAAAAAAAATAAACATAAAAATTCTTACTGACCCCAAACTTTTGAACGGTAGTGTATAATGTTACAAAAGCTTTGTATTCTAGATTAATGCTGTTCTTTTGAACTTTCTATTCATCAAGGAATCCTGAAAAAAAAGTACACAACTGTTTTCAACATTGATAATAATAAGAAATGTTTCTTGAGCAGCAAATCAGCATTTTAGAATGATTTCTGAAGGATCATGTGACACTGAAGACTGGAGTAATGACGCTGAAAATTCAGCTTTGATCACAGAAATAAATTACTTTGTAAAATATATTCAAATAGAAAACAGTTATTTTAAATTGTAATAATATTGAACAATATTACTGTTTTTACTGTGTTTTTAATTAAATAAATTCAGCCTTGGTGAGCAGATGAAACTTCTTTTAAAAACATTCAATTTTATATATATATATATATATATATATATGTTGGGGGGGTAGAAATATGTAATTTTTGGACCGTAATGTTGTCTAACATGGCAAAATCAGGACATGCATGAGGAACAATGAAACTAATTGATTAAGGAAATTGAAGCTGTATACATTTGACAAGAATCAGCCACAAGGTGGCATTATAATATTTACAATCTCAAGAACAATACGGGATAATCTCTAAATTCTTCTTGTCTATTAATTTTTGAATGTGCCTAAATACATACAGTCATGGTCAACAGTTTACATACACCTTGCAGAATGTTAATTATTTTAACAAAATAAGAGGGATCATACAAAATGCATATATATATATATATATATATATATATATATATATATTGGGGGGGGGGGGGTAGAAATATGTACAGTCATGCCAAAAGTTTACATGCACCTTGCAGAATCTGCAAAATGTTAATTATTTTAACAAAATAAGAGGGATATTACAAAATGAATGTTTATTTAGTACCATCCTGAATAAGATATTTTACATAAAAGATATTTACATATAGTCCACAAGACAAAATAAAAGTTGAATTTATAGAAATTACCCCGTTCAAAAGTTTACAGACGCTGGATTCTTAATACTATGTATCGTTACCTGGATAATCCACAGCTTTTTTTTTTTTTTGTGATGATTGTTCATGAGTCTTTTGTTTGTCCTGAGCAGTTAAACTGCCCAGTGTTCTTCAGAAAAATCCCCCAGGTCCCGCAATTTCTTTGGTTTTCCAGCATCTTTGGCTTATTTGAACCCTGTCCAGCAGTGACTGTATGATTTTAAGATCCATCTTTTCAAGCCTCATACACAGCTATTACAAGGTGAAAACATTCACTGATTTGGGCAGATTAACTGCTCAGGAAAAACTCATTAACAACCATCACAAAACAAAAAAAACAGCCGTGGTTAATCCAGGTACTGACACACAGTATTAAGAATCAAGTGCATATAAACTTTTGAATAGGGTAATTTTTATGAATTCGACTTTTTTTTTTTTTTGTCTTGTGGACTATACGTAAACATCTTTTATGTAACATATCTTATTCAGGACAGTGCTAAACAAAAAATAACATGCATTTTGTATGATCCCTCTTATTTTGTTAAAATAATTAACATTCTGCAAGGTGTATGTAAACTGTTGACCATGACTGTATGTATTTAGGCACATTCAAAAATTAATAGACAAGAAGAATTTAGAGATTATCCCGTATTGTTCTTGAGATTGTAAATATTATAATGCCACCTTGTGGCTGATTCTTGTCAAATGTATACAGCTTCAATTTCCTTAATCAATTAGTTTCATTGTTCCTCATGCATGTCCTGATTTTGCCATGTTAGACAACATTACGGTCCAAAAATTTAATCATAACCATATCCCTACCCATAAATCTAACCCAACCCATAAGTTATCCCTAAAATCAGAGTGAAATGATAGGTGGATAACAATGATGTCGAAGCACCTAACCCTGGTTGTAAGCTAAAACCTGACATAAATTGTAAACTTGTCCCTTAAATCTGATTGGTTAATTGCAATATTGTTCAAGAATCAACAAAGATGTTGATCCAGGAACATGTGGCACTTGTTGAAATCAGGTTCTGCATTAAGCATAGTTAATGGCATATATTATATTAATTATATAAATTATATATAACATTTTAAAAAAAGATTTTTAACAATTTTTGTTAGGTTTCGATTTTGCTTTCCGAACATATAGGACAATTACTAAAACATTTTATTGCATGATTATTATATCATGCAATTGATAGTTTTAGCCAATGATTAGTAAAAATATAGTTTTAGCCTATGTTTAGTAAATTATTTAACATTGTTCATTAATTGACTCAAAGTTCAATATTTTTTTGGGATTACTCACATGAAGTTCCATTGAAAGTAAACATTTTCTATCATTTTAGTAGGTACAACAACTGAAAGCAACACTGTTAATACAAGTGAAACAACCATAACAACTGTTAGAACAATTGAAACAACTACACCAACCACAACAACAGAATCAACATCGGCCACAACAACTGAAAGCACAACTGTTAATACAAATGAAACAACTACACCAGCCACAACAACAGAATCGTCAACAGCCACAAAAGATGAGAGCACAACTATTAGTTCAGCTGACACAACAACACCAGCCATAACAACTGTTAATACAACTGAAATAACAACTTCACCAACCACAACAACTGAGGGCACAACTGTTAGTACAACTGAAACAACTACACCAAGCACAACAACAGAATCAACATCAGCCACAACTGAGAGCACAACTGTTAGTACAACTGAAACAACTACTCCAGCCACAACAACAGAATTAACATCAGCCACAACAACTGTTACTACAACTGAAATAACTACACCAGCCACAACAGCTGAGAGCACAACTGTTAGTACAACTGAAACAACTACACCAGCCACAACAACTGAGAGCACAACTGTTAGTACAACTGAAACAACTACACCAACCACAACAACAGAATTAACACCAACCACAACAACTGAGAGCACAACTGTTAGTACAACTGAAACAACTACACCAGCCACAACAACAGAATCAACATCAGCCACAACAACTGAGAGCACAACTGTTAGTACAACTGAAACAACTACACCAGCCACAACAACAGAATCAACATCAGCCACAACAACTGAGAGCACAACTGTTAGTACAACTGAAACAACTACACCAGCCACAACAACTGAGAGCACAACTGTTAGTACAACTGAAACAACTACACCAGCCACAACAACTGAGAGCAGAACTGTTAGTACAACTGAAACAACTACACCAGCCACAACAACAGAATCGTCAACAGCCACAAAAGATGAGAACACAACAATTAGTACAGCTGACACAACTACACCAGCCATAACAACTGTTAGTACAACTGAAATAACAACTTCACCAACCACAACAACTGAGGGCACAACTGTTAGTACAACGGAAACAACTACACCAACCACAACAACAGAATCAACATCAGCCACAACGGAGAGCACAACTGTTAGTACAACTGAAACAACTACACCAACCACAACAACAGAATCAACATCAGCCACAACAACTGAGAGCACAACTGTCAGCACAACTGAAACAACTACACCAATCACAACCACTGAGAGCACAACTGTTAGTACAACGGAAACAACTACACCAACCACAACAACAGAATCAACATCAGCCACAACGGAGAGCACAACTGTTAGTACAACTGAAACAACTACTCCAGCCACAACAACAGAATTAACATCAGCCACAACAACTGTTACTACAACTGAAATAACTACACCAGCCACAACAGCTGAGAGCACAACTGTTAGTACAACTGAAACAACTACACCAGCCACAACAACTGAGAGCACAACTGTTAGTACAACTGAAACAACTACACCAACCACAACAACAGAATTAACACCAACCACAACCACTGAGAGCACAACTGTTAGTACAACTGAAACAACTACACCAACCACAACAACAGAATCAACATCAGCCACAACGGAGAGCACAACTGTTAGTACAACTGAAACAACTACACCAGCCACAACAACAGAATCAACATCAGCCACAACAACTGAGAGCACAACTGTTAGTACAACTGAAACAACTACACCAACCACAACCACTGAGAGCACAACTGTTAGTACAACTGAAACTATTACACCAACCACAACCACTGAGAGCACAACTGTTAGTACAACTGAAACAACTACACCAACCACAACCACTGAGAGCACAACTGTTAGTACAACTGAAACAACTACACCAACCACAACCACTGAGAGCACAACTGTTAGTACAACTGAAACAACTACACCAACCACAACAACAGAATCAACATCAGCCACAACAACTGAGAGCACAACTGAAACAACTACACCAGCCACAACAACAGAATTAACATCAGCCACAACAACTGAGAGCACAACTGTCAGTACAACTGAAACAACTACACCAACCACAACAACAGAATCAACATCAGCCACAACAACTGAGAGCACAACTGTTAGTACAACTGAAACAACTACACCAGCCACAACAACTGAGAGCACAACTGTTAGTACAACTGAAACAACTACACCAGCCACAACAACAGAATCAACATCAGCCACAACAACTGAGAGCACAACTGTTAGTACAACTGAAACAACTACACCAGCCACAACAACTGAGAGCACAACTGTTAGTACAACTGAAACAACTACACCAGCCACAACAACTGAGAGCACAACTGTTAGTACAACTGAAACAACTACACCAGCCACAACAACTGAGAGCACAACTGTTAGTACAACTGAAACAACTACACCAGCCACAACAACTGAGAGCACAACTGTTAGTACAACTGAAACAACTACACCAACCACAACAACAGAATCAACATCAGCCACAACAACTGAGAGCACAACTGTTAGTACAACTGAAACAACTACACCAGCCACAACAACTGAGAGCACAACTGTTAGTACAACTGAAACAACTACACCAGCCACAACAACAGAATCAACATCAGCCACAACAACTGAGAGCACAACTGTTAGTACAACTGAAACAACTACACCAATCACAACAACAGAATCAACATCGGCCACAACAACTGAGAGCACAACTGTTAGTACAACTGAAACAACTACACCAACCACAACAACAGAATCAACATCAGCCACAACTGAGAGCACAACTGTTAGTACAACTGAAACAACTACACCAGCCACAACAACAGAATCAACATCAGCCACAACAGAATCAACATCAGCCACAACAACTGAGAGCACAACTGTTAGTACAACTGAAACAACTACACCAACCACAACAACAGAATCAACATCGGCCACAACAACTGAGAGCACAACTGTCAGCACAACTGAAACAACTACACCAGCCACAACAACTGAGAGCACAACTGTTAGTACAACTGAAACAACTACACCAACCACAACCACTGAGAGCACAACTGTTAGTACAACTGAAACAACTACACCAACCACAACCACTGAGAGCACAACTGTTAGTCCAACTGAAACAACTTCACCAACCACAACAACTGAGAGCACAACTGTTAGTACAACTGAAACAACTACACCAGCCACAACAACTGAGAGCACAACTGTTAGTACAACTGAAACAACTACACCAACCACAACCACTAAGAGCACAACTGTTAGTCCAACTGAAACAACTTCACCAACCACAATAACTGAGAGCACAACTGTTAGTACAACTGAAACAACTACACCAACCACAACAACTGAGAGCACAACTGTTAGTACAACTGAAACAACTACACCAGCCACAACAACTGAGAGCACAACTGTTAGTACAACTGAAACAACTACACCAGCCACAACAACAGAATCAACATCAGCCACAACAACTGAGAGCACAACTGTTAGTACAACTGAAACAACTACACCAGCCACAACAACTGAGAGCACAACTGTTAGTACAACTGAAACAACTACACCAGCCACAACAACTGAGAGCACAACTGTTAGTACAACTGAAACAACTACACCAACCACAACAACAGAATCAAAATCAGCCACAACAACTGAGAGCACAACTGTCAGTACAACTGAAACAACTACACCAACCACAACCACTGAGAGCACAACTGTTAGTACAACTGAAACAACTACACCAGCCACAACAACTGAGAGCACAACTGTTAGTACAACTGTAACAACTACACCAGCCACAACAACAGAATCAACATCAGCTACAACAACTGCTGAAACATCCACCTCTAGTGTAGCAGAAAAATCTACAACATCAACAGGACTCTCAACTGCTTCTACAACTGAAATGTCTTCTTTAACAACTAATGCAAATATAGTACCTGACAATGTGGAGCTAATAAAGTTGGAGTTCAGCTCTTCTGACGCATTTATAAATGAACTCCTTGATTCAAAATCTCAAGTTTATATTGAAAGGGCAACGCGTGTTAAAAACAATGTGAGTTAAAACCCATGTTACTGATTCCATTTAATTACATATATTTCATGGTTAATAAAAAAGTAACTATTACAATCATTGATAATTACAATGTTTTTTACACCCAATTATAAGTGTGTTGTAACTGTCTATCATTTGTTACAGCTTGAACCCGTCTTCAAAATCAGGTTTCCTTCCTTCTTAGCAGTTAGGGTCCTAGGATTCAGGTAAATATAGAATATTTTAATAGTGCTTATGCTCTCGGTCTGTCTGTGTGTGTGTGTGTGTGTGTGTGTGTGTGTGTGTGTGTGTGTGTGTGCGTGAGTGAGAGAGAGAGAGAGAAAGCAAAAAATTTCAATAAACTATTTAAGTAGTGGTCATTTTAAAATGAATTGTGTTTTTCATTATTTCTTAAATGTATTTCAGACCTGGGTCAATCATCACTGAAGCAGAATTAGTCTTCAACTCTACAAACAACTCTACAACTGTACCATCAAGTAGTGAAATTAAAACCGTATTAATGAATGACACAAGTATCAGTGACCTGAACATTACTGCTGGATCTATCAAAGTCGGTGCAGGTAGGTCTGACAACACCTAAAAGGCAGGCTTCTACTTACTGTATGTGTGTGTGTTCTTGTATACATGGTTTATGGAGGACACAAATGTGTATAATGACATGGGTATTACAACGTATACATGGTTTATGAGGACACTTCCTGTGTCCTTGTAAACCAACGGGCTTAAAAAACATACTAAACTGTGTTTTTGAAATTCAAAAAATGCAGACAGTTTCCTATGATGGGTAGGTTTAGGGGTAGGGGTAGTGTAGGGGGATAGAAAATACAGTTTGTACAGTATAAAAACCATTACGTCTATGGAGAGTCCCCGTAAACCACATATACGTGTGTGTGTGTGTGTGTGTGTAACTTTACATTCCTTTTGCCAATAATTGTAGAAATCCAGTGAGATTTTTGTATGCACAAGGAGTCTGACAACAGCAGGTATGCTCCACACGGAGATCTGATCTCACCATCATCGAGTCCATCTGGGATTACATGAAGAAACAGAAAAAACTGAGATAGACTAAATCCAGAAGAACTGTGGCAATGTTTCCAAGACACTTGGAGAAACCTACCTTCAAAGATACCTGAAAAACTATGTGCAAGTATACCTTGGACAAACGCTTTTTTAAATGCAAAGGGTGTTCACACCAAATATTGGTCCGATTTAGTGAATAGAAGTTAATTGATAAATAAAATCTATTTATGACATTATTTTTGATAGCATCCTCACTTTACAGCATTTTTAAACAAATGCCAAAAAACTTTTCACAATACTGTATCTTTGAAGGCAGGTTTCTTCAAGCACCTTGGAGATGTTGCACAGTTCTTCTGGATTAAGTCTGTCGCAGTTTTTTTTTTCTTTCTTAATGTAATCCCAGATGGACTCGATGATGGTGAGATCAGATCTCCATGTGGAGCATACCAGCTGTTGTCAGACACCTTGTGCATATAAAAATCTCACTGGATTATTATAATTAATGGCAAAGAGAAATGTTTGGAAATGTAAACTGATATTTCCTGACATTCTACAGCAAAGGATATAACTGTCTTAAATTCTAACGTGCCTAAGACTTTTCAACAGTACTGTGTTTGTAAGGGATAATCCACAGCTATCTGTGCATGACATGGAGGCAAAGAACCACCTGACGCAAACTATTTAATGCATGTGGATTATCCCTCTTATACCTTGGTCATTTACCAGCAGTGACAACCTAAAGCTGTTATTAATGTTGGCAGTGCAATATTTGACCAGAAGGAAAAATGACAGTTATGTTTGTCAGTTACGGCTTGTTAGGTCTAAAATTCTGCCTGCTTTGAATCAGACACAGAGATAAAGTAGTGCGTAAGATTACATTTATTTGAATGAATAAATTACAGCATTTATTAGAATTCATTACTGAGAGAGAGATATACGTATCTGTGTCTGTTCAGCGCCTCTCTCTATTAAGGGAGATTAATTACTTGAAAACTGTGTTATCCTCGACAACTGCTGAGAAATGTAGCAATTAAGTAGTGAATAGCAAAGCTATTTTATTAATAAAAGTCATGGGGCAGCATTGATAACAAGTTTCTGTGCTCCTGAATGTTTCTGTGCTTGTGCAGCAGCGTGATCTCCAAGTGACGTAGTCGTGTATGTGCTTCAATGAAAACAGTGCATTCATATAGAACAGCGATTAAACTGACTTGGAACTACCTGTGCATTAAAATGTTTTACTGCACACCTTCCAACCAATCAGAATCGAGTATTCAGACGGACCATGATATATATATATATATATATATATATATATATATATGTATGTGTGTGTGTGTGTGTATGTGGTAATCATTTAGTTCCAATGAAACTGATGAACACTCTCTTATATCAGCAGTTGCACCAGTGGTTACCTCTACCGTTGAACCAACCAAAGAATACACAAGTTTTGGGACTGAGAGCACAACCGAGAGCACAACAGTTGGTACAACCGAAACAATTACACCAGCCACAACAACAGAATCAACATCTGTCACAAAAACTGAGAGCACAACTGTTAGTACAACTGAAACAACTACACCAGCCACAACAACAGAATTAACATCAGCCACAACAACTGAGAGCACAACTTTTACTACAACTGAAACAACTACACCAGCCACAACAACTGAGAGCACAACTGTTAGTACAACTGAAACAACTACACCAACCACAACAACAGAATCAACATCAGCCACAACGGAGAGCACAACTGTTAGTGCAACTGAAACAACTACACCAGCCACAACAACAGAATCAACATCAGCCACAACAACTGAGAGCACAACTGTTAGTACAACTGAAACAACTACACCAACCACAACAACAGAATCAACATCAGCCACAACAACTGAGAGCACAACTGTTAGTACAACTGAAACAACTACACCAACCACAACCACTGAGAGCACAACTGTTAGTACAACTGAAACAACTACACCAACCACAACAACTGAGAGCACAACTGTTAGTACAACTGAAACAACTACACCAACCACAACAACTGAGAGCACAACTGTTAGTACAACTGAAACAACTACACCAACCACAACAACAGAATCAACATCAGCCACAACAACTGAGAGCACAACTGTCAGTACAACTGAAACAACTACACCAACCACAACAACAGAATTAACACCAACCACAACCACTGAGAGCACAACTGTTAGTACAACTGAAACAACTACACCAACCACAACAACAGAATCAACATCAGCCACAACTGAGAGCACAACTGTTAGTACAACTGAAACAACTACACCAGCCACAACAACAGAATCAACATCAGCCACAACAACTGAGAGCACAACTGTTAGTACAACTGAAACAACTACACCAACCACAACCACTGAGAGCACAACTGTTAGTACAACTGAAACAACTACACCAACCACAACCACTGAGAGCACAACTGTTAGTACAACTGAAACAACTACACCAGCCACAACAACAGAATTAACATCAGCCACAACAACTGAGAGCACAACTGAAACAACTACACCAACCACAACAACAGAATCAACATCAGCCACAACGGAGAGCACAACTGTTAGTGCAACTGAAACAACTACATCAGCCACAACAACAGAATCAACATCAGCCACAACAGCTGAGAGCACAACTGTTAGTACAACTGAAACAACTACACCAGCCACAACAACTGAGAGCACAACTGTTAGTACAACTGAAACAACTACACCAACCACAACAACAGAATCAACATCAGCCACAACAACTGAGAGCACAACTGTCAGTACAACTGAAACAACTACACCAGCCACAACAACTGAGAGCACAACTGTTAGTACAACTGAAACAACTACCCCAACCACAACAACAGAATCAACATCAGCCACAACAACTGAGAGCACAACTGTTAGTACAACTGAAACAACTACACCAACCACAACCACTGAGAGCACAACTGTTAGTACAACTGAAACAACTACACCAACCACAACCACTGAGAGCACAACTGTTAGTACAACTGAAACAACTACACCAACCACAACAACAGAATTAACATCAGCCACAACAACTGAGAGCTCAACTGAAACAACTACACCAACCACAACAACAGAATTAACACCAACCACAACCACTGAGAGCACAACTGTTAGTACAACTGAAACAACTACACCAACCACAACAACAGAATCAACATCAGCCACAACGGAGAGCACAACTGTCAGCACAACTGAAACAACTACACCAACCACAACAACAGAATCAACATCAGCCACAACAACTGAGAGCACAACTGTTAATACAACTGAAACAACTACACCAGCCACAACAACTGAGAGCACAACTGTTAGTACAACTGAAACAACTACACCAGCCACAACAACTGAGAGCACAACTGTTAGTACAACTGAAACAACTACACCAACCACAACAACAGAATCAACATCAGCCACAACGGAGAGCACAACTGTTAGTGTAACTGAAACAACTACACCAGCCACAACAACTGAGAGCACAACTGTTAGTACAACTGAAACAACTACACCAATCACAACAACAGAATCAACATCGGCCACAACAACTGAGAGCACAACTGTTAGCACAACTGAAACAACTACACCAACGACAACAACAGAATCAACATCAGCCACAACAACTGAGAGCACAACTGTTAATACAACTGAAACAACTACACCAGCCACAACAACTGAGAGCACAACTGTTAGTACAACTGAAACAACTACACCAATCAAAACAACAGTATCAACATCGGCCACAACAACTGAGAGCACAACTGTCAGCACAACTGAAACAACTACACCAACCACAACAACTGAGAGCACAACTGTTAGTACAACTGAAACAACTACACCAACCACAACCACTGAGAGCACAACTGTTAGTACAACTGAAACAACTACACCAACCACAACAACTGAGAGCACAACTGTTAGTACAACTGAAACAACTACACCAGCCACAACAACTGAGAGCACAACTGTTAGTACAACTGAAACAACTACACCAGCCACAACAACAGAATCAACATCAGCCACAACAACTGAGAGCACAACTGTTAGTACAACTGAAACAACTACACCAACCACAACAACTGAGAGCACAACTGTTAGTACAACTGAAACAACTACACCAACCACAACCACTGAGAGCACAACTGTTAGTCCAACTGAAACAACTACACCAACCACAACAACTGAGAGCACAACTGTTAGTACAACTGAAACAACTACACCAACCACAACAACTGAGAACA
Organism: Mylopharyngodon piceus; assembly: GCA_039654765.1. Taxonomy (NCBI): domain Eukaryota; kingdom Metazoa; phylum Chordata; class Actinopteri; order Cypriniformes; family Xenocyprididae; genus Mylopharyngodon; species Mylopharyngodon piceus. The sequence goes on from CM077440.1 coordinate 35,688,754, forward strand.
CAACTGTTAGTACAACTGAAACAGCTACACCAGCCACAACAACTGAGAGCACAACTGAAACAACTTCACCAACCACAACAACTGAGAGCACAACTGTTAGTACAACTGAAACAACTACACCAGCCACAACAACTGAGAGCACAACTGTTAGTACAACTGAAACAACTACACCAGCCACAACAACTGAGAGCACAACTGTTAGTACAACTGAAACAACTACACCAACCACAACAACAGAATCAACATCAGCCACAACAACTGAGAGCACAACTGTCAGTACAACTGAAACAACTACACCAACCACAACAACTGAGAGCACAACTGTTAGTACAACTGAAACAACTACACCAACCACAACCACTGAGAGCACAACTGTTAGTACAACTGAAACAACTACACCAACCACAACAACTGAGAGCACAACTGTTAGTACAACTGAAACAACTACACCAACCACAACCACTGAGAGCACAACTGTTAGTACAACTGAAACAACTTCACCAACCACAACAACTGAGAGCACAACTGTTAGTACAACTGAAACAACTACACCAACCACAACCACTGAGAGCACAACTGTTAGTACAACTGAAACAACTACACCAGCCACAACAACTGAGAGCACAACTGTTAGTACAACTGTAACAACTACACCAGCCACAACAACAGAATCAACATCAGCTACAACAACTGCTGAAACATCCACCTCTAGTGTAGCAGAAAAATCTACAACATCAACAGGACTCTCAACTGCTTCTACAACTGAAATGTCTTCTTTAACAACTAATGCAAATATAGTACCTGACAATGTGGAGCTAATAAAGTTGGAGTTCAGCTCTTCTGACGCATTTATAAATGAACTCCTTGATTCAAAATCTCAAGTTTATATTGAAAGGGCAACGCGTGTTAAAAACAATGTGAGTTAAAACCCATGTTACTGATTCCATTTAATTACATATATTTCATGGTTAATAAAAAAGTAACTATTACAATCATTGATAATTACAATGTTTTTTACACCCAATTATAAGTGTGTTGTAACTGTCTATCATTTGTTACAGCTTGAACCCGTCTTCAAAATCAGGTTTCCTTCCTTCTTAGCAGTTAGGGTCCTAGGATTCAGGTAAATATAGAATATTTTAATAGTGCTTATGCTCTCGGTCTGTCTGTGTGTGTGTGTGTGTGTGTGTGTGTGAGAGAGAGAGAGAGAGAGAGAGAGAAAGCAAAAAATTTCAATAAATCATTTAAGTAGTGGTCATTTTAAAATTAATTGTGTATTTCATTATTTCTTAAATGTATTTCAGACCTGGGTCAATCATCACTGAAACAGAATTAGCCTTCAACTCTACATACCTGTACAACTCTACAAACAACTCTACAACTGTACCATCAAGTAGTGAAATTAAAGCCATATTAATGAATGACACAAGTGTCAGTGACCTGAACATTACTGCTGGATCTATCAAAGTCGGTGCAGGTAGGTCTGACAACACCTAAAAGGCAGGCTTTTATTTACTGTATGTGTGTGTGTTCTTGTATACATGGTTTATGAGGACACAAACGTGTATAATGACATGGGTATTACAACGTAAACATGGTTTATGAGGACACTTCCTGTGTCCTCGTAAACCAACTGGCTTAAAAAACATACTAAACGGTGTTTTTGAAATTCAAAAAATGCAGACAGTTTCCTGTGATGGGTAGGTTTAGGGGTAGGGGTAGTGTAGGGGGATAGAATATACAGTTTGTACAGTATAAAAACCATTACGTCTATCGAGAGTCCCCGTAAACCACATATACATGTATGTGTGTGTGTGTGTGTGTGTGTGTAACTTTACATTCCTTTTGCCAATAATTGTAAAAATCCAGTGAGATTTTTGTATGCACAAGGAGTCTGACAACAGCAGGTATGCTCTACACGGAGATCTGATCTCACCATCATCGAGTCCATCTGGGATTACATGAAGAAACAGAAAAAACTGAGATAGACTAAATCCAGAAGAACTGTGGCAATGTTTCCAAGACACTTGGAGAAACCTACCTTCAAAGATACCTGAAAAACTATGTGCAAGTATACCTTGGACAAACGCTTTTTTAAATGCAAAGGGTGTTCACACCAAATATTGGTCCGATTTAGTTAATAGAAGTTAATTGAAAAATAAAACCTATTTATGACATTATTTTTGATAGCATCCTCACTTTACAGCATTTTTAAACAAATGCCAAAAAACTTTTCACAATACTGTATCTTTGAAGGCAGGTTTCTTCAAGCACCTTGGAGATGTTGCACAGTTCTTCTGGATTAAGTCTGTCGCAATTTTTTTTTCTTTCTTAATGTAATCCCAGATGGACTCGATGATGGTGAGATCAGATCTCCATGTGGAGCATACCAGCTGTTGTCAGACACCTTGTGCATATAAAAATCTCACTGGATTATTATAATTAATGGCAAAGAGAAATGTTTGGAAATGTAAACTGATATTTCCTGACACTCTACAGCAAAGGATATAACTGTCTTAAATTCTAACGTGCCTAAGACTTTTCAACAGTACTGTGTTTGTAAGGGATAATCCACAGCTATCTGTGCATGACATGGAGGCAAAGAACCACCTGACGCAAACTATTTAATGCATGTGGATTATCCCTCTTATACCTTGGTCATTTACCAGCAGTGACAACCTAAAGCTGTTATTAATGTTGGCAGTGCAATATTTGACCAGAAGGAAAAATGACAGTTATGTTTGTCAGTTACGGCTCGTTAGGTCTAAAATTCTGCCCGCTTTGAATCAGACACAGAGATAAAGTAGTGCGTAAGATTACATTTATTTGAATGAATAAATTACAGCATTTATTAGAATTCATTACTGAGAGAGAGAGATACGTATCTGTGTCTGTTCAGCGTCTCTCTCTATTAAGGGAGTTTAATTACTTGAAAACTGTGTTATCCTCGACAGCTGCTGAGAAATGTAGCAGTTAAGTAGTGATTAGCAAATCTATTTTATTAATAAGAGTCGTGGAGCAGCATTGATAACAAATTTCTGTGCTCCTGAATGTTTCTGTGCGTGTGCAGCAGCGTGATCTCCAAGTGGCGTATGCGTGTGAGTGCTTTAATGAAAACAGTGCATTAATATAGAACAGCGATTAAACTGACTTGTAACTACCTGTGCATTAAAAAGTTTTACTGCACACCTTCCAGCCAATCAGAACTCAGTATTCAGACGGACCATGATATATATATATATATATATATATATAATATGTGTGTGTGTGTGTGTGTGTATGTGGTAATCATTTAGTTCCAATGAAACTGATCAACACTCTCTTATATCAGCAGTTGCACCAGTGGTGACCTCTACTGTTGAACCAACCACAGAACACACAAGTTTTGGGACTGAGAGCACAACCGAGAGCACAACAGTTGGTACAACTGAAACAACTACACCAGCCACAACAACAAAATTAACATCAGCCACAACAACTGAGAGCACAACTTTTACTACAACTGAAACAACTACACCAGCCACAACAACTGAGAGCACAACTGTTAGTACAACTGAAACAAGTACACCAACCACAACAACAGAATCAACATCGGCAACAACAACTGAGAGCACAACTGTTAGTACAACTGAAACAACTACACCAACCACAACAACAGAATCAACATCAGCCACATCTGAGAGCACAACTGTTAGTACAACTGAAACAACTACACCAGCCACAACAACTGAGAGCACAACTGTTAGTACAACTGAAACAACTACACCAGCCACAACAACTGAGAGCACAACTGTTAGTACAACTGAAACAACAACACCAACCACAACCACTGAGAGCACAACTGTTAGTCCAACTGAAACAACTACACCAACCACAACAATAGAATCAACATCAACCACAACAACTGAGAACACAACTTTTACTACAACTGAAACAACTACACCAGCCACAACAACTGAGAGCACAACTGTTAGTACAACTGAAACAACTACACCAACCACAAAAACAGAATCAACATCGGCAACAACAACTGAGAGCACAACTGTCAGTACAACTGAAACAACTACACCAGCCACAACAACTGAGAGCACAACTGTTAGTACAACTGAAACAACTACACCAACAGAATCAACATCAGCCACAAGCACTGAGAGCACAACTGTTAGTACAACTGAAACAACTACACCAACCACAACAACAGAATCAACATCAGCCACAACAACTGAGAGCACAGCTGTCAGTACAACTGAAACAACTACACCAACCACAACCACTGAGAGCACAACTGTTAGTACAACTGAAACAACTTCACCAACCACAACAACTGAGAGCACAACTGTTAGTACAACTGAAACAACTACACCAACAGAATCAACATCAGCCACAACAACTGAGAGCACAACTGTCAGTACAACTGAAACAACTTCACCAACCACAACAACTGAGAGCACAACTGTTAGTACAACTGAAACAACTACACCAACAGAATCAACATCAGCCACAACAACTGAGAGCACAACTGTCAGTACAACTGAAACAACTACACCAACCACAACCACTGAGAGCACAACTGTTAGTACAACTGAAACAACTACACCAACAGAATCAACATCAGCCACAACAACTGAGAGCACAACTGTCAGTACAACTGAAACAACTACACCAACCACAACCACTGAGAGCACAACTGTTAGTACAACTGAAACAACTACACCAACCACAACAACAGAATCAACATCAGCCACAACAACTGAGAGCACAACTGTTAGTACAACTGAAACAACTACACCAACCACAACAACAGAATCAACATCAGCCACAACAACTGAGAGCACAACTGTCAGTACAACTGAAACAACTACACCAACCACAACCACTGAGAGCACAACTGTTAGTACAACTGAAACAACTTCACCAACCACAACAACTGAGAGCACAACTGTTAGTACAACTGAAACAACTATACCAGCTACAACAACTGAGGGCACAACTGTTAGTACAACTGAAACAACTACACCAGCCACAACAACAGAATTAACATCAGCCACAACAAGTGAGAGCACAACAACTGAAACAACTACACCAGCCACAACAACAGAATCAACATCAGCCACAACAACTGAGAGCACAACTTTTACTACAATTGAAACAACTACACCAGCCACAACAACTGAGAGCACAACTGTCAGTACAACTGAAACAACTACACCAACAACAACAACTGAGAGCACAACTGTTAGTACAACTGAAACAACTACACCAGCCACAACAACTGAGAGCACAACTGTTAGTACAACTGAAACAACTACACCAACCACAACAACAGAATCAACATCAGCCACAACAACTGAGAGCACAACTGTTAGTACAACTGAAACAACTACACCAACCACAACAACTGAGAGCACAACTGTTAGTACAACTGAAACAACTACACCAGCCACAACAACTGAGAGCACAACTGTTAGTACAACTGAAACAACTACACCAGCCACAACAACTGAGAGCACAACTGTTAGTACAACTGAAACAACTACACCAACCACAACAACAGAATCAACATCAGCCACAACAACTGAGAGCACAACTGTCAGTACAACTGAAACAACTACACCAACCACAACAACTGAGAGCACAACTGTTAGTACAACTGAAACAACTACACCAACCACAACCACTGAGAGCACAACTGTTAGTACAACTGAAACAACTACACCAACCACAACAACTGAGAGCACAACTGTTAGTACAACTGAAACAACTACACCAACCACAACCACTGAGAGCACAACTGTTAGTACAACTGAAACAACTTCACCAACCACAACAACTGAGAGCACAACTGTTAGTACAACTGAAACAACTACACCAACCACAACCACTGAGAGCACAACTGTTAGTACAACTGAAACAACTACACCAGCCACAACAACTGAGAGCACAACTGTTAGTACAACTGTAACAACTACACCAGCCACAACAACAGAATCAACATCAGCTACAACAACTGCTGAAACATCCACCTCTAGTGTAGCAGAAAAATCTACAACATCAACAGGACTCTCAACTGCTTCTACAACTGAAATGTCTTCTTTAACAACTAATGCAAATATAGTACCTGACAATGTGGAGCTAATAAAGTTGGAGTTCAGCTCTTCTGACGCATTTATAAATGAACTCCTTGATTCAAAATCTCAAGTTTATATTGAAAGGGCAACGCGTGTTAAAAACAATGTGAGTTAAAACCCATGTTACTGATTCCATTTAATTACATATATTTCATGGTTAATAAAAAAGTAACTATTACAATCATTGATAATTACAATGTTTTTTACACCCAATTATAAGTGTGTTGTAACTGTCTATCATTTGTTACAGCTTGAACCCGTCTTCAAAATCAGGTTTCCTTCCTTCTTAGCAGTTAGGGTCCTAGGATTCAGGTAAATATAGAATATTTTAATAGTGCTTATGCTCTCGGTCTGTCTGTGTGTGTGTGTGTGTGTGTGTGTGTGTGTGAGTGAGAGAGAGAGAGAAAGCAAAAAATTTCAATAAATCATTTAAGTAGTGGTCATTTTAAAATTAATTGTGTATTTCATTATTTCTTAAATGTATTTCAGACCTGGGTCAATCATCACTGAAACAGAATTAGCCTTCAACTCTACATACTTGTACAACTCTACAAACAACTCTACAACTGTACCTTCAAGTAGTGAAATTAAAACCATATTAATGAATGACACAAGTATCAGTGACCTAAACATTACTGCTGGATCTATCAAAGTCAGTGCAGGTAGGTCTGACAACACCTAAAAGGCAGGCTTTTATTTACTGTATGTGTGTGTGTTCTTGTATACATGGTTCATGAGGACACAAACGTGTATAATGACATGGGTATTACAACGTAAACATGGTTTATGAGGACACTTCCTGTGTCCTCGTAAACCAACTGGCTTAAAAAACATACTAAACGGTGTTTTTGAAATTCAAAAAATGCAGACAGTTTCCTGTGATGGGTAGGTTTAGGGGTAGGGGTAGTGTAGGGGGATAGAATATACAGTTTGTACAGTATAAAAACCATTACGTCTATGGAGAGTCCCCGTAAACCACATATACATGTATGTGTGTGTGTGTAACTTTACATTCCTTTTGCCAATAATTGTAAAAATCCAGTGAGATTTTTGTATGCACAAGGAGTCTGACAACAGCAGGTATGCTCTACACGGAGATCTGATCTCACCATCATCGAGTCCATCTGGGATTACATGAAGAAACAGAAAAAACTGAGATAGACTAAATCCAGAAGAACTGTGGCAATGTTTCCAAGACACTTGGAGAAACCTACCTTCAAAGATACCTGAAAAACTATGTGCAAGTATACCTTGGACAAACGCTTTTTTAAATGCAAAGGGTGTTCACACCAAATATTGGTCCGATTTAGTTAATAGAAGTTAATTGAAAAATAAAACCTATTTATGACATTATTTTTGATAGCATCCTCACTTTACAGCATTTTTAAACAAATGCCAAAAAACTTTTCACAATACTGTATCTTTGAAGGCAGGTTTCTTCAAGCACCTTGGAGATGTTGCACAGTTCTTCTGGATTAAGTCTGTCGCAATTTTTTTTTCTTTCTTAATGTAATCCCAGATGGACTCGATGATGGTGAGATCAGATCTCCATGTGGAGCATACCAGCTGTTGTCAGACACCTTGTGCATATAAAAATCTCACTGGATTATTATAATTAATGGCAAAGAGAAATGTTTGGAAATGTAAACTGATATTTCCTGACACTCTACAGCAAAGGATAATCCACAGCTATCTGTGCATGACATGGAGGCAAAGAACCACCTGACGCAAACTATTTAATGCATGTGGATTATCCCTCTTATACCTTGGTCATTTACCAGCAGTGACAACCTAAAGCTGTTATTAATGTTGGCAGTGCAATATTTGACCAGAAGGAAAAATGACAGTTATGTTTGTCAGTTACGGCTCGTTAGGTCTAAAATTCTGCCCGCTTTGAATCAGACACAGAGATAAAGTAGTGCGTAAGATTACATTTATTTGAATGAATAAATTACAGCATTTATTAGAATTCATTACTGAGAGAGAGAGATACGTATCTGTGTCTGTTCAGCGTCTCTCTCTATTAAGGGAGTTTAATTACTTGAAAACTGTGTTATCCTCGACAGCTGCTGAGAAATGTAGCAGTTAAGTAGTGATTAGCAAATCTATTTTATTAATAAGAGTCGTGGAGCAGCATTGATAACAAATTTCTGTGCTCCTGAATGTTTCTGTGCGTGTGCAGCAGCGTGATCTCCAAGTGACGTATGCGTGTGAGTGCTTTAATGAAAACAGTGCATTAATATAAAACAGCGATTAAACTGACTTGTAACTACCTGTGCATTAAAAAGTTTTACTGCACACCTTCCAGCCAATCAGAATTGAGTATTCAGACGGACCATGATATATATATATATATATATATATATATATATATATATAATATGTGTGTGTGTGTGTGTGTGTGTGTATGTGGTAATCATTTAGTTCCAATGAAACTGATCAACACTCTCTTATATCAGCAGTTGCACCAGTGGTGACCTCTACTGTTGAACCAACCACAGAACACACAAGTTTTGGGACTGAGAGCACAACCGAGAGCACAACAGTTGGTACAACTGAAACAACTACACCAGCCACAACAACAGAATTAACATCAGCCACAACAACTGAGAGCACAACTTTTACTACAACTGAAACAACTACACCAGCCACAACAACTGAGAGCACAACTGTTAGTACAACTGAAACAAGTACACCAACCACAACAACAGAATCAACATCGGCAACAACAACTGAGAGCACAACTGTTAGTACAACTGAAACAACTACACCAGCCACAACAACTGGGAGCACAACTGTTAGTACAACTGAAACAACTACACCAACAGAATCAACATTGGGAACAACAACTGAGAGTACAACTGAAACAACTACACCAACCACAACAACAGAATCAACATCAGCCACAACAACTGAGAGCACAACTGTTAGTACAACTGAAACAACTACACCAGCCACAACAACTGAGAGCACAACTGTTAGTACAACTGAAACAACTACACCAGCCACAACAACTGAGAGCACAACTGTTAGTACAACTGAAACAACTACACCAACCACAACCACTGAGAGCACAACTGTTAGTACAACTGAAACAACTACACCAACCACAACAACAGAATCAACATCAACCACAACAACTGAGAGCACAACTGTTAGTACACCTGAAACAACTACACCAGCCACAACAACTGAGAGCACAACTGTTAGTACAACTGAAACAACTACACCAACTACAAAAACAGAATCAACATCGGCAACAACAACTGAGAGCACAACTGTCAGTACAACTGAAACAACTACACCAGCCACAACAACTGAGAGCACAACTGTTAGTACAACTGAAACAACTACACCAACCACAACAACAGAATCAACATCAGCCACAACAACTGAGAGCACAACTGTTAGTACAACTGAAACAACTACACCAACCACAACAACAGAATCAACATCAGCCACAACAACTGAGAGCACAACTGTCAGTACAACTGAAACAACTACACCAACCACAACCACTGAGAGCACAACTGTTAGTACAACTGAAACAACTACACCAACCACAACAACTGAGAGCACAACTGTTAGTACAACTGAAACAACTACACCAGCCACAACAACAGAATTAACATCAGCCACAACAACTGAGAGCACAACTGTCAGTACAACTGAAACAACTACACCAACAACAACAACTGAGAGCACAACTGTTAGTACAACTGAAACAACTACACCAACCACAACAACAGAATCAACATCAGCCACAACAACTGAGAGCACAACTGTCAGTACAACTGAAACAACTACACCAACCACAACCACTGAGAGCACAACTGTTAGTACAACTGAAACAACTACACCAACCACAACAACAGAATCAACATCAGCCACAACAACTGAGAGCACAACTGTTAGTACAACTGAAACAACTACACCAACCACAACAACTGAGAGCACAACTGTTAGTACAACTGAAACAACTACACCAACCACAACAACAGAATCAACATCAGCCACAACAACTGAGAGCACAACTGTTAGTACAACTGAAACAACTACACCAACCACAACAACAGAATCAACATCAGCCACAACAACTGAGAGCACAACTGTTAGTACAACTGAAACAACTACACCAGCCACAACAACTGAGAGCACAACTGTTAGTACAACTGAAACAACTACACCAGCCACAACAACTGAGAGCACAACTGTTAGTACAACTGAAACAACTTCACCAACTACAACAACTGAGAGCACAACTGTTAGTACAACTGAAACAACTACACCAACCACAACAACAGAATCAACATCAGCCACAACAACTGAGAGCACAACTGAAACAACTACACCAGCCACAACAACAGAATTAACATCAGCCACAACAACTGAGAGCACAACTGTCAGTACAACTGAAACAACTACACCAGCCACAACAACTGAGAGCACAACTGTTAGTACAACTGAAACAACTACACCAGCCACAACAACTGAGAGCACAACTGTTAGTACAACTGAAACAACTACACCAGCCACAACAACTGAGAGCACAACTGTTAGTACAACTGAAACAACTACACCAACCACAACAACTGAGAGCACAACTGTTAGTACAACTGAAACAACTTCACCAACTACAACAACTGAGAGCACAACTGTTAGTACAACTGAAACAACTACACCAACCACAACAACAGAATCAACATCAGCCACAACAACTGAGAGCACAACTGTTAGTACAACTGAAACAACTACACCAGCCACAACAACTGAGAGCACAACTGTTAGTACAACTGAAACAACTACACCAACCACAACAACAGAATCAACATCAGCCACAACAACTGAGAGCACAACTGTTAGTACAACTGAAACAACTACACCAGCCACAACAACTGAGAGCACAACTGTTAGTACAACTGAAACAACTACACCAGCCACAACAACTGAGAGCACAACTGTTAGTACAACTGAAACAACTACACCAGCCACAACAAGTGAGAGCACAACTGTTAGTACAACTGAAACAACTACACCAACCACAACCACTGAGAGCACAACTGTTAGTACAACTGAAACAACTACACCAGCCACAACAACTGAGAGCACAACTGTTAGTACAACTGAAACAACTACACCAACCACAACCACTGAGAGCACAACTGTTAGTACAACTGAAACAACTACACCAGCCACAACAACTGAGAGCACAACTGTTAGTACAACTGAAACAACTACACCAACCACAACAACTGAATCAACATCAGCCACAACAATTGTTGAAACATCCACCTCTAGTGTAGCAGAAACATCTGCAACATCACCAGGACTCTCAACTGCTTCTACAACTGAAATGACTTCTTTAACAACTAATGCAAATATAGTACCTGACAATGTGGAGCTAATAAATTTGGAGTTCACCTCTTTTGACGCATTTATAAATGAACTCTTCGATTCAACATCTCAAGTTTATATTAAAAGGGCAACGCTTATTAAAAACAAAGTGAGTTAAAACCCATGTTGCTGATTCCATTTAATGACATATATTTCATGGTTAATAATAAAGTAACTATTACAATCATTGATAATTACAATGTTTGTTACACCCAATTATAAGTGTGTCTTGTAACTGTCTATCATTTGTTACAGCTTGAACCCGTCTTCAAATTCAGTTTTCCTTCCTTCTTAGCAGTTAGGGTCCTAAGTTTCAGGTAAATATAGAATATTTTAATAGTGCTTACGCTCTTGGTCTGTGTGTGTGTGTGTGTGTGTGTGTGTGATAGAGAGAGAGAGAGAGAGAGAGAGAGAGCAAAAAATTGCAATAAACCATTTAAGTAGTGGTCATTTTAAAATGAATTGTGTATTTCATTATTTCTTAAATGTATTTCAGACCTGGGTCAATCATCACTGAAGCAGAATTAGCCTTCAACTCTACATACCTGTACAACTCTACAAACAACTCTACAACTGTACCATCAAGTAGTGAAATTAAAACCGTATTAATGAATGACACAAGTATCAGTGACCTGAACATTACTGCTGGATCTATCAAAGTCGGTGCAGGTAGGTCTGACAACACCTAAAAGGCAGGCTTTTACTTACTGTATGTGTGTGTGTTCTTGTATACATGGTTTATGAGGGCACAAATGTGTATAATGACATGGGTATTACAACGTAAACATGGTTTATGAGGACACTTCCTGTGTCCTCGTAAACCAACTGGCTTAAAAAACATACTAAACAGTGTTTTTGAAATTAAAAAAATGCAGACAGTTTCCTGTGATGGGTAGGTTTAGGGGTATGGGTAGTGTAAGGGGATAGAATATACAGTTTGTATAGTATAAAAACCATTACGTCTATGGAGAGTCCCCGTAAACCACATATTCATGTATGTGTGTGTGTGTGTGTGTGTGTGTGTGTGTATAACTTTACATTTCTTTTGCCATTAATTGTAAAAATCCAGTGAGATTTTTGTATGCACAAGGAGTCTGACAACAGCAGGTATGCTCCACACGGAGATCTGATCTCACCATCATCGAGTCCATTTGGGATTACATGAAGAAACAGAAAAAACTGAGATAGACTAAATCCAGAAGAACTGTGGCAATGTTTCCAAGACACTTGGAGAAACCTACCTTCAAAGATACCTGAAAATCTATGTGCAAGTATACCTTGGACAAACGCTTTTTTTGAACGCAAAGGGTGGTCACATCAAATATTGGTTCGATTTATTTAATAGAAGTTAATTGATAAATAAAATCTATTTATGACATTATTTTTGATAGCATCCTCACTTTACAGCATTTTTAAACAAATGCCAAAAACTTGTCACAATACTGTATCTTTGAAGGCAGGTTTTTTCAAGCGCCTTGGAGATGTTGCACAATTCTTCTGGATTAAGTCTGTCGCAGTTTTTTTTTCTTTCTTAATGTAATCCCAGATGGACTCCATGATGGTGAGATCAGACCTCCATGTGGAGCATACCAGCTGTTGTCAGACCCCTTGTGCATATAAAAATCTCACTGGATTATTACAATTAATAGCAAAGAGAAATGTTTGGAAATGTAAACTGACATTTCCTGACACTCTACAGCAAAGGATATAACTGGCTTAAATTCTAACGTGCCTAAGACTTTTCAACAGTACTGTGTTTGTAAGGGATAATCCACAGCTATCTGTGCATGACATGGAGGCAAAGAACCACCTGACGCAAACTATTTAATGCATGTGGATTATCCCTCTTATACCTTGGTCATTTACCAGCAGTGACAACCTAAAGCTGTTTTTAATGTTGGTAGTGCAATATTTGACCAGAAGGAAAAATGACAGTTATGTTTGTCAGTTACGGCTCGTTAGGTCTAAAATTCTGCCCGCTTTGAATCAGACAGAGATAAAGTAGTGTGTAAGATTACATTTATTTGAATGAATGAATTACAGCATTTATTAGAATTCATTACTGAGAGAGAGATACGTATCTGTGTTTGTTCAGCGTCTCTCTATTAAGGGAGTTTAATTACTTCAAAACTGTGTTATCGCCGACAGCTGCTGTGAAATGTAGCTATTAAGTAGTGATTAGCAAAGCTATTTTATTAATGAGAGTCGTGGAGCAGCAATGATAACAAGTTCCTGTGCTCCTGAATGTTTCTGTGCGTGTGCAGCAGCGTGATCTCCAAGTGACGTATGCGTGTGTGTGGTTCAATGAAAACAGTGCATTAATATAGAACAGCGGTTAAACTGACTTGGAACTACCTGTGCATTAAAAAGTTTTATTGCACACCTTCCAGCCAATCAGAATCGAGAATTCAGACAGACCATGACATATATATGTGTGTGTGTGTATGTGGTAATCATTTGGCTCCAATGAAACTGATCAACACTCTCTTATATCAGCAGTTGCACCAGTGGTGACTTCTACTGTTGAACCAACCACAGAACACACAAGTTTTGGGACTGAGAGCACAACTGAGAGCACAACAGTTGGTACAACTGAAACAACTACACTAGCTACAATATCAGAATTGTCATCAGCCACAACAACTGAGAGTACAACTGTTAGTACAACTGAAACAACTACACCAACCACAACAACTGAGAGCACAACTGTTAGTACAACTGAAACAACTACACCAACCACAACAACAGAATCAACATCAGCCACAACAACTGAGAGCACAACTGTTAGTACAACTGAAACAACTACACCAACCACAACAACAGAATCAACATCAGCCACAACAACTGAGAGCACAACTGTTAGTACAACTGAAACAACTACACCAGCCACAACAACTGAGAGCACAACTGTTAGTACAACTGAAACAACTACACCAGCCACAACAAGTGAGAGCACAACTGTTAGTACAACTGAAACAACTACACCAACCACAACCACTGAGAGCACAACTGTTAGTACAACTGAAACAACTACACCAGCCACAACGACAGAATCAACATCTGTCACAACAACTGAGAGCACAACTGTTAGTACAATTGAAACAACAACACCAGCCACAACAACTGAGAGCACAACTTTTACTACAATTGAAACAACTACACCAGCCACAACAACTGAGAGCACAACTGTCAGTACAACTGAAACAACTACACCAGCCACAACAACTGAGAGCACAACTGTTAGTACAACTGAAACAACTACACCAACCACAACAACAGAATCAACATCAGCCACAACAACTGAGAGCACAACTGTTAGTACAACTGAAACAACTACACCAACCACAACAACAGAATCAACATCTGTCACAACAACTGAGAGCACAACTGTTAGTACAACTGAAACAACAACACCAGCCACAACAACTGAGAGCACAACTGTTAGTACTACTGAAACAACTACACCAACCACAACAGAATCAACATCAGCCACAACAACTGAGAGCACAACTGTCAGTACAACTGAAACAACTACACCAACAACAACAACTGAGAGCACAACTGTTAGTACAACTGAAACAACTACACCAGCCACAACAACAGAATTAACATCAGCCACAACAACTGAGAGCACAACTGTCAGTACAACTGAAACAACTACACCAACCACAACCACTGAGAGCACAACTGTTAGTACAACTGAAACAACTACACCAACCACAACAACAGAATCAACATCAGCCACAACAACTGAGAGCACAACTGTTAGTACAACTGAAACAACTACACCAACCACAACAACTGAGAGCACAACTGTTAGTACAACTGAAACAACTACACCAACCACAACAACAGAATCAACATCAGCCACAACAACTGAGAGCACAACTGTTAGTACAACTGAAACAACTACACCAACCACAACAACAGAATCAACATCAGCCACAACAACTGAGAGCACAACTGTTAGTACAACTGAAACAACTACACCAGCCACAACAACTGAGAGCACAACTGTTAGTACAACTGAAACAACTACACCAACCACAACAACTGAGAGCACAACTGTTAGTACAACTGAAACAACTACACCAGCCACAACAACTGAGAGCACAACTGTTAGTACAACTGAAACAACTACACCAACCACAACAACAGAATCAACATCAGCCACAACAACTGAGAGCACAACTGTTAGTACAACTGAAACAACTACACCAGCCACAACAACAGAATCAACATCAGCCACAACAACTGAGAGCACAACTGTTAGTACAACTGAAACAACTACACCAGCCACAACAACTGAGAGCACAACTGTTAGTACAACTGAAACAACTACACCAACCACAACCACTGAGAGCACAACTGTTAGTACAACTGAAACAACTACACCAGCCACAACAACTGAGAGCACAACTGTTAGTACAACTGAAACAACTACACCAACCACAACAGAATCAACATCAGCCACAACAACTGAGAGCACAACTGTTAGTACAACTGAAACAACTACACCAACCAAAACAACAGAATCAACATCAGCCACAACAACTGAGAGCACAACTGTCAGTACAACTGAAACAACTGCACCAACCACAACCACTGAGAGCACAACTGTTAGTACAACTGAAACAACTTCACCAACTACAACAACTGAGAGCACAACTGTTAGTACAACTGAAACAACTACACCAACCACAACAACAGAATCAACATCAGCCACAACAACTGAGAGCACAACTGTTAGTACAACTGAAACAACTACACCAACCACAACAACAGAATCAACATCAGCCACAACAACTGAGAGCACAACTGTTAGTACAACTGAAACAACTACACCAGCCACAACAACTGAGAGCACAACTGTTAGTACAACTGAAACAACTACACCAGCCACAACAACTGAGAGCACAACTGTTAGTACAACTGAAACAACTACACCAGCCACAACAACTGAGAGCACAACTGTTAGTACAACTGAAACAACTACACCAACCACAACAACAGAATCAACATCAGCCACAACAACTGAGAGCACAACTGTCAGTACAACTGAAACAACTACACCAACCACAACCACTGAGAGCACAACTGTTAGTACAACTGAAACAACTACACCAACCACAACAACAGAATTAACATCAGCCACAACAACTGAGAGCTCAACTGAAACAACTACACCAACCACAACAACAGAATCAACATCAGCCACAACGGAGAGCACAACTGTTAGTACAACTGAAACAACTACACCAGCCACAACAACAGAATCAACATCAGCCACAACAACTGAGAGCACAACTGTTAGTACAACTGAAACAACTACACCAGCCACAACAACTGAGAGCACAACTGTTAGTACAACTGAAACAACTACACCAGCCACAACAACTGAGAGCACAACTGTTAGTACAACTGAAACAACTACACCAACCACAACAACAGAATCAACATCAGCCACAACAACTGAGAGCACAACTGTTAGTACAACTGAAACAACTACACCAACCACAACAACAGAATCAACATCAGCCACAACAACTGAGAGCACAACTGTTAGTACAACTGAAACAACTACACCAGCCACAACAACTGAGAGCACAACTGTTAGTACAACTGAAACAACTACACCAGCCACAACAACTGAGAGCACAACTGTTAGTACAACTGAAACAACTACACCAGCCACAACAACTGAGAGCACAACTGTTAGTACAACTGAAACAACTACACCAGCCACAACAACTGAGAGCACAACTGTTAGTACAACTGAAACAACTACACCAGCCACAACAACTGAGAGCACAACTGTTAGTACAACTGAAACAACTACACCAGCCACAACAACTGAGAGCACAACTGTTAGTACAACTGAAACAACTACACCAGCCACAACAACTGAGACCACAATTGTTAGTACAACTGAGACAACTACACCAGCACCACCAACAGAATCTTCAACAGCCGCAACAACTGAGAGCAGAACTCTTATTACAGCTGAAATAACTACACCAGCCACAACAACTGAGAGCACAACTGTTAGTACAACTGAAACAACTACACCAGCCACAACAACTGAGAGCACAACTGTTAGTACAACTGAAACAACTACACCAACCACAACAACAGAATCAACATCAGCCACAACAACTGAGAGCACAACTGTTAGTACAACTGAAACAACTACACCAACCACAACAACTGAGAGCACAACTGTTAGTACAACTGAAACAACTACACCAGCCACAACAACTGAGAGCACAACTGTTAGTACAACTGAAACAACTACACCAACCACAACAACTGAGAGCACAACTGTTAGTACAACTGAAACAACTACACCAGCCACAACAACTGAGAGCACAACTGTTAGCACAACTGAAACAACTACACCAGCACCAACAACAATAGAATCGTCAACAGCCACAACCACTGAGCGCACAACTGTTAGCATAACTGAAACAACCACACCAACACTCTCACCAGTAACCACAACTTCATCATCTTCCTTCACAACTACAGAAAATCATAAAGTCAGCACAAAGTTGGAGTTCCGCTCTGTAGACACATTCATAAATGAACTCAATAATACAAACTCCCAGGCTTTCAAGATCAGGGCTCAGCTTGTTATAGACATTGTGAGTTAAAACCCGCTTACCATATTCACTCAGTTTTTCTTGATTAAAAGCATAATGTAATGTATTACATTGTATTATATTGTAACTCTCTGTATTTTTTACAGCTTAAAGCCATCTATATCAAGTATCCTTCCTTCATACATATCCTTGTCCTAGGATTCAGGTAAGCATACCATTTTGAAATATTACTTGTTTTATGTAGAAGCTGTTGTTGAAACTGTGACAGAGAAAGCAGGAAAGTTCAATAAACAAAATCTTTAATGGTCAGATAATGCATATTAGGAGGACATCCAATATGACAGTGTTTCTTGGCTTCACCAAGA
This sequence comes from Mylopharyngodon piceus, assembly GCA_039654765.1. Lineage (NCBI taxonomy): Eukaryota > Metazoa > Chordata > Actinopteri > Cypriniformes > Xenocyprididae > Mylopharyngodon > Mylopharyngodon piceus. The sequence goes on from CM077440.1 coordinate 35,707,243, forward strand.
CAAATTCCTTATGTGTGTGTGTGTGTGTGTGTGTGTGTGTTTGTGTGTGTGTAAACATTCTTTGCACTAAAACTCATTGTCATTGTGAAAATTTTAATCCAGGCCAGGATCAGTCATTACCACTACAGAACTAGCTTTCAACTCTTCACAGTCTGTGCCATCAGACAATGATATCGCAACTTCATTATTGAGTAACACAACAGCTGTCAATGCCCTGAACATGAGTTCTAATGCTGTCATGGTTAATGATAAAGGTAGGTCTGAAAACATCTGAAATCAAATTGTATTAAGAATCTTTTTATTTCTGTAAGACTGTAAATTTTATAACACAATTGATAACCTATTCTTTTTTAATGCACATTTCTTTTGTCATGCTGAAATTAAGTTCCATCTAAACTGATATGCATATTCTAATTCCAGAATTTAAAATAGTGACAACCTCTACTGCTCCAACAACAGAAACAACTGTAGTCACAACAACTCTTGTTGGAACATCCACCAGCAGTTTAGCAGCTACCACTACAGTGCAACCAACAGCTTCTTCATTGACCTCGACCACTCTCTCCTCAACAGCCTTTGACAGAACAACTATTAGTACAGCTGAAATGTCTACAAGACCAACAACAGCATTCTCTGCCTTCATGAGTACAGCCAAAATGTCTACAAGACCAACAACAGCATTCTCAGCTCTCATGACAAATATCACAAGTGCAGCAATGAACACAGGACCAAAAACAACAACTTCTGTTTTTACGTCATTGACTCCCTCTTCAACTACATTTAAGACTACGACTGGTAGTACAACTAGAACATCAACAAAATCATTTGCCTCAACCACTAATACAACCACTGCCTCAACCACTAATACAACCACTGCCTCAACCACTAATACAACAACAACAGCAAGACCCTCGACATTTTCCACAACTAAAGTGACTACAATTTCAACTACAAAATTTGTACCCGTGTATCTAACAGACCTGGTGTTCCGCTCTTTTGACACATATATTGTTGAACTCAGCGATTCAAACTCTCAGGCCTTCAAGACAAGGGCTCAGCTTGTCATAGCACAGGTGAGTTAAAATTCACTCACTAGATTCACAGGAGGCAGACAGATAATATTTTTACTGTACTTAGGAGAACAGACAACAGATATTTTAGACCAAATCCAAGAGTTTGTTAGGATATATATTTTTTTTTTTAATTGATTAGTTTATCATAAATAAATGACACGCTTTGTTTTTCCTTCATGAAGAATAATATGCCTCTGGAAATCAATAGTTAGTTTCATAAACAAAAAGAGTTAATTCTCATCATGGTTGACTGCCTGTTATTGTATGTTGCAGCTTGACTCAATCTACAGAGCCAGATATCCTACCTTCATCAGAGTGATTGTCATAAGTTTCAGGTAAATATGAAATATTGCAATGCTGATTAATGTATGTGCGCTGTGTGTGTGTGATGGTGTTCTTGAGGGGGAAAAAAAAAAGAGAATGCCATATACAGTACTTATTACATAATGGTAATATGCTCATATTATGGAATCCTGTATGATATTCTTCGATACTGTATATTCCAGCCCAGGGTCAATCATCACAACAACACAACTAGTTTTCAACTCCTCGGAAACTGTCCCATCAGTTGGAGAGATTTCAAACACCCTCTTGACAGCAGTAGGAACAGGAAATGTCGATCCACTGAACATAATTCCTTCGTCAGTTTCAGTCAATGGTTCAGGTAAATTTGATTGCATTACAAAACATCTCTTGCAAATGTGAAAGGTCTCAGGACCTGTGCATTGCACTTTTGCTCCACAGATCTTGTAGAATTTATAATTTTCTATAGCTCTAGTCTATACAGATATAACACACAAAACATACAGTACATTTGGAGTTGAATGAAACAAAGAAAGCCCTAATACCTTATATTCTGTTTATCTAATTTGTTCATCTTTTTCTTACAGTTATTGCTACGACTGTAGCTGCTTTAACTACAGTGTCAAGTGGATTAAAGATTGAATTCAGTCTGCTCCAAACAACATGGCTCATTATTATGGCAAAAATATTAAGGCTTTTCCTATAGATCCTTTAACAATGAATCAACCAAGGATGCAATTTCAGCAAAGCATGCTCTAATGAATTATACTAGCAAATTATATTATTTACGTATGTGTATTATGCATTATTTACTGTTGTAGCAAAATCTTAAAATATGACAATGGCTATATAAATAGAAGCCTAAAATTGCACTGATTTTCAAGAGCACAATTTGTAAAGAGAAAAAATATTATATATTTATCAGAGGTTGTTGAGATTTATCCTATTTTGATTTTTTTCCTCACAGTATTTATATATGTAATGCTTTTGTTCAGCTGTCTGGAGGTTAAAGACTCTTCATAGTTCTATTTTGCCTAGTATATGCCAACATTGCAATATCTTATATCTTTTAATAATCAAATAAACATATTTATTGAGTTCATATAATCCAAAATTGTTTGATATAAAACCACCAATTGTGTGAAATGAGAAAGAGATGAAAATGAAGAGATCATAAAAATATGAAGGATTTAAACACATACTTTTGTATGTATTTGTTTACATCTAAAGAAATACATTTGTATATATCCACAATGAATGTAAAACAATAGGCTTATTTAAAAAAACATGTAAAGTATGTATATTTATTTAAAATGTACAAGGGTTTATGTTAATTTAAATAAAGACTTGGTGTAACTTTAACCTGTGCACAATTTCTTCCACTGCACTTCCATTTCTATATACAGTAAATGCCTGTGTCCAACATAGCCACCTGTAGCCATTCTGGTGTGCAAGGGATGTTTGCCAGAAAGTCTTAATGACCAAAAGTACATTCGATAACTTTGAGCACAGACCACGGCCACAATGGGAAGGATTTGCATGCAAGAATGATGTTCATTATTCATCAGGATCAGTGTCCATATGTTTTATTAACATTTCATGTTAGTATTGTGTATTTACCTTGGTAACTGTAGTTTCCGTAACCTTATCCCAAAATACCGCTTTATTTTCACTTTGTGTTATTTTCTATATTTTTGATGACTGGACATCACGCAAAAAAAAAAAAAAAAAAAAAATAATAATAATAATAATAATAATAATTTATATATATATATATATATATATGAAATTTTTTAAATTATGAAATAAAAATATACCCTATGATTTATTTATTTGTAAACTTTTTGTTAAAGAAAATCAGAATTACTGAGATATCACTGGCCGCGTCCAAAATCTTAAAAATGCTGCCTTCGGAGGACGCATTCCAAGGTAGGAAGGCATTGAATCCAATGTTAGCTTCACTTCCTGTCTCCTGAGATACCTTCATCTGATCAATTTTTGAATGCAGCCAAAGAATATACACTAACAAGAAGCGACACTCAATAGAACGTTCCATTGAAACACCGGCGCCCAGCAGCGGCCCTGCGTTTCCGCCATTTTGGGGTGAAAGCGAGTCGGCAGCCCACTAGTTTCTATGGCAATATCAGCTGCTTTGTTAAAAAAAAAACGTACATTAAAGCTGAAATCCAACCTGAATGATGACAGCACAGAATAAAATACTATCACTAGTGATCATCAAATCCTCAAATCAACAGTTTATTTTACACACTGTGTTTAAGTCTTCCACTTTTTTCACAAAACCTTTGCTCTCTAGAAACCCAGTCAGTTTGGGTTAAAATTCTCTAAAAGGCTTACCAACATATGAAATTAAATTAAGGACATGCATCAGAAAAATTGGGAATGTTGAACAATAAATATATGAATATAACAGCTTGATTTTGCAGTGTTGTCTAATGTCCATTGAAGTAAAAGTGTCCAAAAGTGGGAATTATGCGATAACGGACACAGCAATACATCATGTATTATAAGATCATTATGTTTGTAGCGTGATCCATTAAAACGTAGGCTACAATATAGCCTATTTCAATTCAGATACTATTACTATTACTCCACTAGGTCTGAAATATATTGTTCGCTGCAAACATGATCTTAAATTTATTAATTATTAATTTACTATTAATAAATGTATAAAGTTGCATAAAATGGAAATACTCAATAAAGTAGGCTAACTACGTTACCTCAGATGGTTGAATGGTTGGATTCCACAACTGGTAAAATAAAACATATATAAGACAATACAACATTTACTGTGGGAGCCATACAATTTACTGGTGACTTAATTTAAAAAACTGTTCTATTGCGCTTCTGATTTGGCAGTGAAATTCGCCATTTTGGGTGCGTAAGATGTGAAGGATTCTATGGTCCAGTTAGTATTTTCACCCCATAATGGCGGCCGCGCTACCGGAGCGCCATCTAGTGGCTGTTACCCAAAAAGTATCAAAGTGTCGCCTCTTGGGTTCTAAGCTCTTTGATGCAGCATAGATTTCGCTGCCTTTGAAATCCCACAATTCTATTCTTTCCTTTCTGTGACAGTTGATCTAAGGGGCCGTTTACACGACACCGTTTTCAACTAAAAACGGAAAACTTTTTATGCGTTTTGGCCGTTCATTTACACGACAACGGGTTTTAAAGTGCAAGTTTTTGCAAACAGTCTCCGTATAAACAACAAAAACACGAATCTGTGAAAACGATGACGTCATGCACATGCGTATCACATGTTCAGTCTCTGGTGTTTCATCGCCATCTAATGGCCTGGCAGCAGAATACAGCGTTTTTAGTCATTTTCAGATTCTTATGAATAGGAATCGTTTTGACAATGTTATCGTCTGTACGCAGAAAACTCAAAGGAAAAACTTTTCCGTCTTAAGCATATCGTTGTCGTGTAAGGGGCCATTCACATATCGCGTCTTTTGCGCGCTCAAATTCGTTATTTCAAAAGTGGGCGCGCGGCAGATGCGCTCATAATGGAAGCGACGCGGTCGCAACGCGCATGCGGTGTGGTGCGTTTTCCAGGTGCATCGAGATGAAAAATTCTCAACTTTTCAGAATGCCGCAGGTCATGTGACAAGAACCAACCGATCAGGGGTGCGTTTCCCGAAAGCATCATTAGTCAACTATGGTTGTAAGTCCCATTGAACTCATATTGGTAACAACAGAACTTAAGACCATAGTTCGCTTTGGGAAACGCATCCCAGCTTCGGCCTTTCCTTAACAAAACATCGAAAGCTCAGCCGAACAGCTGATCATAGCTGTACAGGGTGTTTTTTTTATATCTAATCTCTATAAATATATCTAGTAGTAAAGCTAATGCAAGGGCTAGAAATCAGTTTACCTTTGCTGAAACTTCCTCGTCGTCGTGGAGAGCGCAGTTCATGCAGTTTGCCACGAGAGCGAAAGCGCTTTGGAAAGAAGGAGAAATCGGCGTGGCCGCGCATTCCACGCGTTTTTAGACGCGATATGTGAACGGCCCCTAAACGTACCCTCAAAAATAAAGATGGCGTCTGAAAGTTAAGGTTGGTAGTCAATTCGTGTGTAAATATACGTTTTTGACTAAGGCTTTCTACTTTTGATGTCATTTCTAGCAAGAAATGAATATTGACGTAATTAAATATTTGCTTAATCATCACCAAAGCTCTCTCTATTTTGTTGTAGATAATTAAAGCGTTATGCTGCCTCAGAAGTCTGTCTGAAATCAGTTTCATCAGCTGCCTTCGTGCGCAAATGCTGCCTGCAATGTCATTGCCTAATAAAGGCAGCAAGGCAACAAGTCAGCTGTCTGAGCTTTCGGACTCAGCCACAATAGTTAACAAATCCATTTTCATCAAAATAAGAATTAAGAGAAGCAGGTCCACGTGTCATGATAAATTTAAAGCTGCACTCAGTAATTTAGTAACTCAGTAAAATAAATACTGTAGCTTTTTTTGAATTTTTGTATACTTCTACTTTGTAAACCAAGCTATCCACAGCTAACAGAATCATACAGTGTGCTTCTTTTAATATAAACTCTACTAGGTACTATCATACTGTGACTTGACCTCATGCTAGGCAGGACTTGACGTAGTTGAGGTGAACCAGTCTTGCTTGCTTGTTTGCATTACAGACTCGACTTGAAACCTAAAGATTTGTGACTAATCACTTTGTGATTAGTGATATGTAAATTACTCTCAGCTATGATAAACCAGTGCAAAAGTAGTTTAGATGCAGCAAAAGTTGCAATCTTATAAATTTGTAATCTGAAGATACTGCAGATTGCCAGTAAGCTTATGCTTCTCAACAGAGAGCATAAGATTAGCACTTTATTTTTTACTTATCTTTGTTACATTTAGCAGTACTATAACTTGTTTTGCTATTGTACAGAAGGCGATGTTTTTATAAGTATATAGACCCACGTCTTTATGCATGCATTCTGAGATCTTATGTTCGCTACGTCTCTTTGTTATTTGTTTTCATTCATTCATTTGAATGGAGAAAGAAGACTCATCTTGCATAACAGTTTTGCAGGTTGTTTTTTCTTTATCTATGTACGTCATGTGATTGTGTGTTTTGGAAAAGACTGAAATAAAGACTGTGTTTAACATTAAGTAGGGTTACATTTATCTTTAAGGCTTTAGGAGGTCTTTCTTGTGTTCTAATTACAAAGCATTTCTTTCATGATCAGTCTTGTTGTTGAAAGAGCGAGTCTTGGGTCACTGCCTGAGGGATTCTACTATTCTGGCTTCTTCCACCTTCACACCTTCTGTATTATTCTAGGTGCTGACAGAGTTCTTTATGAAATGATTCACACAGAATTTAGCCTACAATGAATGGTAAATAATACACCCACATTTTCAGAGTGTCACCATGAAAGGAATGTCACATGGTCACATTCTTTGCTGTTGAACATTGCACAACCTACAATGTTCAAAGCCCCAGATAATTATAGGATCTCTCTTTTATCTCTCTGTGAAGACAGGTTTCTTATGAATTGGGCTTCAAAGTGAGAATCGTTGAATATTTGTCCTGTAATGTGGTACCTTCAAGTCTTTTCCAAAGGTGATTTTATTATATTTTTGTAAATGATGCTATAAAGATGAACTGACAAAAGTAATTACTATATGATGGCACTGAATTGTGATCAGCCTAAGCAGTTAAATAACAACACAAGTTTTTAAGTTTTTTTTTTACAAGGTTTATTTTCTTTGTATACCTGCCTGCAGTACAAAACTTAAAATGATAGTTCACCCAAAAATTAAAAAAAAAAAATTATTACAGGTGCCTATGTCAATAATACCTTAAAGAGTTTGTTCACCAGTAGTATTTTAAAGTGAAGTCAAGTCTGCCCTCTGCTGGCCAAATACAAGCTTGTCTTTAAAAAAAATAAATAAATAAAACGAGTTTTTTGAGGTCAGAGAGCAACTGAGACACACAGGTACATCTCAAAGAACTTGCTATTCCATGACCTGTCACAAGACTTTATAATTACCAGCAGCCATATCACCCTGTAGCCCAAGACTGGTTGCCCACTGAAGCTAAGCAGGGCTGAGCCTGGTTAGTACCTGGATGGGAGGCCTCCTGGGAAAACTAGGTTGCTGCTGGAAGAGGTGTTAGTGAGGCCAGCAGGGGGTGCTCACCCTGTGGTCTTTGTGGGTCCTAACGCCCCAGTATGACACTAAACTGTCAAAAAAGCAGCGTCCTTCGGATGAGATGTTAAACCATGGTCCTGACTCTCAGTGGTCGTTAAAAATCCCAGGATGTCCTTCAAAAAGAGTAGGGGTGTAACCCCGGCATCCTGGCCAAATTTGCCCAATGGCCTCTGTCCATCATCATGGCCTCCTAATCATCCCCATTCACTGATTGGCTTCATCACTCTGTCTCCTCTCCACCAATCAGCTGGTGTGTGGTGGGTGTTCTGGCGCAATACGGCTGCCGTCGCATCATCCAGGTGGATGCTGCACATTGGTGGTGGTTGAGGAGATTCTCCCTTCCATATGTAAGACGCTATATAAATGTAATGAATTATTATTATTATTATTAATTCCCATTATGCTCAATACAGTGTCCTAGATAACTAGTGTTTCATAAAGTACCCAGTGCTTAAAGGATTAGTTCACTTTCAAATGAAAATTACCCCAAGCTTTACTCACCCTCAAGCCAGGTGTATATGACTTTCTTCTTTCTGATGAACACAATCAGAGTTATAGTAATAAATATCCTGACGCATCTGAGATTTATAATGACAGTGAGCGAGACCAATGAGTATGAGCTAAAGAAAGTGCCTCTATCCACATCCATCCATCATAAACATGCTCCACACAGCTCCGGGGGGTTAATAAAGGCCTTCTAAAGCGAAGCGATGCGTTTGTGTAAAAAAAATATCCATATTTAACAAGTTATAAAGTAAAAATTCTAGCTTCTGCCAGACCGCCTTCCGTATTCAACAAAGAAAGTATAAAACTCTCGCAGTTCAAAATGCTTACGCTATGTCCTATGCCTTCCCTATTCAACTTACAGAAAAAGCTTAATTGATGTGACGCCAGTTCCGTTTTTTTTTTTTTTTTTTTTTTAATTTGAATACGGAAGGCGGTCTGGCGGAAGCTAGATATTTTACTTCATAACTTGTTAAATATGGATATTTTTTTTTACACAAACGCATCGCTTCGCATCAGAAGGCCTTTAATAACCCCCCGGAGCCGTTTGGAGTATGTTTATGATGGATGGATGTGGATGGAGACACTTTCTTCAGCTCATACTTGTTGGTCCCATTCACTGCCATTATAAAGCTCAGATGCGTCAGGATGTTTATTAATATTTCTCTGATTGTGTTCATCAGAAAGAAGAAAGTCATATATACCTAGAATGGCTTGAGGGTGAGTAAAGCTTGGGGTAATTTTCATTTGAAAGTGAACTAATCCTTTAAGTTTAACTAAAGACATCTTTTATGGAAGTTGACTCAATTAAAAGTATCGAAAGTGCATGGCATAAATAATAACACAGCTGATTACAGCCCTAGCAATTAGATGTGCATCACTATTAAAAATGTTTTAGAGTGATATGAACAAACAAGTACCTAGTCATCCTGCACAGTTTTGTGCTAAAGATATAAATGATACGTCAAAACACCTAACTTGTCAAATGGAGGTGTGCTATTTATTAATTAAAAAGTTGAAATACAATAAATGGGCATCATTTAAAGTTAGCCTACACTATGTAACTTTTTGCCTTAAAAGTTTACAAAATTGATATAATGAGCAAGTACATCATGAATTCATCTTCCAAACTGTGTTTTTGTCTTATCCTGAATCACTACGGTACGCCTATAATGAGTGTTTATTTTAGACCGAGCGGGACACCAACCGCTGCGGAGTAGCCCAGCACCTGCATGACTCGTCATATACATAAACAGAGAGAAGTAGCTCTGGCTACAGTGTTCTTCCACAAGATGCATGAAGTTTTGTTAATTAACCACTATAGCGCCAAAAGTTACATAGTGTACCTGTAAGGAGGGATACAATATCTATATAGAGGCCAGAATAATTCAGAGGCTTGAAGGGTGGACTCTTCTGATTCAGACCTGTATGTAACAACCAAGAACAACCCTGGTAACCTTTATAACAACCCTAGTAAGCAATCCACTAAAAAACACTGAGAGGCAACTGCATAGCAATGCCCTGACAACCACCCCAACAGTCTCCAAGTGTGGGTATCTGCGGGTTGGAGTAATGGGCGTGACGAAAGGTAGGGGTGTGGAGAAAGATCTCTATCACTGGTCACGAAAGCTTTTTGTCAGGGTGTGGTGTGGGGTGGGGTGGGGTAGGGTAGGGTAGGGTAGGGGTTAGTACGCTTCCTTTCACTATGCCCATTACTCCGGCCTGCAGCTATTCTTGTCTCACAGTTTTGTTTTTTTTGTTTTTTATGATTCAACTGCATTGTGCAAAGTTTGCCAGCAGACAGTGCTTTTGTTCCTTGAATCTCTGCAGGTATGTCATTTAAAATCTTATCTGCAGTCATCCTGTTTGGTCAGTCGAGCATGTACGTGTATGTTCGGCGTGGAACGAAACAGGAAAGCTGAAGTTGATTGAAAGATTTTTGAGACGCTGAAAATACAAGTATCCTGATAATCAAATTTGATATTCTTCTTATTGTACTAATTTGATTTTCCTGAAGGGAATATACCGGTTTTGCAAGGAAAACCAATTGTGATGAAATGTTTGAATCCAGGAATGGGGAAGAAAGTTAGAAAGTGGAAATTTAATCTGATATTCTTTATTGTGGGATTTCAATAAAGTTCTGCATTGCTACTGTAATAAATATTCATGAATTACTGCAAGATTGAGAAAGAGAAAATCTGCTATAGATGCTATAGATAAAAGAAAATTACATTTTGCTGGTGAACGATCAATTCATTTGCTGTCATCCAAAATCCACTGATTATTTGAAATATTCTCTATACAATTACATGACAAAAGTTACCCAATGTGGATTTTATTCCTACAATTTCTCTGAATCTAGACTGGATCATCATCCGTTCAGACTATCAAGTCAATGGTGGCACCATGTCATTTTAAATGCACATCTAATTGTTGTTGTTATTATTATTATTATTATTATTATTATTATTATTTACATTCTCAGTTGCATAGATTTGTTTATGGAGACATTATACAACATCATTTTTGATTACCAAGTGCGCAAGCATCATTTTTTCAGGAAGTTATGGGTGTTCACCTGTACATGCACCACACCCAAGGATTCATGCGTTAGACTTGATTGTTATGAGAAGAATGACAACTACTTCTCTTGACTTGATTATAAAAGATGGCACTTAAAATAAAATTACTGTACTTATGCTTTTATTATAGCCCACTTACAGCTACTTACTATAGCGTCTCGCCACTTCAATTCAACAAATGTCATTTCATGAAATCATTTTTTATTTGTTTTCAAACTATAAACAGTTTGTTTTCCTATTATCACCAAACAACACATTTCAAGAAGATTCTTCCAAAAGGAAAGTTGTCATCTCTTCGATAAAGTATAAATCTAATCTTGAGAAACTGTAAACTCACTGAATTTTACTGTAATAAAAACCATATAGGCTGTAGTCACAATTGCAAATGAATTAGATAAACATTAGGACTACTTATTAAGAAAAAGGACATATTAAACTATAGTGTGTTCCAATGTCAGAAGGTCCACCGATTTGATTTTCAGGTGTATTTTTACCTTTATGAGAACATTTTTCTCTGTACCACAGGCTAAAAAAGACATTGTGGATCATTGTCGTTTTATGTCATATATTCCTTAAAAGCAGTTAATTAAAATACCTGTATAGGAAATATACCAGGTTTATAGGCTACTAAAAAAAATATGCGTGTCTCAGCACTACGAGTTTTGAGCACTGGGCCAGTGATGCTTCTAAAAGAAATGATTGAGGAAAAACGTTCTGAGAAACGTCAAGGAAGCCAGTGAAACTATGTGTCAGAATGTGAGGAATGCTTAGGTAAACCTGGTGTCTTTTGTTTTGGCCTGTTTTGATCTCACATGTTAGTAATCTTGATCACTTGACGTAGGATCCTTAAAAAAAACATGCTGCAAGATCGTCATCATTATAGTAGCAATCTGCCTATATATAATTCATGGGAAACTATTTTTGATGTTATTGTTGTTGGGTTATTGTTATTGTTGTTTTTTTGAATAGTGTAAACTTTTTGTATAACTATTTCTATTTTTTCCACTAATATTCATGCAGTAATAATGAAATATTCAGAGACTTTTTCTTAAACCAAATTGTTTATTAAGTGTTAAGAAATTGCTCTGTCCCAAAAATTTTGGCCAGATTTAAAATATTTCTCGATTGAAATGAAATGAAAACAGTGAAATAACCATGATATGTAAATGACATAAATCTATAAATTAAAAATGTGAAACAATAGGGATTTGTAAAATTATTTAACAGTTTCTATAAATAAGACTGGCTATAATTCATTGTTGCGCAGACTAGCCACTATACAAAAGAAAAAAAAAGAAAAGAAAAAAACCTGTCACAGTGTCTGCCAAGGGACATTCCAAATAGCTGATCTGTGAATATCAGTGAGGTAAAAAAAACACACTCAGGACGTCATTAAGTGTTATTTAAGAGGAAACAACACAGGTGATTCAGGAGAAGAGAAAAACTGGAGTACCCACTTAAAGACACTGTAGCAATAGCGGATTACCAATCTACGTGTTCATCATAAAAATAATCTGCCCAAGGATTGGTAAGGATATTTTATTACACTAAACATATTTGTGTTAATTATATTCATATTATAAAGTACAGTTTTCATTGCTGGAAATATTGCAAAACAGATATAATAAAAATGAAAGCATTAGGTTACTATATGTTAATGGCAAATGGAACCATTTTTTTTTTTTTTTTTTTTTTTTTTTTGTCTGACAGAGATTGCAGTAGTAGTGTGTAAGTTAAATATATTTCGTATGAAATATCTGGTCAGAATATTTAAGCAGTCACAGGAAATTGCAGTTACAGTATGATATTCTAAATGTATCTATGATAAACCTTAATTTATCTTGATATTGATTATAATGCATTATCTATGGGACATGCCCATTATCAGGCCTCCATTTGTTTAATGAACCATTTTCTTTTTAATATCAAGGCGTTATAATAACAGAATATTGTAGATTGGATAATGATAATCAGATGGAATTAAATTTTCAATTTTTGTTCAATTTTGTATGATAAATAGAAGTTAAAAACTAATCATGATGTCAAGATGTATGGTGTCCAGATTTCTGTTTTCCACAGAATATTTATTTATTTATTTTTTTATCTGACAATTCTGAGATTATATCTAAACTCGGAATTTGAGAAATAAAGTCAGAATTGTGAGATAAAAAGTCTCAATTACTTTTTTTATTCTGTGGCTTCCATATTTAGGGGAGAGCGGGGCACAACCTAACATGGGGTTAGTTGTTACACACACGGTTTAAACACTTCCACACATGCTAGCATGATGAAACTTAGTGTATTTACTAGTTGCCATATCGACAATATATAGAGAAAAAATTGTGCCAAAATTTAGAAATCTTTGGAAGATATCACTGAACTTTTATTTAACAATAGCAAAAGTAAATTTCTTACTTAAGTTAATTTTTCATCTATATTTTTGTGTTTATTTAAAATGAGACAAATCTAATATTATTATAATCTCCAATCTGTTTTTTAGCAGTTTAGATAGTTCTTTAATGCTTCACTATTAGCAGAAGGCAGGTTTAAATTCCAGTGTCGCAGATAGGGTTCGTTGTAACACTGCGTTACAATGTGCCCCGCTACTAGAACTATGCTATTCTATACAGTTACTGATATAATTGGCATAATTAACTTTTATGAATATCAGTTGAGAAACCATGGGGGAAAAAAAGGTGAATAAAGAGAGTAAGAACCTGAACATTCATAAAATATTATTTCAAGAAACTTGTACAGGCTCGTCTATTTATCCCCTGCTCTGTGAGAGTTGTGAGTGGAGGGAGGGGAGTGTTTTGTTCAGCTCGGTGTTTTTTGAATGTCTGAATTTGTTTCTTCATCTGTTTGCCTGTATTGTTTTGACCTAGGCTGTATAGCTGTGTTTTGCAGTGTGTTCATTGTCAAACTACAAAATTATTTAAATTTGAATATCTTTAAAAAAAAAAAAAAAAAAATGCAATTATTTTATATGAATCACCTATGGGGCATGTTGTCACATTTCTCTTCCCTTCTTTCGGGGAAAAAAAAAAAAAAAGTATACACTGTATTAATTAAACAAAGCAACATATTTGATGTGTGAAATGAATGTGGAACAAAAGAAATTCTCTGAACCCTAAGTACGTAGATTTACACAAACTGAGAAAGTCAAAAAACATTAGGTTGTGCCCCACTCTCCCCTATATCACATTGATTTGAATAGGATAATCTTGTACCATAGTGATATAAAAATACACAGAAAGAAAAAATTATGATGAAAATTTATTATCAACAACATAAAATGCATTAAACATTACATTATGTCTGGGTTTTCCAAAGTGGGGATTGTGAAGAAACTGCAGAGGGTTCGTAAGTTGATGAAAATGTAATTATTTATTAAACCAGAAAAATTTAAATGCAAATATTAATGTAAAAATATAAGATAAAAAAAAAATAAGATTAAATATTTTATTTTTCATGCTGTGTGGTCTCTGACTTGTGCAATTCCACAAAACAGGAAGACTTTCCAAAAATATATAAGAAATATGCTGTTTTAAAAAATAAAAGATAATAAAGAAGAATTATTGAAAATCCAATGAATTATGAATAATTGACTGCCATTTTGTAAATATTAAGTAATAATGTAATCAATAAAAAATTTAACTGTAGTCTGAGTATTTTAAACCGTAATATAACCGTAATACAAGTATTTCTTTTTTGGAATCTGATTACATAATCCAGATTACATATAATCAGTTACTACCCAGCACTGTATACATGTATGTGTGTGTGTGTGTGTGTGTGTGTATATATATAAACTTTGTGGATATTGCTTATTTTGCAGACTTTTATTATCAACACTGGACTCTTCCCAGAATGGAGAGAAAAGCTTTGATTATCATTTGTATTTTTATTGGTAGGTGAATCTAATTATACATAGAAAAAACAATAATATTTCTTCAATTCACTTGTATGTAAAATATACATGTGCAAAACATGAAATATGAAAAAACTTTAAAAGTACACTTACTTTTCTTTTCTCTAGCAACAGTTCAAAATGCAACAACTCAGACCACAACAACAGATTCAACATCATCAACATCATCTGTTAGTACAGCCGACACATCTACAACAATGTCATCAGCAGTCACAACAACTCTTACTGAAATATCCACCAGTACTGTAGTTACCACAACACCAACACAAACAACAGCTGAATCCTCCACAACACCTACAACAACAGTGCCCTCAACAACCACAACAGTTCTTGCTGAAACATCAACCACTACAGCAGTAGAAACCACGACAGCACCACAAACTACTGTTACAACAGCTGAATCCTCCACAACACCTACAACAACAGCAGTGTTTTCAGCGACCACTACAGTTCCTGCTGAAACATCTACCACTACAGCAGGAGAAACCACAACAGCACCACAAACTACTGTTACAACAGCTGAATCCTCCACAACACCTACAACAACAACAGTGTCCTCAGCGACCACTACAGTTCCTGCTGAAACATCCACCACTACAGCAGGAGAAACCACAACAGCACCACAAACTAGTGTTACAACAGCTGGATCCTCCACAACACCTACAACAACAGCAGTGTCCTCAGCAACCACTACAGTTCCTGCTGAAACATCCACCACTACAACAGGAGAAACCACAACAACACCACAAACTAGTGTTACAACAGCTGAATCCTCCACAACACCTACAACAACAGCAGTGTCCTCAGCGACCACTACAATTCCTGCTGAAACATCAGGAGAAACCACAACAGCACCACAAACTAGTGTTACAACAGCTGAATCGTCCACAACACCTACAACAACAGCAGTGTCCTCAGCGACCACTACAATTCCTGCTGAAACATCAGGAGAAACCACAACAGCACCACAAACTAGTGTTACAACAGCTGAATCGTCCACAACAACAGCAGTGTCCTCAGCAACCACAACAGCTTCTGCTGGAACATCCACCACAACAGCAGCAGAAACCACAACAGCTCCACAAACTAGTGTTACAACAGCCGAATCCTCCACAACACCTACAACAACAGTGTCCTTAGCGACCACTACAGTTTCCGCTGGAACATCCACCACTACAGCAGGAGAAACCACAACAGCACCACAAACAAGTGTTACAACAGCTGAATCCTCCACAACACCTACAACAACATCAGTGTCTTCAGCGACCACTACAGTTCCTGCTGGGACATCTACTATTACAGCAGGAGAAACCACAACAGCACCACAAACTAGTGTTACAACAGCTGAATCTTCCACAACAACAACAGCAGTGTCCTCAGCGACCACTACAGTTCCTGCTGAAACATCCACCACTACAGCAGGAGAAACCACAACAGCTCCACAAACTAGTGTTACAACAGCCGAATCCTCCACAACACCTACAACAACAACAGTGTCCTCAGCGACCACTACAGTTCCTGCTGGAACATCCACCACTACAGCAGGAGAAACCACAACAGCACCACAAACAACTGTTACAACAGCTGAATCCACCACAACACCTACAACAACAGCAGTGTCCTCAGCAACCACAACAGCTTCTGCTGGAACATCCACCACAACAGCAGGAGAAACCACAACAACGCCACAAACTAGTGTTACAACAGCTGAATCCACCACAACACCTACAACAACAGCAGTGTCCTCAGCAACCACAACAGCTTCTGCTGGAACATCCACCACTACAGCAGGAGAAACCACAACAGCACCACAAACTAGTGTTACAACAGCTGAATCCTCCACAACACCTACAACAACAGCAGTGTCCTCAGCGACCACTACAATTCCCGCTGTAACATCCACCGCTACAGTAGGAGAAACCACAACAGCACCACAAACTTCTGTCACAACAGCTGAATCCTCCACAACACCTACAACAACAGCAGTGTCCTCAGCAACCACTACAGTTCCTGCTGGAACATCCACCACTACAGCAGGAGAAACCACAACAGCACCACAAACTAGTGTTACAACAGCTGAATCCTCCACAACACCTACAACAACAACAACAACAACAACAGTGTCCTCAGTGACCACTACAGTTCCTGCTGGGACATCCACCACTACAGCAGGAGAAACCACAACAGCACAACAAACTACTGTTACAACAGCTGAATCCTCCACAACACCTACAACAACATCAGTGTCTTCAGCGACCACTACAGTTCCTGCTGGGACATCTACTACTACAGCAGGAGATACCACAACAGCGCCACAAACTAGTGTTACAACAGCTGAATCCTCCACAACACCTACAACAACATCAGTGTCTTCAGCAACCACTACAGCTTCTGCTGGAACATCCACCACTACAGCAGGAGAAACCACAACAGCTCAACAAACAAGTGTTACAACAGCTGAATCCTCCACAACACCTACAACAACAACAACAACAACAACAACAGTGTCCTCAGCGACCACTACAGTTCCTGCTGGAACATCTGCCACTACAGCAGGAGAAACCACAACAGCACCACAAAGAAGTGTTACAACAGCTGAATCCTCCACAACACCTACAACAACATCAGTGTCTTCAGCAACCACTACAGCTTCTGCTGGAACATCCACCACTACAGCAGGAGAAACCACAACAGCTCCACAAACAAGTGTTACAACAGCTGAATCCTCCACAACACCTACAACAACATCATTGTCTTCAGTGACCACTACAGTTCCTGCTGGGACATCCACCACTACAGCAGGAGAAACCACAACAGCGCCACAAACTAGTGTTACAACAGCTGAATCCACCACAACACCTACAACAACAGCAGTGTCCTCAGCAACCACAACAGCTTCTGCTGGAACATCCACCACTACAGCAGGAGAAACCACAACAGCACCACAAACTAGTGTTACAACAGCTGAATCTTCCACAACACCTACAACAACATCAGTATCTTCAGCGACCACTACAGTTCCTGCTGGGACATCCACCACTACAGCAGGAGAAACCACAACAGCGCCACAAACTAGTGTTACAACAGCTGAATCTTCCACAACACCTACAACAACATCAGTGTCTTCAGCGACCACTACAGTTCCTGCTGGGACATCTACTACTACAGCAGGAGAAACCACAACAGCACCAAAAACTAGTGTTACAACAGCTGGATCTTCCACAACACCCATAACAACATCAGTGTCTTCAGTGACCATTACATTTCCTGCTGGGACATCTACTACTTCAGCAGGAGAAACCACAACAGCACCAAAAACTAGTGTTACAACAGCTGAATCTTCCACAACAACAACAACAACAGCAGTGTCCTCAGTGACCACTACAGTTCCTGCTGGAACATCTACCACTACAGCAGGAGAAACCACAACAGCACCACAAACTAGTGTTACAACAGCTGGATCTTCCACAACACCTACAACAACTTCAATACCAACAGATTCTTCCACAGTCTCATCAACTCTTACTGGAACATCCACCACTAGTGCAGCAATCACTACAACAATGCCACAATTAACAGCTCCTACTTTGACTTCAGTCAGTTCATCTTCACCAGCCATTGAAAGTACAACTGTTAGTACAACCACAGCATCCACAACACCAACAACAGGATTCTCTGCTGGAACAACAACTCATTCTGTAATATCAACCAGTAGTACACAAATTACCACTACAACACCACAATCAACAGTCACCACAACAGCACCACAATCAACAACTGCAACACTTACTTCAACCGTACTCTCTTCAAATGCATTTGAAAGTACAAATGTTAGTTCAGCCACAATATTAAAAGTAACCACAACTGGACCCTCAGTATCTATGACAACTGAAGTGCCCTCAACTACTGCAAATACAGTTTCAACTATTTCAGGTAAGCTCCATTACGCAATGGATATTTAAAAATGTATAGTTTTCTATAACTTTACTGAAATAAGGATAGGGTACACAAAACCCTTTTGTTGTTGTTGTTTGTTTGTTTGTTTGTTTTTTAAAGTTAATACCCTATAGATTGTGTGTATGGAGTTCCAACTAATTTGCTCATCTTTTTATTACAGCTTTGTCTACAGAGTCCACAGCTTCAGCATCTTCTACAGCTTCTACAGCTACAGCTTTGACTGCTTCTACAGTTACAGCTTCTACAGAGTCTACATCATCTACAGCTTCGACATCTTCTACAGCATCTGCTGCGTCTACAGCTTCTACAGAATCTACAGAGTCTACAGTGTCTACACCTTCTACAGCTACAGCTTCTACAGCATCTACAGCTTTGACAGCGTCTACAGCATCTTCTGCATCTACAGCGTCTACACCTTCTACAGCTACAGCTTCTACAGCATCTACTGCATCTACAGTTTTGACAGCGTCTACAGCGTCTACAGCATCTTCTGCGTCTACATCACCTACACCTTCTACAGCAACAGCTTCTACAGCTTCTACAGCATCTACAGCATCTACTGTGTCTACAGCTTTGACAGCGTCTACAGCATCTTCTGCATCTACAGCGTCTACACCTTCTACAGCTACAGCATCTACAGCATCTACTGCATCTACAGCTTTGACAGCGTCTACAGCGTCTACAGCATCTTCTGCGTCTACATCACCTACACCTTCTACAGCAACAGCTTCTACAGCTTCTACAGCATCTACAGCATCTACTGTGTCTACAGCTTTGACAGCGTCTACAGCATCTTCTGCGTCTACAGCATCTACAGCTTCTACAGTTTCCACAGCTTCTACAGCACCTACACTTTCTACAGCATCTACAACATCTACAGCTTCTACGGCATCTACAGCTTCTACAGCATCTACAACTTCTACAGAATTTACAACTTCTACAACCTCTACATCTTCCACAGCAACCACTGCAAAAATACCTGAGGTGCTAACTGATCTGGAGTTTCGCTCTTTGGACACATTTGTAGATGCACTCAGCAATGAAAACTCAGAGGAGTTCAAGAATAGGTCTAAGCTTGTCAGCAATCAGGTGAGTTCAAATCTGTTTACTGAATTTACTGGAACACACAAATGCTTTTCATGATTTTTAAAATCATAGTTAAAATAAGACACAACAATTATGTAACCAACACTCATATATTACCATACTGTATTGTACTTGATGTCTGTAATTGTTTGTTATCTTTTCCAGCTTGAAGGAGTCTACAGACCCAAGTATGTTAACTTCCTCAGAGTGATTGTCATAGGATTCAGGTAAATACAGCATATTGCAATGCTGCTTATTTTATGTACAGTATACTGTGTGTGTGTGTGTGTGTGTGTGTGTGTGTGCACTTACAAATCATGATGCTTTTTGAAAATGTAAATTGCAGAAAGTTTTCTGTGATGGGTAGGTTTAGGGTTTGGGGATAGTATATTCAGTTTGTACAGTATAAAAATCATTATGTCTATGGAATGCCCCCATAAAACATGAAAACCCAACATGTGTGTGTGTCTGTGAAAGAGAGAGCAAAAAACAAAGATAATCCAATAAACTAAATTTTTAAACTAACAATAATTTCAACATTTATATATTCCAGAGCTGGGTCAATCATCACAACAACTAAAATAGTCTTCAGCTTCGACCAACCAGTTCCATCCGTTCAAGAGATTTCAGACACCCTCTTGACAGCAGTGGGAACAGGAGGTGTCAATCCACTGAACATAATTCCTGATTCAGTTTCAGTCAATGGTTCAGGTAAGCTTGATTACTCCATAGATTTATAGTCTTCAATAACATAACTATCATGGAAATAGGACACAAAAAACTTTTTTTTTTTTTTATAATGGTTCTTGTTTTTTCTTATTTTCACTGGAATGAAGCAAAAAGCTTTTTTATTGGGAGATCCAATTAATTTGCATGTCTTTTATTACAGCTTCAACAACAACTATCGCTCCTACAGTAACTACAGCTTCAAGTGGATTAAAGATTGAATCCAGTCTGCTTCAAGCAACATGCCTCATTATTATGTCAAAAATATTAAGGCTTTTCCTATAGGTCCAACTAGACATGCTGTAACAAATTAAACAAAGAGCAAATGTATTTTTTTATTACATGATATATAGTATTTGCCATTGTGGCACACTCTCCAATAATGGTATAGGGCAATATAAAGATAAGCTTGATAATGCATTGTTGCACCATTAAACAGCAGGCTGTTTTCTAGGAGGGAGAAGTGGATCTTTTCCTCATGTATTTCCTGTATGTTTTCAAATGTAAACATTATAAAAATTGTTTAGCTGTTTTAAGGATAAATACTGGTTATACAATTGATAAATATTGTAGTTGTAATATTTCATTTTATTTTAATCAAATAAAACTATTTATTAAGGTTATATGGTCCAAAATATTTTGCTTTCATGAAAAGACAATAAAAATAAATACTTTAAATGCTAAACATTGCTTCTTACTGTATACTGTTCAAAGTTCAAATGACTAAGTTTACTCAAATTTTATGTCAGAGTTTCTGTCCTGTAATTAGGCTTTCATAAAGCAATACATTTGGAGAGCTGAAAGCTGGAAACTGGCTTTTTGTGTGTGTTGTTGATAAGAGTAGGCATTAAAACTAACAATATGTCTGGGGCGAAGTGTTTCACTCTCATGACCACATAAACACATGTTCCAACCCAATCATTCTTTGAGGATTTTTGGCAGCTTTCAAAGAAACAAGTTGTATGTGTTTGTATGGGTTTAAGGATGGGACATATAGGCTAAGCAATATTACACTCGTAGGCATGCGATATGGCACTATATCAGCACGACTAAAATTCAGCCATAGGTAATCGCAGCCGTGCTGATATAGTGCCATATCGCATGGCTACGAGTGTGATATTGTGTTTATACAACAATTCGATGGCACAAGTGTGTAAATAAGAATCAACAACTGTCTTTAAAAACCTTCTTTTGTGAGGAACTACTTCCTTCTGCCACATATTCAAATCACAAGTTGACAGTTTAAGAGATAAGCCCAAGCTTCCGTTACTAATTCTAAAACGTCAATTTAGAACTAGTAACAAAGGAACTCTGAGTTGCTTCATTGAAGCATATTTTAATATGTAGAGAGAGAGACTGACTAAGTGCATTACCTGCATCTAGCTGTATAGTGTACATTTTAGGACATCCTTAGACCTCAATCATACAACGAAAAGGCGTCATGCCTCAGACTAAAAGGCTTCAGTCATTTGACAAAACGGCATTGCACCTCAGACTGAAAGGCTTCAGGTCTCAGGAAAATTGATGTCAGGTGTCAGGTCTCATACAATTAGGCATCAGATGAAACAGCCTCCGAACAAAAGGCATCGGACGAAACAGACTTAAGGAAGCGAATTGCCCCGCCTCATTATTGTGACGTCACATGCATGCAGTTTTCTAACTGTTAAATGTTACACTAAGTTGTATAAAACATATCACACTGAGATTATTTAAATTTGTATTATTCGCTAGTTTTATTTTCATGTATAAAAAGTTAGCTAAATAACACATTGCAACTAGCTTGCATTGCAAACTATCGTGAACAATTACGAAAATTAACCATGGTTTTATTATAGTAAAAGTGTGGTAGCTATGATTTTTGTCGGATTGATACTATTTGTATAACAATATGATTAATTTGTGGTTACCATGGTTTTAACTACAATAACCATGTTTTAATTTATGTTATGTTTTATTTGTAGTAAAACCATGGTTAATTTTCATAAGGGAAGGATGAAGGATAGCATTATGATGGGATAAAGCCAATAGAAAGTTATACAAAAAAACATAGCCCTGTTTATAGTAGAAATAGAAAATAATAAAGTAATCAGTATTGTATGAAGTAAGTCTACTATAAACGTGACGTGACTAGACTAGATGGTTGAAATGCAGAGCTGGTCAAATATCCACATCGCTATGATCAGATACTTTCTGAACTGCTTTCATTTTTGTTGTGTGCACATATTTATAGAAACACCACTCTCAGTAGCGTGGGCAGGGTTGGGATGTTGTATATTGCTCTAAAAATTATTTCCAACTTTGTTTTACCCTAAACAAAGTAGAAAAAGAACTTCGCAGTGAATATATTGGGCCTTGAGTCCATTTCATCCGATGCCTTTATGTCTGATGGCTTTTTGTCTGAGTCCGTTTCGTCCGATGCCTTCTTGTCTGAGTCCGTTTTGTCCGATACCTTTTTGTCAGAGTCTGTTTCGTCCGATGCCTTTTAGTCTGAGGCTGTTTCGTCCGATGCCTAATTGTACGAGACCTGACACCTGACGTCGTTTTTTCTGAGACCTGAAGCCTTTCTGAGGCATGACGCCTTTTCGTTGTATGACTGAGGTCTAAGCATGTCCTAAAATGTACACCGTATAGCTGCTATTCTTCTTTTTGAAAGTTGTAAAAACACTATTGTGGAGTTTTTCTTTTGCTGTTTGAGCAAATGGAAACAAAAAATATATTTAATGTATTCTCTCATTCACCGCTATAGAATTTTACCCAACTATGACGACTTCCGCTTCTGAGAAACCCGGAAAAGGGTCTATTACCTTAAATTCTGACGCACCTGTAAATCTATATGTGACTGACAGCTAACAATTAGAGCTAAAATCACAGAGAGTCTGTATCCATGTTAAATGGTTCATGCCAAAAATGGAGATTCTGCTATTATTTAGTCACTCTGGTGTTGTTTCAGTCCAGATTGTAAAACCAATGAAATTCAACTGACTTTTTTTTTCCATTTCTAGAAACTAGATTATAAAACGGTTAGTTCCAGTCCTTGATTCTGATTGGTCAATAGCTGTGTTTGTAGCTATAGCAATAGTAACAATAGCTATGACGCTTCACCCAAAGGTTTTATGTAAGCTGGTGTGTTCCAAAACAGTGACAAAATTTGCATTTAGGAGATATAAGCATTCAAAACTTACAGTCTCTCACTTCCGCTAAAATGGATCATGCATTTTCATGACACCACCGCGGACTGCAGCTTCTCATCAGATCTTCTGTCCAATCAAATGCTCTCTAGAATCAAAAGCGTCCCGCCCCCTACATTATAAATAGATGCTGAAGCTGTCAGTCACTTGTTCACACATTTACTATTTTCCACATAGTGCATATAGGGGAGATAGGGAACGATTAAGACAGTGTAGGCTACATATGCTTTCCATTGAGGCGAATGAAGTCTGGTTTCACATAGTGTCATGCGAACAGCAGCGCACACAGTCTGCTTCGGTCCAGATACTGACTGTCTCACTCAAACAGTCTTTGCCACCATCTGACTTTTCCTAGTCTGTTTTTAGTTGATCTCCATGAGATGACCCATTCTATGCTGTTATATAGCCTACATATATTTGCTTTAATATTTGTATATGAATAACCGTTTTATAAAAGCAATAAGCCCTGTGAATTTATAACAGCTAAGGGGGTACTCTGCTCCGCGTCATGCCTAACAAATGCACCTTAGCTGTTATAAATTCACTGTCAACCACGTTTTCTTGGGGCTTATTGCTTTAATATCATAGGCACGGCGCTTTTGACTTGGACCAGTATAAAAGTCATATCTTAAAATATTGTTTCATTGTGAATGTTGTTTTATTAACAATAAAAGTAGTTTTCTTTTCTACATTTGCCCTTTCAGTTCATGATTCCAAGTACAACTGCAATGTGCAAGTTCGCCAACAGTCAGCGCTTTTGTTCCCTGAATATCTCCGGGTTTGTCATTTTCAAATCTTATCTGCAGTCGTCTTGTTTGGTTGGTCAAGTCGAAGTATGAAACGAAACATGAAAGTTGAAGTTGACTGAAAGATTTTTGAGAGGCTGAAAATACAAATATCCTGATTATCGGGTTTGATATTGTTCTTATTTCATTTTCCTGAAGGGAATAGCCTGCCGGTTTTGCAAGGAAAACCAATTGTGTTGAAATGTTTGAATCCAGGAATGGAAAAAAAGTCAGAAAGTAGAAATTTAATCTGATATTCTTTATTGTGGGATTTCAATAAAGTTCTCCATTGCTACTGTAATGAATATTCATGAATTACTGCAAGATTGAGAAAGAGAAAAACTATAAAAAGTATATTGGACACTGGCTGCTATAGATGAAAGAAAATTACATTATGCTGGTGAACGATCGATTCATCCGCCGTCATCCAAAATCCACTGATTATTTGAAATCTTCTCAATGTGGATTTTATTCCTACAATTTCGTGTCATTTTAAATAGCCTATGTATCTTATTATTATTATTATTATTTACATTCTCACTTGCGTAGATTTGTTTATGAAGACATTATACAACATCACTTTTAAGTTCCAGCAAGTGTTCCAACAAGCATCACAGAAAGTTTTGGGTGTTCACCTGTACATGCACCACACCCAAGGATTCATGTGTTAGACTTGACTGTAATGAGAAGAATGACAACTACTTCTCTTGACTTGATAAGAAAAGATGGCACTTAAAATAAAATGAGTGTACTTATCAGGGGTGCGTGAAGATGGGGCGGTTCACTACATTTGAATATTAAACAATATCGAGTCTATAACACACGTCAAAACTCCGCGAAGCACAACACGCCTAGAGAACACTCGTTTAAACAGCATAGCCCACACCGGAACATTTGACTGCACATCACATTTTTGGCATTATTGATAGCCTACTGCTTGCAATCGTAATGCAACATGCCGGTCTACAGGACATAAATTATGCCTTTAAATAAAAGGGTTACTGAGCAGTTTACACTGGCATATACAATAAAAATGAACACAAAAAACCTGCCTACCATACAACACCGAAAGTGGACTTGCACTCAGGAGTAGAGCGAACAAATTCTTTTTTCTTATTTTTTCTTTCTTTCCTAATTTGTTGGTTTTCCTATTACCACCAAACAACACATTTCAAGAAGATTCTTTCAAAAGGAAATTTGTCATCTCTTCGATTATGTATAAATCTAATCTTGTGAAACTGTAAGCTCACCGACTTTTTCAGAAACCTTTAATAGCCCTATAATGATTTTAATGTAATAAAAACTCAGACCTATAGGCTGTAGTCACAATTGCAAACAAATTAGGTGAACATTGGGACTACTGATTAAGAAAACGGACAAATTAAACGATAGTAAGTTCCAATGTCAGACGGTCCACCGATTTGGTTTTCAGGTGTATTTTTATCTTTACGAGAACATTTTTCTCTAGGCCTATAGGCTACCATATAAAAGACATTTTGCGTCATTTATAGTTGTCCGTCTGAATAATTACAGTTATTATAAGTCTAGAATTTTTAACTTTTTTTTTCCTCCAGGACATTTAGAATGTCCGCTTTTCCCCGAGACCCGTTGAATTTTCATAGTGAACATAGCCTACATGCGATATTTATCAAATGGAAGACAACTATGTAAGGAAAGAATTCAGTGTATATTTTTATAGTATAAACAATAGGAAATAAACGATATTACTATGTGTTTAAGTGCTGAGCACTTGGCCAGTGGCGTTTCATTGAGAAATAATTGAGGGAAAACTTTCTGAGAAACGTCAAGGAAGCCAGTGAAACTATGTGTCAGAATGTGAGGAATGCTTAGGTAAACCTGGTGTCTTTTGTTTTGGACTGTTTTGATCTCACATGTGTAGTAATCATAGTTGACGTAGATATGATCCTTAAAAAGAACGTTCTGCACAATCATCTATATTGTTGCAATCTGCCCTATATTCATGAAACTCTGTTTTTGATGTTATTGTTGTTTTTTGAATAGTGTAAACTTGTGTAACTTCATTTTCTATTTTTCCACTAATATTCATGTAGTAATATCGACAAATTCAGAGATTTTTTCTTAAACCAAATTGTGTATGCAAGTCTTAAGAAATTGCTCTGTCCCGCGAATAATTATTGATTGAAATAAAATGAAAACAGTGATGTAACCATGATATGTGAATGACTTACATTTATAGGCCTAAATTAAAAATGTGAAACAATAAGGGTTTGTCAAGTTATTTAACAGTTTCTATAAATAATCCTGGCTATAATTCATTGTTGCGCAGTCCAGACACTTTAGTCAGCCACTAGATACAAAAGATATTAGAAAAACCGTCACGGTGACTGCAAGGGACATTCCAAATAGCTTATCTGTGAATATCAGTGAAGCAATAAACTACAATCAGGACGTCACTGAGTGCTATTTAAGAAGAAGCGCCATAGGTGGAGAAGTTAAAAACTGGAGTACCCACTTAAAGACACGGTGGCAACAGCGGATTACCAATCTAAGTGTTCATCATAAAAATAATCTGCTCAAGGATTGGTAAGGATATTTTATTTAACAAAAATATATTTGTGTTAATTATATTAATATTGTAAAGTATAGTTTTTATTGCTGGAAATATCGCAAAACATACATAACAATTAAAGCATTACTATGTTAATGGCAAATGAAATTTAATATGATAAAATGTTACAGTTTTCATGCTGTTTGGTCTGTGAATTGTGCAATTCCACAAAACTGGAAGACTTTCTGAACATATATAGAGGGGACTAGGGATGAAAGTAACACCTTTTGTTTGAGCATGGTAACCCAGTGGTTGTTTGTGCTAGATCTCTCAAAATTTGATAGCCACATTTGTCTAATACAAATATATCTTACTTGGATGTGTACTACACAATCACAGATTATGTGAGTTAATGTCAAACACAAAGAGTTTCGTTGTGACACTACTGGGGTGAGTTGTAACACTAGCTGGGAACAGATGTAGAATAATAAGTTTTAAATAAAGTGAACAATTTAAAGTGACATTGTATTGTATTACTTTTATTACTTTAAATTTAGCACAAACAATTGCAGTGTGTGTGTGTGTGTGTGTGTTTGTGTGTCATACTGTATTCCTGTCGCATAAGGTTTCAGTCACTAGCTATGTTGCCATCCACCTATTTTTATGTGAATTTTGGGAAATTTTTTGGGATCACAAAAAAAAACAAAAAACAAAACGCCTGATGGAAATGCCAAGTTGCGCATAAATGCTACACACACACACACACACGTGCTCAATCGAGGCAGATAATGTTTTTATTCAATAGGAAGACATGCACATAAACTATGATGGAAACACATTTATCACATAAATCCCTCAATGCGCAACAAAAAATTGACTTTGCCTTAGCAGGGGATGTGATTGATAACTGGATTTATTGGAATCATCATAAGGGGTTGGTTGTAACATTTTTAATGAACTGTTACAACTATCCCCACCCCAAACAGCCATAACATTGCAAATGTTCTAGCAAATGGGTTTGAAGTTAGCATGAATGCGAAGCATCAAAATAAACTAGAGAAATAGCTGTGTTATATTATGTAAGTCAAATAACTCTATCTACAGTACAGTGATTGCTAGGCAAAAAATAAATAAATAAATAAATAATAATAAAAATCTTAGTTAAAAAAAAATGACTTTCTTTCCTAAAAATCATTTTTGGTCATAAAATCTACAGTGTTGCTCACAGTCACATGCCACTTCTCCTGTGAGCTCAAAAAGGTGATGAGAGTGTATGATACTGATGACATCACCACAGCTCTTTTCTGACTTGTCAAACTGGCAGTGTTACAACTGACTCTGTGTTACAACACTCCCCGGTCTCCCCCTAAGCAATATGCTTAAAAGATAATGGATTGCCATTCTGTGAATAATAAGTAGTAATGTAATAAATAAAAATGAAACTGTAGTCTGATTATGAGTATATTATTTATTTTTGGAATCTTATTACATAATCCAGATCACATATAATCAGTTACTACCCAGTACTGTATGTATACATGTATGTGTATGTGTGTGTGTGTGTGTATAAACTTTGTGCATATTGCGTGCTTTGCAGACTCTTATTATCACCACTGGACTCTTCCCAGAATGGAGAGAAAAGCTTTGATTATCATCTGCATTTTTATTGGTAGGTAAAATGAAAATCATACCTGAAAAAAAAAAATATATATATATATATATATATATATATTTCTTCAATTTGCTTGTATGTAAAATATACTGTACATGTGGAAAATATGAAAAAAAAAACTTTAACAGTACACTAACTTTTTGTTTTCTCTAGCAACAATACAAAATGCAACAACTCAGACCACAACAACAGATTCAACATCATCACCATCATCTGTTAGTACAGCTGACACATCTACAACAATGTCATCAGCAGTCACAACAACTCTTGCTGAAACATCCACCAGTACTGTAGTTACCACAACACCAACACAAACAACAGCTGAATCCTCCACAACACCAGTGTCCTCAGCGACCACTACAGTTCCTGCTGAAACATCCACCACTACAGCAGGAGAAACCACAACAGCACCACAAACTACTGTTACAACAGCTGAATCCTCCACAACACCTACAACAACAGTGTCCTCAGTGACCACTACAGTTCCCGCTGAAACATCCACCACTACAGCAGGAGAAACCACAACAGCGCCACAAACTACTGTTACAACAGCTGAATCCTCCACAACACCTACAACAACAACAGTGTCCTCAGCGACCACTACAGTTCCTGCTGAAACATCCACCACTACAGCAGGAGAAACCACAACAGCACCACAAACTACTGTTACAACAGCTGAATCCTCCACAACACCTACAACAACAGTGTCCTTAGCGACCACTACATTTCCCGCTGAAACATCCACCACTACAGCAGGAGAAACCACAACAGCACCACAAACTACTGTTACAACAGCTGAATCCACCACAACACCTACAACAACAGTGTCCTCAGTGACCACTACAGTTCCCGCTGAAACATCCACCACTACAGCAGGAGAAACCACAACAGCACCACAAACTACTGTTACAACAGCTGAATCCTCCACAACACCTACAACAACAACAGTGTCCTCAGCGACCACTACAGTTCCTGCTGGAACATCCACCACTACAGCAGGAGAAACCACAACAGCACCACAAACTACTGTTACAACAGCTGAATTCACCACAACACCTACAACAACAACAGTGTCCTCAGTGACCACTACAGTTCCTGCTGGAACATCCACCACTACAGCAGGAGAAACCACAACAGCACCACAAACTACTGTTACAACAGCTGAATTCACCACAACACCTACAACAACAACAACAACAGTGTCCTCAGTGACCACTACAGTTCCTGCTGGAACATCCACCACTACAGCAGGAGAAACCACAACAGCACCACAAACTAGTGTTACAACAGCTGAATTCTCCACAACACCTACAACAACAGCAGTGTCCTCAGCGACCACTACAGTTCCTGCTGGAACATCCACCACTACAGCAGGAGAAACCACAACAGCGCCACAAACTACTGTTACAACAGCTGAATCCTCCACAACACCTACAACAACAACAGTGTCCTCAGCGACCACTACAGTTCCTGCTGGAACATCCACCACTACAGCAGGAGAAACCACAACAGCGCCACAAACTACTGTTACAACAGCTGAATCCTCCACAACACCTACAACAACAACAGTGTCCTCAGCGACCACTACATTTCCCGCTGAAACATCCACCACTACAGCAGGAGAAACCACAACAGCACCACAAACTACTGTTACAACAGCTGAATCCACCACAACACCTACAACAACAGTGTCCTCAGTGACCACTACAGTTCCCGCTGAAACATCCACCACTACAGCAGGAGAAACCACAACAGCACCACAAACTACTGTTACAACAGCTGAATCCTCCACAACACCTACAACAACAACAGTGTCCTCAGCGACCACTACAGTTCCTGCTGGAACATCCACCACTACAACAGGAGAAACCACAACAACACCACAAACTAGTGTTACAACAGCTGAATCCTCCACAACACCTACAACAACAGCAGTGTCCTCAGCGACCACTACAATTCCTGCTGAAACATCAGGAGAAACCACAACAGCACCACAAACTAGTGTTACAACAGCTGAATCGTCCACAACACCTACAACAACAACAACAACAGTGTCCTCAGTGACCACTACAGTTCCTGCTGGAACATCCACCACTACAGCAGGAGAAACCACAACAGCACCACAAACTAGTGTTACAACAGCTGAATTCTCCACAACACCTACAACAACAGCAGTGTCCTCAGCGACCACTACAGTTCCTGCTGGAACATCCACCACTACAGCAGGAGAAACCACAACAACACCACAAACAACTGTTACAACAGCCGAATCCTCCACAACACCTACAACAGCAGTGTCCTCAGTGACCACTACAGTTCCTGCTGAAACATCCACCACTACAGCAGGAGAAACCACAACAGCACCACAAACTAGTGTTACAACAGCTGAATCCTCCACAACACCTACAACAACAGCAGTGTCCTCAGCGACCACTACAGTTCCTGCTGGACCATCTACCACTACAGCAGGAGAAACCACAACAACACCACAAACAACTGTTACAACAGCTGAATCCTCCACAACACCTACAACAGCAGTGTCCTCAGCGACCACTACAGTTCCTGCTGAAACATCCACCACTACAGCAGGAGAAACCACAACAGCACCACAAACTAGTGTTACAACAGCTGAATTCTCCACAACACCTACAACAACAGCAGTGTCCTCAGTGACCACTACAGTTCCTGCTGGAACATCCACCACTACAGCAGGAGAAACCACAACAGCACCACAAACTACTGTTACAACAGCTGAATCCTCCACAACACCTACAACAACAGCAGTGTCCTCAGCGACCACTACAGTTCCTGCTGGAACATCCACCACTACAGCAGGAGAAACCACAACAGCACCACAAACAAGTGTTACAACAGCTGAATCCTCCACAACACCAACAACAACTTCAACACCAAAAGATTCTTCCACAGTTCCATCAATTTTTACTGGAACATCGACCTCTAGTGTAGCAATCACTACAACAGTGCCCCCATCAACAGCTTCTACTTTGACTTTAGTCAGTTCATCTTCACCAGCCTTTGAAACTACAACTGTTAGTACAACCTCAGCGTCCACAACACCAACAACAGGATCCACTGCAGGAACAACAGCTCTTTCAGGAATATCCACCAGTAGTACACCAATTACCACTACAACACCACAATCAACAGTCAGTTCCTCTTCACCCGCCTCTGAAAGTACAACTGTTAGTACAGTCGAAACATTCACAACACCAGCAACTACAATAACACCAGGACCCTCAACAGCCATAACAGATCTTGTTGGCACATCCACCACTACAGTTGCCACAACAGTAACACAAACATTGGCTTCTACGTTTACTTTGCCAACAACTTCTTCAACTGCCACTGAAAGTACAACTCTTGGTACAGGTGAAACATCCACAACACTTACATCAATATCAACACAATCTTCGACAGCCACATCAACTCTTCCTGGAGCATCCACCACTAGTGCTGGAGTTACCTCTACAGCACCACAATCAACAGCTGCTACACTTACTTCAGCTGTACTCTCTTCAAATGCATTTGAAAGTACAGCTGTTAGTGCATCCACAATATCAGCAGCAACCACAACAGGACCCTCAACATATATGACAACTGAAGTGCCCACAACTACTGCAAATACAGTTTCAATCAATATTTCAGGTAAGCTGCATTACTCAATAGATCTTTAAAAAGTATATAGTCTTCTATAACTTTACTGAAATAAGTATAGGATACACAAAACCTATTTTTTTTTAATGTGTTTCTATTGTTATGATGTTTTATTAACAAAATTCAGGAGGAGCAACGTTCAATTAATCTGACTAATCATCACGTCATTTCAGCCAGCTGTTAGCAATCAGTAATCAACATATCTACCCAATCAGCATGAGTGAAAGCATATATATAGACACAGTCGACTCACACATATTCCTCGACAGTTTTACAGCATCCCTCCACCACCCCGTCTCCTCACACTTGCCTGGTTACTTTCCTAACCGGAATACGGGGGGAGTACTCTGGGTTCGGGCCAAATACCGAGCTCGGAGCCCTCTCCTCGGACAGCACGCCAAATACGCATACTATTACGCATACTATTTACTATCTGATTATTTGTAAGTGTGAACTCATGAATTGACTAGAATGAAGCAAAAATAAAGGTTAATACCCTATATTTTGTCTATATGGAGTTCCAACTAATAATCTTTTTCTTTTTACATCTTTGGCTACAACAGCAATTCCTTCTACAGCTTCTACAGCATCTACAGCTTCTACAGCATCTGCTGCATCTACAGAGTCTACAGCTTCTACAGCATCTACAGCTTCTACAGCATCTACAGAGTCTACAGCTTCTACAGCGTCTACAGCATCTACAGCTTTGACAGCTTCTACAGCTTCTACAGCATCTAGAGAGACTACAGCTTCTACAGCATCTACAGCTTTGACAGCTTCTACAGCTTCTACAGCATCTACAGCTTCTACAGCTTCTACAGCATCTACAGCTTTGACAGCTTCTACAGCTTCTACAGCATCTACAGCTTCTACAGAGTCTACAGTTACGGCTTCGACAGCTTCTACAGAGTCTACAGTTTCAACAGCATCTGCTGCATCTACAGAGTCTACAGCTTCTACAGCATCTACAGCATCTACAGAGTCTACAGCTTTTACAGCTTCTACAGCTTCTACAGCATCTACAGCTTCTACAGCATCTACAGAGACTACAGCTTCTACAGCGTCTACAGCATCTACAGCTTTGACAGCTTCTACAGCATCTACAGCTTTGACAGCATCTACAGAGACTACAGCTTCTACAGCATCTACAGCATCTACAGCTT
Organism: Mylopharyngodon piceus; assembly: GCA_039654765.1. NCBI lineage: Eukaryota > Metazoa > Chordata > Actinopteri > Cypriniformes > Xenocyprididae > Mylopharyngodon > Mylopharyngodon piceus. Next base: position 35,740,600 of record CM077440.1, read on the forward strand.
TGACAGCATCTACAGCTTCTACAGCATCTACAGCTTCTACAGCATCTACAGCTTTGACAGCATCTACAGCGTCTACAGCATCTACAGCATCTACCGCGTCTACAGAGACTACAGCTTCTACAGCGTCTACAGCATCTACAGCTTTGACAGCTTCTACAGCTTCTACAGCATCTACTGCATCTACAACTTTCACAACTACTGCAAAAATACCTGAAGTGAAAACTGATCTGGTGTTTCGTTCTTTTGACACATTTATAGATGCACTCAGCGATCAAAACTCGGTGGAGTTCAAGAATAGGTCTAAGCTTGTTATTGATCAGGTGAGTTCAAATCTATTTACTGAATTTACTGGAACACACCAATGATACTTTTCTTGATATTTAAACTCATAGTTAACAGAAGAGACAACAATTATGTAACCAACAATCATATATTGCCATACTCTATTGTAATTGATGTCTGTAATTGTTTCTGTTCCAGCTTGAAAGAGTCTACAGACCCAAATATGCAAACTTCCTCAGAGTGATTGTCATAGGATTCAGGTAAATACAGCATATTGGAATGCTGCTTATTTTATGTATACTCTCTCTCTCTCTCTCTCTCTCTCTCTGTGAGTGAAAAAAAAAGAGAATCCAATAAACTTAAGCTAACATAATAATTTCAACATTTATATATTCCAGAGCTGGGTCAATCATCACAACAACAGAAATATTCTTCAGCCTTAACCAACCTGTCCCATCTGTTCAAGAGATTTCAAACAACCTCTTGACAGCAGTGAATACAGGAGGTGTCAATCCACTGAACATAATTCCTCAGTCAATTTCAGTCAATGGTTCAGGTAAGCTCAATTACTCCATAGATGGAAATTTGGAACACAAAACCTTTTTTTTTTTTTCTAACAGTTTAGGATTTATCTATATTTGTTCTTGTTTTTTTCTCATTTTCACTGGAATAAAGCAAAAAAAAAAAAAAAAAAAAAGCTGAGCTCTGATATTTAATCTATATGGAGATCGAACTAATTTGCATATCTTTTATTTCAGCTTCAACTACAACTATCGCTCCTACAGTAACTACAACTTCAAGCGGATTAAAGATTGAATCAAGTCTGCTTCAAGTAACATGCCTCATTATTATGTCTAAGATATTAAGACATTTCATATAGATCCCTTAATAATATATGAACCAAACATGAGAGTACAACTAGACATGCTGTAACAAATTAAACAAAGAGCAAATGTATTTATGTGAAATATAGTATTTTCCATTATAGCACACTCAAATAATGGTAAAAGGCGACATAAAGATAAGCTTGATAATGCATTTTTTTCCTCAAGAACATATTTGCAGATATTCGTTTAACAGCAGGCTGTTTTCAATGAGGGAGAAGTCGATCTTTTTCCTCATGTATTTCCTAATGTATGTTTTCAAATGTAAACATTGTAAAAGCTGTTTGTTTATTTGTTTTAAGGATAAATACTGGTTACACTTTGTTGTCTAGTAAGTTGTAATTGCAATATGTCATATTTTATTTTAATCAAATAAAAATATTTATTAAGTATATATCGTCCAAAATATTTTGCTCTCATGAAAAGAGAATACTTACTGTATGTATTCTTAATGTATCTACAGCTTCTTACTGTATACTGTTCAATGTTTAAATGCAACTACGACTTTTTATGTCAGAAATTTTATGTCAGAGTTTCTGTACTGTAAGTAAGCTTTCATAAAGCATTACATTTGCAAAGCTGTTGGAAACTGGCTTTTTTGTGTATATTGTTGATAAGAGTTGTGTAACGAAATTAAAGGCTCTCAAAAAATAGGAAACAGGAACGGGCAAACAGTAAACGCAAAGTTTAATCACAAAATAAACACAACAAAATAAAAGTAAAGCATATAAGGCCTGGTCCTCTCTCTTCCTTCACTGTTGTTACTCTTCTTTATATGATTTCGAAGCTCCTCCGTGGGACTTGAGAGCGGTGAGGCGCACAGGTAATGCTCATTAGCACTCACGCCACCGGCCTCGCTCCGCTCCCACGGCTCTCGGGCCCCACCCTGCTTGCCACATACCCCCGTCTTTCTCCGTTCTCTCCGTTCTCGCTCTGCCTGCTCCTCCCCATCATGACGGATGACAGAAGGTCATTATAGGAACGTTAAAATAATGTCAGGGGAACGTTAAAATAACATTAGGGGAACATCAGAATAATGTTATAGGAACGTTAAAATAACGTCAGGGGAACGTTAGAATAACATTATGGAAGCATTAAAGTAATGTCGGGAACGTTAGAATAACGTTATAGGAACGTTAAAATAATGTTAGGGGAACGTTAGAATAATGTTATGAGAACGTTAAAAAAGTTATAGGAGCATTAGAATAACGTTACAGGAACGTTAAAATAACATCAGGGGAACATTAGAATAACGTTATAGGAACGTTAGAATAATGTTATAGGAATGTTAAAATAATGTTATAGGAACGTTAAAATAACGTCAGGGGAACGTTGGAATAACGTTATAGGGACGTTAGAATAAAGTTATGGGAACGTTAAAATAATGTCAGGTGAATGTTAGAATAATGTTATAGGAACGTTAAAATAACGTTAGGGGAACGTTAGAATAACGTTATTGGAATGTTAAAATAACGTTATGGGAATGTTAAAATAACATTAGGGGAGCATTATAATAATGCTATAGGAACATTAAAATAACATTATAGAGACGTTAAAATAACGTTGGGGAACATTAGAATAATGTTATGGGAACGTTAAAAAAACGTCGGGAATGTTAGAATGACATTATGGGAACGTTAAAATAACGTCAGGAGAACGTTAGAATAACGTTATGGGAACGTTAAAATAACATTGTAGGGATGTTAAAATAAATTCAGGTGAATGTTAGAATAACGTTATAGGAACGTTAAAATAACATTATAGGAACGTTAAAATAACATTAAAGGGGCGTTAAAATAATGTTAGGGGAACGTTAGAATAACGTTATAGGAACATTAGAATAATGTTATGGGAACGTTAGAATAACGTCATAGGGACGTTAGAATAACGTCATAGGGACATTAGAATAACGTTATGGGAATGTCAGAATAACGTTATAGGAACGTTAAAATAACATTATAGGGACGTTAAAATAATGTTAGGGGAATGTTAGAATAACGTTATAAGAACGTTAAAATAACGTTAGGGGAACGTTGGAATAACGTTATAGGAACGTTAGAATAACGTTATGGGAACGTTAAAATAATGTCAGGTGAATGTTAGAATAACATTATAGGAACGTTAGAATAATGTTATGGGAACGTTAAGATAACGTCAGGTGAATGTTAGAATAACGTTATAGGAATGTTAGAATAACGTTATGGGAACGTTAAAGTAATGTTATAGGAAAGTTAAAATAACGTTAAAATAATGTCGGGAACGTTAGAATAACGTCATAGGGACGTTAGAATGACATTATGGGAACGTTAAAATAACGTCAGGAGAATGTTAGAATAACGTTATGGGAACGTTAAAATAACATTGTAGGGACGTTAAAATAAATTCAGGTGAATGTTAGAATAACGTTATAGGAACGTTAAAATAACATTATAGGAACGTTAAAATAACATTAAAGGGGCGTTAAAATAATGTTAGGGGAACGTTAGAATAACGTTATAGGAACATTAGAATAATGTTATGGGAATGTTAGAATAACGTCATAGGGACGTTAGAATAACGTCATGGGAATGTCAGAATAACGTTATAGGAACGTTAAAATAACATTATAGGGACGTTAAAATAATGTTAGGGGAATGTTAGAATAACGTTATAAGAACGTTAAAATAACATTAGGGGAACGTTGGAATAACGTTATAGGAACATTAGAATAACGTTATGGGAACGTTAAAATAATGTCAGGTGAATGTTAGAATAACATTATAGGAACGTTAGAATAATGTTATGGGAACGTTAAGATAACGTCAGGTGAATGTTAGAATAACGTTATAGGAACGTTAGAATAATGTCAGGTGAATGTTAGAATAACGTTATAGGAACGTTAAAATAACGTTATAGGAACGTTAAAGTAATGTTATAGGAAAGTTAAAATAACGTTATGGGAACGTCAAAATAATGTCGGGAACGTTAGAATAACGTCATAGGGACGTTAGAATAACATTATGGGAATGTTAGAATAGTGTTATAGGAACGTTAAAATAACGTTATACGAAAGTTAAATTAACAGGGACGTTAAAATAACGTTAGGGGAACGTTAAAATAACATTATAGGGATGTTAAAATAACGTTATGGGAACGTTAAAATAATGTCGGGAATGTTAGAATAACGTTATGGGAATGTTAGAATAGCGTTATAGGAACGTTAAAATAACGTTATAGGAAAGTTAAATTAACAGGGACGTTAAAATAACGTTATAGGAACGTTAAAGTAACGTTATAGGAAAGTTAAAATAACGTTATGGGAACGTTAAAATAATGTCGGGAACGTTAGAATAACGTCATAGGGACGTTAGAATGACGTTATGGGAATGTTAGAATAGCGTTATAGGAACGTTAAAATAACGTTATAGGAAAGTTAAATTAACAGGGACGTTAAAATAACATTAGGGGAACGTTAAAATAACATTATAGGGATGTTAAAATAATGTTAGAGGAACGTTAGAATAACGTTAAGTGTGAAATAGTGTGAAAAGCACAGAAACGATGTTAATCGAGAAGTTTTTGTTTACGGACCAAAAGAAGCATGAGTCTAAAATGTATAATTCAGAAATAAATGTACTGCTACTTTAAGGCAAATAATTGTTTATTCATTTCTTAATGTCTGTGAATAAATTTCATATTTTAAAAAACATAGATTGTGTTGAATTCATTGTTATTTGGTGCTGAAGAAATTTAAAATCTGGGTAGGCTACCCCATGAAATTATGGAGCTAGAATTATGACAATACTATTTGAATTTGAATTGTGTAAATTTGAATTATAGACAAGTGTAATTTAATAAAATTGAATATTATGTGGCATTTTACATAGTTCTGAATTTGATTTTTTAAAACTTGAATATTAAACATTTGAAATTGAACACAACTGAAATGTTTTCATGGCAGAATTTTATAGATGTATTTTCAAACAGCAGATTTTTCATTTTGAAATTTTAGACTGCAAATATCCAGTTTTTAAAAATACAGCTTCAAGTTTTCAAGATGAAGAAGAAATTCAGAACATCAAATTCAATATCGTAAATTCAAAGCGCAGAAATTCAGATCGTACAGAAAGTAGGTCAGAGGCCATCCACAGGGAAGAGTAGAGGGTCTCAGAAAAGTCGAACGGAGCATTTCGACCAATTACAAAGCTGCAGTTTATTTTCTGAGGCGAAACATTTATGAGCTGTATTTATGTTAGGTTGGCTTTTTCAGCACTTGAAACATTTGTCTAAGTTTCTCTATTGTTTGTTTTAAAGTATATTTGGTGTGAAAGTGATTAGCATGCTACTGTGTCTACACAGGACACGAGCGACGTGACAATAGAACCCATTGATTATAATCAGTAATATAATGTCTACACTGGATGCAGGCGGCGTGGCGCAACACCGTGTCTATATATATATATATATATATACAAAGCTTATCGATCGTCGAGCAATGAGCGTGTCTCCTGCGAAAAAAGAAGCAAATCCGTTTTGTACAAATGCTTTTAATGTGATCCAAACTTTAAAAGTGCATTAAAATAGAAATGATACAAAGTCCTTGAACATGGAAAGCAATGAAATTTAGTAGCCTATAAGTAGGGCCTAAGTCAGTTTAATACAGTTATTTCATCATATATAGGGCTTTGCGCTTTGAGAGGGGTTTGAGACGAGCAGGGCAGAGTCTTTCTCATAAATTAATGTTTTTTCCTAATATTCCAATATTGTCACCATTTGAAAATTGTCAAATATATATATATATATATAGCAACAGGCAATCAGACAGGGTATAAATGCTCAGTAATGTCCACCTAGGCAAAACAAGACTTCGCGGTGCACTGAGGTGAGTGGCAGACTTTTATAGTCCGGGTTATGGGTTACAGCTGGCGGTGTAATCAGTCCAAGGTACGGGCTTATGGGAAATGTAGTGCAAGTGTATGCGTGTGTGTTAGTATTCCGGTGATGGCTCCCTCCGATGGCCAGAGGAGGGAACCACAGAGTTCGTCTCTGTGACACCTATAAAGACTAAATAGGCCAAATATTTCACTCAAATAATTAACAGATTAACAAAATGAAAGAAAAAAAAACTGCGACAAGTAGTAGCCTGTATAGCCTACTGAGTTTTTTTGTTTTGACGCTCTCCATCACAAAGAAGTTGATGGAAAAAAAATTGAGACGGCGGAAAGCAGTAGGCTATCCTGTCTGTTTTCTTTATTTTATAAGAACACAGTGTTCTGTTTTTATAGGCTACATAAATTAAAGTAGACCATCTGCAGTTTAAAACGCTTTTGTAGGCTATGAGCATTAATGATGGAATATAGTTTTCCGGGGCTAAGTAGGCTACTCAAGTGACTGGTTCAAGTGATCGCGCCGGTGCCTCGCGCGCACACACAGTTTGATAATTTATTTATACTTATTTAAATATTTGTTGACTATATTTATTAGGGCATTCCTCAAGTAGAATGGTTTTGACTGACGGCGCTCTGAAAAGTGAACAGACGCGCTGAATTAGAGACGGTAAAAGTGAGTGGGGCCAACATCATTGGTCTTACAAAGTGGATGGGTCTTGCCCCACCCACATACAATGGTTCATACGCCCACGCATTATACCATTAATTTCCGCTCAATACACATTATTGTAAGCCATTTATTCATGTTCACACAGTGCGCGTCTGCACTAGTCAATAGAAAGGCAAGAACCCATTGATTATAATCAGTGATATTGTCTACACTGAATGCAGCGCGGCCCGACGCGACACGTCAAATCCCCAACAGCAGCGGTCACTACAAGCTGTTGTGACGTGGCGCGTCGCGTCCGGCATAGACACGGTGTTGCGCCATGCCGCCTGCATCCAGTGTAGACATTATATTACTGATTATAATCAATGGGTTCTATTGTCACATCGCTCGCGTCCTGTGTAGACACGGTAGCTTGCTAATCACTTTCACACCAAATATACTTTAAAACAAACAACAGAGAAACTTAGACAAATGTTTCAAGTGCTAAAAAAGCCAACCTGACATATAAATACAGCTCATAAATGTTTAAGCACAGACTCGCCTCAGAAAAACAACTGCAGCTTTGTAATTGGCCGAAATGCTCCGTTCGACTTTTCTGAGACCCTCTACTCTTCCCTGTGGATGGCCTCTGACCTACTTTCTGTACGATCTGAATTTCTGCGCTTTGAATTTACAATATTGAATTTGATGTTCTGAATTTCTTCTTCATCTTGAAAACTTGAAGCTGTATTTTTAAAAACTGGATATTTGCAGTCTAAAATTTCAAAACGAAAAATCTGCTCTTTGAAAATATGTCTATAAAATTCTGCCATGAAAACATTTCAGTTGTGTTCAATTTCAAATGTTTAATATTCAAGTTTTAAAAAATCAAATACAGAACTATGTAAAATGCCACATAATATTCAATTTTATTAAATTACACTTGTCTATAATTCAAATTTACACAATTCACATTCAAATAGTATTGTCATAATTCTAGCTCCATATGAAATAGGCTATAGTAAATCCTAACCCATTAAAATATGTTATTTAATTACTTTTGAGTATTTTGTAATTTGTATTTTCCTTAACAAAGAAAAAATGAAATGTAATTTGTAATTAAATACTTACAGAGAAAGTATTTTGTATTTAAAATACATTAAATGTTATTTTATTCTCGCATACAATAACTTTCATCGCCAGGCTTAAAGGTAGGGTTGGTCATTTTCAGAGAGGCTAGCAATAGCATGCTAACTTTGAAAGCGTAAGATCCCACCCTCCCTTCAGAGCATCTCCAAAGCCACGCCTATCATGCAAAAGCATCACAAGAGACGGCGTTAAATTACCTCATGTCTCAAAGCACATAACATTACAATGATAATTAAAGCTGCAAGCAGCGATGAAAAGGCCCTCGCACCCGGGGCCACCACCACCTGTTGGCCTTAGGAAAACAGTGAATAGTGGGTGACATGCATGTAAGTGAGTAAATACAGTTGAAATATGGCAAAGTCATTTCGACGTGCCACACTTCCTGCTGCCAACAGGTGGCACTTTGACTATTACTGAATATTGCCATGTAGATGTCTTCAGGCTAAGACTATTATCAATCATGTGAAGTTTGGAGCATATCGGATATTGTTTGCCTGAGTTACAACAACTTCCTATTTCGTGGCGTTAATCGCAAACATTAGCACTTAGCCAAGTGTTGCATGGTTTAACGTGTTTCTAGTATGTTTAGTACTTCATGGCATATTAAAATGTGTTTCTGGGAGTGAATTACAGTGTAAAGCATGCCATTTCCTGTTGCCAGCAGGTGGTGCTATGACTAACTGAATATTGGCATAGAGATGTCTTCAGGCCAGGACTCTTATCAAACATGTGAAGTTTGGGGCAGATCGGACACTGTATGCATAAGTTACAACAGCTTCCTCCTTCATGGCGAAACATCCAACTTTGTCAGGCCGTCACAGACACGCCCTTCAGTGAAAACTCAAGATCTTTGCAATGTAACGTCACAAAGGCCTTTAGATTAGACTGACCAAATGGAGGAGTTTGTTAAAGTACAATGTCTGGAAATGGCAAAAACTGCAAAACTTTTGCAGAGAAAATTCTAAATATCTCACTTCCTGTTGGATTTTCAGATTTTGCACCCCTGACTTTTTTGTAGGTATTGGGCTGTTACATGTGTCTACCGAATTTCATACCTGTACGTGAAACGTAGCGCAAATGGCGCTTAATTGAAATTTTGTAGGTGGCGCTATCAAGCCATTTTGCCACACCTAATTCTGAAACCCCAGATGTAAATTTTCACCATTTCTGACGCGTGTGCAAAGTTTCATGAGTTTTCGACCACGTTTGGGCCCTCAAAAATGCGATTCATTTCGGAGAAGAAGAAGAATTGACTGAGCAATTACAATTACCAATGGTGTGAGGACCCTTAAAGAGCTGTGACCTGTACCACCTGACTGCTGCAGATTCATTTCGGCGTTGATAGTGTTGCCATTGAAACGCATAAATTCGAGTGACGGACCGCTCCTAGTATAACGTCACGGGTTGCCATCTGTTAATTACGGTAGTTATGGCGTGAGCGCAGCATAAGCTCATTGTTTTGGTTCAGGAGGAACTGTAATGGTGCATTCACACGGGGAGTTGGCGTCAACGCTTGATGGAGGGCATGTCTGAAGCTTGGTGCTGACGCGACCATCATAGTGACAACAGCCAATCACATTACTTTCCACAACAACCTGCTCCCGCTTAAAATTCACTCTGCGTTCACCTGCTATCTGCTTAGATTGATTTTCTTCCTGACCCAACCGATCCCGCTAAATTTAGATCTCATTTCCAGAATTTCACATTTAAATTTCCCCTAAAGAAAGAGAGTGATTGGGGATAACAAATATATGATCATGAAATCATGATATACTGTCAGCACCTTAAAAAAAATGTCACCGAGAAAAATGGCTTACTAGCTATCCACCTTATTCCTACGCCCCATGAAGCTTTGCGCGAATTATCTGTGTAACTTCCGTTAAGCTGTAAACAGTCTGTGAAAGGCTCGCTCTATGAATGCAATAATACGTTTTATTTTTAAACTGGGTACAATGAGATGACATTATTCTACTCACCCTTCAACCAACGAACATTAAAAGGACATTTAAAAGTGTAAAAGCATCAACAAGGTACTTTCAACAGGCCATGAAAAAGCGCGATTCTTTCCACAGTAATAACGGACGGGTTAAATATAACTATAGTGATATATATCTGTATTATGTAATATTCCTTGCCTTAATAAAAAATGTTCATGAACTTCAGCATTGCGTGATACTATTTCAAAGTGATTTCCATCATTTTTACAGATAATAAATTGTATTTACCTGTGAAAACAAACCTGGAAAGAGACGTGAGGCTTTGAGGAGAAGAGTGAGAGATTGTTGAGAGATAATTCCAGTGAATTATTAATGGGATATATCGTAAATTATATCGGGAGAACAGACCACAACCTTATGATTTGAAACGATTCGTTTCAGTCTTTTTAAATGGAAGTTCCCCAAACCGGAAGTGGAACCCATAATTCGAAACGCAGTAGGCTAGTCAGGAATAAGGTGAATACTGCAAAATGAAATCTTTTTTTAACATCCATGCAAGAACAGAATATCGCTGACTGACGAACGTCCCTCCTCCAAAATCCAACCACAAAGGCTAAATGCTCTCTCTGAAGGTGCACTTGTGGCGGGATGCAAAGAACATATCTTACCAGGTTGATCAGGGCAGGGAACTGGGAACTGTGTGAATGGCACCACTGCAGAAAGGTTTGTTCACTTCAAGTTCAAGCGTGGATACACTGTTGTCAAAGGACGTCGGGAGTGACCGGGCTATTGTCAGACTGCCTGCTCCTGTCCAAAGTAGACCAGGGTTACTGACCGCACCGTCTTTAACTTTAAATTTAATCCTGCGCTGCAAGAAATCTGATCAGGTCCCACAGTTCCCAGAGCTGCGGGAATGCAGACCTCTACCATGGAGTGTTAAGTAGATAGCCAGCTGGACACAAGCTGCGGTCTGATCAGCCCTAGTCTCGTGTAGCCAGACCTTCAGACTGACAGCAGAAGGTCTGGACTCCATTGTAGCTTTCATTGGCCAAGGACCGCCCAAGAGGACATCTGACTGACATGTAAAGCAACCAATCACAGTTCATTTTATTTCGCGTCATGTTTAGGGGCTTGAAAATGTAACGTCGATGTCCCTACAATAACAGATCGGTGTGTAAAACTCTTGGACGTACACTATATTGCCAAAAGTATTGGGACACCCCTCCAAATCATTGAATTCAGGTGTTCCAATCACTTCCATGGCCACAGGTGTATAAAATCAAGCACCTAGGCATGCAGACTGCTTCTACAAACATTTGTGAAAGAATGGGTCGCTCTCAGGAGCTCAGTGAATTCAAGCGTGGTACCGTGATAGGTTGCCACCTGTGCAATAAGTCCATTCGTGAAATTTCCTCACTACTAAATATTCCACGGTCAACTGTTAGTGGTGTCATAACAAAGTGGAAGCAATTGGGAACAACAGCAACTCAGCCACGAAGTGGTAGGCCACGTAAAATCACAGAGCGGGGTCAGCGCATGCTGAGGCACACAGTGCGCAGAAGTCGCCAACTTTCTGCAGAGTCAATAGCTACAGACCTCCAAACTTCGTGTGGCCTTCAGATTAGCTCAAGAACAATGCATAGAGAGCTTCATGGAATGGGTTTCCATGGCCGAGCAGCTGCATCCAAGCCTTGTGATGCAGTGGTGTAAAGCACACCGCCACTGGACTCTAGAGCAGTGGAGACGTGTTCTCTGGAGTGACGAATCACACTTCTCTGTCTGGCAATCCGATGGACGAGTCTGGGTTTGGCGGTTGCCAGAAGAACGGTACTTGCCTGACTGCATTGTGCCAAATGTAAAGTTTGGTGGAGGGGGGATTATGGTGTGGGGTTGTTTTTCAGGGGTTGGGCTTGGCCCCTTAGTTCCAGTGAAAGGAACGCTTAATGCTTCAGCATACCAAGACATTTTGGACAATTTCATGCTCCCAACTTTGTGGGAACAGTTTAGGGATGGCCCCTTCCTGTTCCAACATGACTGCGCACCAGTGCACAAAGCAAGGTTCATAAAGACATGGATGAGCGAGTTTGGTGTGGAGGAACTTGACTGGCCTGCACAGAGTCCTGACCTCAACCCGATAGAACACCTTTGGGATGAATTAGAGCGGAGACTGCGAGCCAGGCCTTCTCGCCAACATCACTGCCTGACCTCACTAATGTGCTTCTAGAAGAATGGTCAAAAATTCCCATAAACACACTCCTAAACCTTGTGGAAAGCCTTCCCAGAAGAGTTGAAGTTGTTATAGCTGCAAAGGGTGGGCCAACTCCATATTAAACCCTATGGATTAAGAATGGGATGTCATTAAAGTTCATGTGCACGTAAAGGCAGGCGTCCCAAAACTTTTGGCAATATAGTGTATTTTAAAGAGTCTATGCTGCGAACGTTATATACTTCACATATTTTTGAAAATCCAGCATTAATTGACTGATAAGCGCTCATTGTCACAGTTGTAAACACAATGGCTTGCATCTTCCATGACAGGGGTTTGGCGTCACGGCATCTTTGTTTCCATGCAGACCGTTTAAGAACACAACACACACGGAAAAAATGTAACTGGCGCTGCGTCCGTTCCGTAAGTTGAATAGGGAAGGCGTAGGACATACAGCGTAAGCTTTTTTAAAGAATATGAAAGTACGGTTTTGGCGGAAGCACTTGGAACGCGATCATTTGTTTATATAAAGCATATACATTTACATTTTTTTTGAAAATGACCAATCGTTTCGCTAGATAAGACCCTAATTCCTCGTCTGGTATCGTTTAAAGCCCTTTGAAGCTGCACTGAAACTATAATTTTGACCTTCAACCGTTTGGAGGCCACTGAAGTCCATTATAAGGAATATAATCCTGGAATGTTTTCATCAAAAACCTTAATTTCTTTTTGACTGAAGAAAGAAAGACATGGACATCTTGAATGACATGGGGGTGAGTAAATTATCAGGAAAATTTTATATGAAAGTGAACTAATCCTTTAATTCAACATGATACAGTGACATTTCTTTTGTAAATGTTAAAGGAACACTCCACTTTTTTTGAAAATAGGCTCATTTTCCAACTCCCCTAGAGTTAAACAGTTGAGTTTTACCGTTTTCGAATCCATTCAGCCGATCTCTGGGTCTGGCGGTACCACTTTTAGCATAGCTTAGCATAGTTCATTGAATCTGATTAGACCGTTAGCATCTCGCTCAAAAATGACCAAAGAGTTTCAATATTTTTCCTATTTAAAACTTGACTCTTCTGTAGTTACATCGTGTACTTAGACCGACGGAAAATGAAAAGTTGCGATTTTCTAGGCCGATATGGCTAGGAACTATACTCTCATTCCGGCGTAATAATCAAGGAACTTTGCTGCCATACCATGGGTGCAGCAGGCGCAATGATATTACGCAGCGCCTTTCACAAATGTCTCCATGGTTGCAAGGCACGCTCCCTGTGCAAACAGGGGGTCACAGGCGCTGCGTAATATCATTGCTAATATCATAATATCATTGCAGTTCTAATCTAACCTTATCACCATTTTCTGATATCAGAATTTACTTTTGCTGAACCAACAACAACAGTGTCCTCAGCAGCCACAACAACTCTTACTGGAACAACCATGACTGCATCAGATACCACACTGTCACCTTTATTTATATAGCGCTTTTTACAATGTAGATCGTGTCAAAGCAGCTTTACATTGATAACTGGTACATTATTTGGCTGCACAGCAGCTCTTAAAGAATAGTGTCAATGCAGGCAGATCAAAGCACTGTTGAATATCAAATGTCAAGTCAAATGTCAAGTGTCCCCAACTAAGCAAGCCAAAGGCGACAGCGGCAAGGAACCCAAACTCCATCAGGTGACATCAGGTGGCAGACAAGTGGCAAATAGGTGTTTAAATGGAGAAAAAAACCTTGGGAGAAACCAGGCTTAGTCGGGGGGCCAGTTCTCCTCTGGCCAACAGTGCTTTGTTACGATTCAGGTTGCCATCGTAAGTCCAATAGGATCGCAGCATTCAAAGTATTTATTCCAGTTCCATCCAATTGAGGATCGTATTCATCACGCCGGTATGGACGGTTGTTGAGGAACTGTGTCGTGGCTGTCGTGTTGATGAGGCCCTCACAGTGGATGATCTAGTTGACTCAATCTCTGCTGATACTTCAGGGCTGCGTTGTGGTCGTGTCAAGGCGCAGGTCCTTGGTCTCACCTGGATACGGCCCGGATCCGGTTGACTACGGTGAACCTAGGGATAACCAGAAAGACTAATATTAGCGTAGATGCCATTCTTCTTCTGATGTAACGAGTACATCATGTGTTATAGGAAGTGTTCCCGGTTCCGGCTGACCTAATTTATGCAGCCTAATAATCCTTTAACGGATTTGAAAATATAAATTGGTAATGTGTTATGTGTATGCCAGGTTAAAGAAATGCGTTTTTAGTCTAGATTTAAACTGACAGAGTGTGTCTGCTTCCCGAACAATGCTAGGAAGATTGTTCCAGAGTTTAGGTGCCAAATAGGAGAAGGATCTACCGCCTGCGGTTGATTTTGATATTCTAGGTATTATCACTGTCTACTTCAGCCACTCCCTCTTCAACTGCTTTTCATAGTACAACTGTTAGTACAGGTGAAGTATCCAAAAATTCCAGCAACTTTAACACCAACAGGCTCTTCCACAGTCCAAATTAATTTTACTGGAATATCCACCACTAGTACAATAATCACTACAATAACATCTCAAACCACTAGGGTTGGGAATCGTGAGAAATTTTCCGGTTCCGGTTCCTATTCCACTTCTGCCTAATGATTCCGGTTCCGGTTCCATTAAAATAATTAAACAACTAATAAAAAATAGTAGTAAGGGAAAAATGCACAATACTCGACTCAGAAGATCCTTTTTGTGTTTATTATTCTTGTAAAATGAATTTAACAGACTGTTAATCTCAACAAATTTGCTAACACTTTACAATAACGTTCATTAGTTAACATAAGTTAACTACATTAACTTGAACTAATAATAAACTACATTTCTACACATTTATTAATCATTGATAATGTTAATTTCAACATTTACTAATACATTATTAAAATCAAGAGTTGTATTTGTTAACATTAGTTAATGCACTGTGAAGTAACATGAACAAACTATGAACGGCTGTATTTTTTATTAACTAACATTAACAAAGATTAACAAATACAATAACAAATGTATTACTCATGGTTAGTTCATAAATGAACCTTATTGTAAAGTGTTACCACAAATTAGATAAGATGCTTGAACACACATGTAAGATTCAGACAGGTGAAACAGAATAGTTTTGTAAGTTGGATTCATAAAGACTTGTTTCTGAAAGAATGATTCAGTGATGGACACATTTTTAACAGTAAATTTGTTTCCACCTAGTGGCTTAACAATGCAATCGATACAGTCGTTATTTGAAGTCCAGTTACTTTCAGAAGGTAATTTATTATACATAAACATCACCGTTTCTATCTGAATAATAAACTTTTGTATACTTCTGTTATAATTGGAATAGGCCTATTTGTCACACAGAAATAATGATACTGTGCGTTTGAAAAGATTGTTTGTGAAGCTGTTTATATCTACAAATGACAACTCTCTTTAGATCAACGGCAGCCCGAACGCAAATTTGAATGTCGCGATTTTATTTTTGTCAAAGGTTTAATATACACGGGCGAATCGTTGTCATTTAGGAATCAGATCATGTGGGTGATGAAATCGAGAACGCGATCTTTTAAAGATTAATCGTGCAGCTTTGGGCACCTCTCTTTCTCTCTGCATTGAAATCTGACGTATATGAGTAGCGCGAGGGCTTTTCAGTGCATTCATTGCTATAATATTCATGATGTGAGATGTCTCTATTAAAGGATACGCTCCCTGCTCTTTGCCCACCCATCACACCAGAACCGTTTTCGGAACCGAAACAGAAATCTTGCACGGTTCCGGTTCTTTTCAAAAAACACTACCGGTTCTGGATGAGAACCGGTTCTTGGTTCCCAACTCTAAAAACCACATTGTCTACTTTATCTAGTCCCTCTTCAACTGCTTTTCATAGTACAACTGTTAGTACAATGGAAACATCCACAACATCGACAGGTTCTTCCACAGTCTCATCAACTCTTACTGGAACATCCACCACTAGTACAGCAATAACTTCAACAGTGCCCCCATCAACAGCTTCTACTTTAACTTCAGTCACTTCATCTTCACCAGACTTTGAAAGTACAACTATTAGTACAACCACAGCATCCACAACACCAACAACAGGGTCCTCTGCTGGAACAACAACTCTTTCTATATCCAGCAGTAGTACACCAATTACCACTACAACACCACAATCAACAGTCAGTTCCTCTTCACCCGCCTCTGAAAGTACAACTGTTAGTACAGTCGAAACATTCACAACACCAGCAACTACAATAACACCAGGACCCTCAACAGCCATAACAGATCTTGTTGGCACATCCACCACTACAGTTGCCACAACAGTAACACAAACATTGGCTTCTACGTTTACTTTGCCAACAACTTCTTCAACTGCCACTGAAAGTACAACTCTTGGTACAGGTGAAACATCCACAACACTTACATCAATATCAACACAATCTTCGACAGCCACATCAACTCTTCCTGGAGCATCCACCACTAGTGCTGGAGTTACCTCTACAGCACCACAATCAACAGCTGCTACACTTACTTCAGCTGTACTCTCTTCAAATGCATTTGAAAGTACAGCTGTTAGTGCATCCACAATATCAGCAGCAACCACAACAGGACCCTCAACATATATAACAACTGAAGTGCCCACAACTACTGCAAATACAGTTTCAATCAATATTTCAGGTAAGCTCCATTATGCAATAGATCTTTAAAAAGTATAGTATTCCATAACTTTACTGAAATAAGTATAGGATACACAAAACCCCATGTTTGTACTAACGTTTCTCTTTTGTTTTGATTAGAATGAAGGGGGAAAAAAAGTTAAGACCCTATAGTTTATCTGTATATCTTTTTATTACAGCTTTGGCTACAACAGTCATTCCTTCTACAACATTTACAGCTTCAACAGCTTCAGTTTCAACAGCTTCTACAACCTCTGCAACTTCTACAGCAACTACTGCAAAAATACCTGAGGTGAAAACTGACCTGGAGTTTCGCTCTTCTGACATATTTGTAAATGCACTCAGCAATTCAAGCATTGAGGAGTTCAAGAGTAGGTCTAAGCTTGTTAAGGATCAGGTGAGTTCAAATCAATACACTAATGATACTTTTCTTGATTTTTAAACTCATAGTTAACAGAAGAGAACAATTATTCAACCAACACTCATCTATTGCCATATTGTAACTGATGTCTGTAATTGTTTCTGTTCCAGCTTGAAGGAGTCTACAGACCCAAGTATGTAAACTTCCTCAGAGTGGACATCAAAGGATTCAGGTAAATACAACACATTGCAATTCTGCTTATTTTATGTGTACTGTGTGTGTGTGTGTGTGTGTGTGTGTGTGTGTGTGTGAGTGAGTGAGTGAGTGAGAGAGAGAGAGAGAGAGAGAGAGAGAGAGAGAGAGAACAAAAAAGAAAGAGAATCCAATAAACTGAGTTTTTAAAGCTAACATAATCATTTCAACATTTACATATTCCAGCCCAGGGTCAATCATCACAACAACAGAAATACTCTTCAGCTTCGACCAACCTGTTCCATCTGTTCAAGAGATTTCAGACACTCTCTTGACAGCAGTGGGAACAGGAGGTGTCTGTCAGAGAAATAAGAATAGGACACACATAACCTATTTTTTGCTCTAACATTTTAGTATTTATCTATAATTGTTCTTGTTTTTTCTGATTTTCACTGGAATGAAGTGAATATAGAAGGGAGATCTAATTTGCATATCTTTTATTACAGCTTCAACTACAACTATCGCTCCTACAGTAACTACAACTTCAAGCAGATTAAAGATTGAATCAAGTCTGCTTCAAGCAACATGCCTCATTATTATGTCTAAAATATTAAGACTTTTCCTATAGATCCCTAATATATCAACCAAGCATGAGAGTACAAGAAGACAAGCTGTTTTAAGGATAACTACTGGCAACAGTAAATTCTAATGTTGCAATATGTCATTTTATTATAATCAAATAAACATGGATTTATATGGTCCACATTTTTTTGCTTTCATGAAAAGACTACACAAATGTTAAATATGGCTTCTTACTGTACACTGTTCAATGTTCAAATGCAATAGAAATTTTAATATTAGGCTTTCATAAAGCAATACATTAGGAGAGCTGTAAGCTGAAAACTGGCATTTCTTGTGTATTGTTGATAAAAGTTGACAAGAATAATATGTCTGGGATGATTTCACAAGTATTTCGCTCTCATGGCCACATAAACACGTTTCAATCATTGTTTCCCTACATTTTTGGCAGCTATTCAAAAGGAATTGCAAGAATAGCAAGTTGTATGGGTGTGACATACACTATGTCAGGGTCCTGCCCTGACAGTCTTGTCTCTGTTCAGTGTTTCTTTGTGTGTCTTGTGCCTGAGCACAAGGCTTTGTCTTTGTTGGTGTTGGCCATGTGCTCCTTTTGTCCCTCCTCCTTGTTTCCCCTTGTTTAGTCCTTGTCTTGTCCCCATTTCACTAATTGTGCTCACCTGATCCTCATGTGCTCTGGTCCCTTTATATTGTGCTCATTTCCCTCGCGTCTCTGCTGGTTTGTTGCATAAAGTCTTTGTATGTGAGCATTTTTTTTTTGGCTAACAAGATGGCGCCGCGGACGGCCGCCTCGGTTTGTAGCGTCTTTTTTTGGCTAACAAGATGGCGCCGCGGATGGCCGCCTCGGTTTGTAGCGTCTTGGTACTTTTGTTATTTTTGTTTGTTTGTCCTGTTTTGAGTAACTTTTTTCCGATCAGCTTTACTAGGGACGAACTCCTAGATATCAGAAACAACACACCAAATAACTTTTTGCCGACTTTTGAACATTCAGACTTTTTACTGGACATTCTAGTTGGAGGAACTGCGATTGTATACAAGTGCACCAAACAACGCAAACAAGGGAAACGCACCGGCGCGCTCGTGAAATTCCGACAGCGCGGGTTTAGGACTCCGCTGCCGAGTATTCATCTGGCGGATCTCCGCTCCCTAGCAAATAAAACAGACGAACTGCTTCTCCTCACCCGCACGAACAAGGACTTTTCAAACTCTGTTGCACTTTGCTTTACGGAAACCTGGCTGAAAGGAGCCATCCCGAACAGCGCGCTTCATCTGCCGGACTTCCAGCTGTTCAGAGCGGATCGCGTCACCGAGTCGTCGGGGGAAACGAAAGGCGGTGGATTATGTTTTTATATCAACGAAGGCTGGTGTACAGACGTGACAGTGTTAAAGGAGATGTGCTGCCCTAATTTGGAGGCTCTCTTCATTAACTGTAAGCCTTTTTATTCACCGCGGGAGTTTTCTTCGTTTATTCTGGTGAGTGTTTACATTCCTCCTGATGCGTGCGTGAGCGCGGCGCTAGAACAGCTGGCCGATCAGATCACACACACAGAGCAGTGTTACCCAAACTCTTTCATTATCATTCTCGGTGATTTTAATAAAGCTAATCTCACTCGTGAACTGCCTAAATACAGACAGCACATCACATGCCCCACCAGGGACTGTAACATACTGGACCATTGCTACACTGCTTTAAAGGATGCATACCACTCTGTCCCCAGAGCGGCTTTGGGACTCTCTGATTACTGTTTGGTTCATCTTCTACCAGCCTACAAGCAGAAACTGAAATCTGCTAAGCCTGTGGTAAGAACTGTAAAGAAATGGACCAGCGGGCCCTACAAGCCTGTTTCGACTGCACTGATCTGGATGAGCTCACTGACACCGTGACATCCTACATCAGTTTCTGTGAGGACATGTGTGTTCCCACCAGGACTTATTTAACATATAACAACGACAAACCTTGGTTTACTGCAAAACTCAGACAGCTTCGCCAGGCCAAAGAGGATGCCTACAGGAGCAGGGACAAAGTCTTGTACAAACAGGCCAATTACACACTGAATAAGGAGATCAGTGTAGCAAAGAGAAGCTATGCTAAGAAGCTAGAACACCAGCTTTCAGCTACTGACCCAGCATCAGTGTGGAAGGGCCTGAAAACCAGCTGCAAGACCCCATCCCCCAGCACTGTGGAGAACCAACAATTGGCCAACGAGCTCAATACATTTTACTGCAGGTTTGAAAGACCTGGTCTCACACCCCACACCCGCTCTGACTGGCTCACCACACAGCCATCAACACCCTCCCCCCTCTCCCTCCCCCCTCCTGCTTCCCAACCTGCACTTCAGATCAGTGAGAGGGATGTATGCAGAGTTTTCAGGAAACAGAAGATAAGGAAAGCCAAAGGCCCAGATGGTGTTTCACCAGCCTGTCTCAAAGCCTGTGCTGTCCAGCTGTCATCCATCTTCACACTGATCTTCAACAGATCACTGGAGCTGTGTGAAGTCCCCTCCTGCTTCAAATGCTCCACCATCATCCCTGTACCCAAGAAACCAAAAATCACAGGACTAAATGACTACAGACCTGTTGCTTTGACGTCTGTGGTCATGAAGTCATTTGAGAGACTGGTGCTGGCCTACCTGAAGGACATCACTGGACCCCTGTTGGACCCCCGCTGGACCCCCTGCAGTTTGCTTATCGAGCAAACAGGTCTGTGGATGATGCAGTCAATATGGGACTGCATTATATTCTACAACATCTGGACAAACCAGGAACTTATGCAAGGATCCTGTTTGTGGACTTCAGTTTGGCTTTCAACACCATAATCCCGGATACCCTCCTGAATAAACTGACCCAGCTCTCTGTACCCACCTCCATCTGTCAGTGGATCACCAGCTTCCTGACAGACAGGCAGCAGCTAGTGAGGCTGGGAAAACTCACATCCAGCACCCGCACCATCAGCACTGGAGCTCCTCAGGGCTGTGTTCTCTCCCCACTGCTCTTCTCCCTCTACACCAACGACTGCACCTCTAAAGACCCCTCTGTCAAGCTCCTGAAGTTCGCAGACGACACCACAGTCATCAGCCTTATCCGGGACGGAGACGAGTCTGCTTACAGACTGGAGGTTGAACAGCTGGCTGTCTGGTGCAGTCACAATTACCTGGAGCTGAACACGCTCAAGACAGTGGAGATAAGAGTGGACTTTAGGAGAAACCCCCCTGCACTCCCCCCACTCAGCATCATGAACAGCACTGTGGAGGCAGTGGAGTCATTCAGGTTCCTGGGCACCACCATCTCCCAGGACCTGAAGTGGGACAATCACATTGACTCCACTGCGAAAAAGGCTCAGCAGAGACTGTACTTGCTTCGCCAGCTGAGGAAGTTCAACCTGCCACAGGAGCTGCTGACACAGTTTTACTCAGCTGTTATTGAGTCAGTTCTGTGCACTTGTATAACTGTTTGGTTTGGGTCAGCCAGCAAATCAGATATAAGAAGACTGCAACGGATTGTTAGGACAGCTGAAAGGATAATTGGTATGCACCTGCCCAACCTTCAGGACTTGTACAATGCCAGAGTGAAGAAACGGGCAGGTAACATCATCACAGACCCCTCTCACCTGGACACAACCTGTTTGCACTTCTGCCCTCAGGCAGACGTTACAGATCTCTGTGCGCTAGAACATCTAGGCATAAGAACAGGTTTTTTTTGTTTTTTTTTCTTCTCCCCAACGCTATCTCCAGCTTAAACAGCTAACATAGCAATTTACCCCTGTTTTAGTATTCACTTTCAGTACTTGAGAGAGAGTAAAAATTAGTTGTGTAAATATATATATTATATTCATCCTGCTGTATATACAATACAAATCTGTATGTCTTCTGTTCCAGATGTACCACATTAGTATTATTATTTATTTATTTATTTTTTTTACTTATTTATTATTATTTTCTTAGTTTACTTGTTTAAATGTTTCTGTTCTCATGTCATATGTATGTGTGTACCAAGAGCTTCTGTAGAAAACCACAACAAATTCCTTGTGTGTTTGTGCACACCTGGCGAATAAAGCACATTCTGATTCTGATTTCTTGTCTTCAGGTCTTGTTAGATAGGCTATATTTTGCTCTTCCTGTTAGTTCTAGCTTTGTATTTAATTCCTTTTGAAATTAAATTAGTTTTCGGGTTTGGAATAGAATTAGTTTTTAGGTTTTCTTTGTTTTACTCAAGTTTTGCTCTGGTCTTTATTACCTTAAATTCTGACGCTCATGTAAATCGGAGGCTAGTTGTGATTGACAGCTAACAGCCTTACAGCTAACATCACAGAGGGTCTATATCTATGTTAAAAGGATTGTTCACCCCAAAAATGGTCTACCGAAGAGTAGAACCAATGAAACTCAACTGACTTTCAAAATATCTTCCATATCTAGATCTCAGAATATCATAGGGACTTGGAGGGTTGGCTCTTCTGACTTGTACCAGTATAAAAGTCTTATGTATTGTTTCATTGTGAATGTTGTTTCATTGCTCAACAATAATCATTGTATCTGAAGTCATCTTGCTTGGTTGGTTGAGCATGTATATGCGTTTGGGGGTGGAGCGAAACATGAAAGTAAAAGTGAAGCATGAATTTGATCGAATGATTTTGAGACGTTAAAAATGCTGATCATCAAGTTTGACATTCTTCTTGTGGTTTTTAAAAAAGACAGTACTTATAATAATACCAGTGCACCAATTTTAATGTCAAAATACCAGCAAAACTAATGTTAAAGGTTTTGGATCCAGGAAGGGGAAGAAAGCCAGAAGGTGAATAATGATCTGAAAGTGATGTTATTAGTGGGAGTTACAGCTTGTTCCCATGCATTGGCTCAACAAACATCAACAAATACCAAACTTCAACATTTTTGGGTTACACAGACTGAGATTTCTCTGGATTCCCTGAATCTTTGCACAAAATATGTAGATGGTGAAAGACCTAAATTCTTTGCAATCCTGCATTGAGAAATGTGATTTTAGAATTTTTTTGTCAATTCTCTCATGAAATTTAGCACAAAGTGGTGAGCCAAGACCCATCTTTGTTTGCAAAGACTGAGCCTTTGGTGGATGCTCCTTTTATACATGGTACCCTCACCTATTACCAATTCACCTGCTAACTGTGACCTGTTTCAAAATCGATATCAAAATAACTTTGATATTCTGTAATCTTTTCGCTTTCATTTTGCCTCTTTCCCAACTTTTTTGGAGTGTGTTGCAGCTATCAAAATCCAAATTTGTTTATTTTTACAAAATACAATTAATTTGGTCATTGGAAATCTTTTCTTTTTACTTTTGTCCAGGCCCAATTCTACGGGGGTGCTAGGGGGTGCTAAGCACCCTCAAACGCAAGCAAGAGCACCCTCAGTTGATACTGTACTGGTAAAACAGATTTGGTAAATGCTCCAGTGCATATTTGTGTTTGCTCTCTGGAGAATGTAAAATATATCTATTTACAACGTGTTTTGCAGCAGTGAGCAACATAGCCAATCACGGACATAGTTGTTGATCTTTTGAACGCAATGGCCAATCAGAGGCAATGGCCACCGCTCAATACGCCAGAGTTTTTATTCAGTGCTGAGTTATGCAGGCTCACGAGACCTCTTATTAACAAATAACGTGTAGACATGATGTCAGTAAGAGATTTATTGTGCATTGTTGGCAGCGTCAATGATTGTTACAGAACTTTGTGAGATCGTGATGAACAGACAAAGCAACAGCATTTTAGTAATTGTAAAGGGAGCGGTCTTTGCTCACTTTCGAGGTAGTTTATATAATCCATTGAATAATATCTTGTTTTTGATGCTACTAAGAGGACCGATGGCCAATTGCATGCTGCAAAGTTTCAGAAGTGACATATATAAATGCTGGATTCACTTTGCACAGGACAGAAATATGACATTAAAATAGTAAAATGCATTAAAGCAATGTAAAGGCAGATTAATAGATTAATAGAAAACTATTAGTTGCAAAATTCCAATTATTGGTAAAAGTGATGACTAGTAAGACTATTTTTAACAGGTGTGAAATAAATATGTCACTTGGAGGATTCTTGCCTCTAAGAAAGGGTTGACCATCAATTGGCAGGTTTCCACAATTAGAAAGAAAGGCAAGAGAAGTAAAACTTAATTCTGGGAAACAGGAGGGGTTAATCTTACCAGAAAATTAAGTTGCTTGATTATTGTGAAATATTAGATAAGAAAACTGAATAAAAATAGGCCAGGCATCTTGCAGGCATCTTGGCTTTGTTCAATAGTCAATTATTTTGACTTCTGGAACTCTGCCTCTTGAGCTTCATTTGCAAGAAAGAGAAGACTTTTCTCCACAACAAATGTATACTGCTATGGTGGAGCCATTGACAAAGTGCGTGCACATAAAGCCGCCTCTCAGTACTAAATTGAGTTCTTTTTCACTGCTTATTGTGCTTAAACAGTCAAATACACACAAAATAATGTCAAAATGCTGGTCTTGGCGAATATTCACGTAAACACAGTCAATTATGTTTGAAGTGAACATAAACAGTTAAGAAAGAAAACGCATGTGTAACAGTATAAACGAGCCGTGCGTCATGTCTTAAAGTGACAGCAGCCTAATATACCTGCTGCCAAATTATGAGGTAATATTAAAAATATTTATATGGCAGTTTTTTCCCCATGGTATTGATGCCAAAATTGTGGCAAGTGAAAATGCTGAGTGGAAACCACAGTGGTTGGTAAGGAAAAAAGTTAATGTCAAGTCCGGGTTATATTTATATTTATCAACAGGGAGACAGATATGGCTATATATGAAATATAGCAAGATTATAGTACAAAACGTGTCTCAGCACTGTGAGTTTAGCCGTTAAGCATTGGGAAACTGATGCAAGACAAATTCAGAGATGTATTCATAAACCAAACTGCATGCAAGTACTATAAGAAACTATCCCTAAAGTCAAAAATAAATTAAAAAATATGAAAGCTCCAATTAAAAAAAAATGTTTCCATAGCCATGTCATCGCAGCATCTGCCAAGGGACATTCCATTGAGCTTATTTGTTCATTTCAAAGGAGGAAACAATCGGGACGTTATTGTGTGGTATATAAGAGGCAGGAATGCTGTAGATGATTTAGAAGAAGTGAAAGCTGAAGCACAAAATATCTAGTAGGCCCACTTAAAGCCACTGAGACAACAGCGGATTACCAATCAACGTGTTGAGTATTATAATATCTGCTCAAGGATTGGTAAGGACATTTTATATCTCTAAAGATATTTGTGATAATTATTTTTATATTATAAAGTATAGTTTAATTGCGAGAAATATCTCAACATTTAATTATCAAAGCATTATTATATTTAATGGGATGCCAACCATTTTATAATATGGTAAAATGTATCAGTTTTGTCTTTGTCAGAAATGGCACTAGTTTTGCTAAATTAAATTGAATTACATTACAATAAGTAAATTAACTAAATTAATTACAAAATTTTGTATGAAATGTATCTTCAGGAAACTGCAGTTACTATGTTATTCTGTTCACAAAGTAATCTTTATAGTTTGTGTTCATACTGCTTTGTTTTTATATATTGTGAAGCAGTAGTGTGAAAACTGAGTTATATAAATAAACTTCTACTTAATTATTTCATATATCTCGATATTGATTAGAAAAGCCATTATCTTTGGGATATCCAAATGCCAGTTAGGGGCATTCGTTTGTTTTCTAAAACACTGATGTTAATATTAACTAGTCATGATAGAAAAATAATGCAACTTGGAAATGATAATCTATAAAATTTGGAATTTGATTTCAATTTTGTGATATCTAAGATATAAACAGAACAAATAAAGACTGTGCAAGGTCGGTCTAACTTTGTAACAATTTTAAATTAAAGCAAGAACATTAACTTTTGTACTTCGCTGATAGGTAATGATTGGCAATTATATATATATGTGTGTGTGTGTGTGTGTGTGTTTTCCACACACACCTATTAACTTTTCAGTGAAATATTGCTTTCTTTACAGACTTTTATCACCACCACAGGACTCTTTCCAAGATGGACAGAAAAGCTTTGATCTTATTCATTTTGTTCGGTAGGTCAATCAAATTTACAACTATTAAAAAAAAAACATCTATTAGAGCTGCACGATTCAAGATAAATTGAGAATCACTTTTTTTTTAGTTTAAAAAAAATAGACACCTAAACAAAAATAACATGTCATTTACTAGAGGTTTTGACAGAATGTTAATTGCTGCTTATTAAAAAAAAAACAATTGGTTTAAATGAATGATGATTCAAAGACTTCACTTGTTTCATTACTGGATGAATCAGCGTTGTTGAACGAATTTCTGGAATAATGATTCAATGGCAAATACATTTTTTTAACAGTCACTTGTCATCACTTACTGATGTAACCATGTAATCAATTCAATCTTTATTTGAAGTGTCAAATTATATTCAAACGTGATTTAATGTTTTTTGATTGGTACCGATCACATAAGTTTTTACCACAACATGAAAAAATTTGGGGTGGAGGGAGGGATGTAGTGTCTTAAGGTGATGATACATGGGGCAACTTTTTGAGCAGTGTTGCTACATTGTTGCTTGGGCACTTTGCCATCGAGGAATACTCTGGATACTTTAGATCAAAATTTGTTGCCCATTCTCACTGGGAACGTGCCCAAGCAACATCGCTTTGTCACATTTTATCTATCCCTCTTTCTTCAAAAAATTTTTCTCTCTTCTAAAACATTTTTCTCTCTCTTCAAATAATTTTTTCACTATGGAGCCCCTAAAGCGACATGGTGAAGATGTTTTGAGTTCCCCCGATAAATTGTGCATATGCTTGCAAAGAACACAAAAGTTTTGTGAGCAAAGCTCTCTGTCTCGTATTTAATTGGAGAGAGAAAAATGTTCAAAGAGAGTAAAAAAGCTTTAGAAGAGAAAAAAAGTTATTAAAGAGAGAGAAATTTTGAAGAAATAAAAAATGAGGGAGAGATAAAAAAAAAACTTAGGACTTCTAAGACCACCTTGAATTTAATTTTTTTTACGTTGCAGTTCAGGGCTTCCGTAGTTGTTATATCCAAACTAAAAACTTTTATCCCAGTACTCCTTTTATTGTTACAGAAATAATGATACTGTGTTGTTGAAAAGACTGTGGTTGTTTGAGAAGCTGTTTCAGACATACATAACAACTGCTATCTTTGGGTTAGCGGCAGCGGCAACGCAGATTTGAATGTTTGTTGTGATTGTACTTGTCAAAGATTTACATAGTCGAATTGTTGTCATTTAGGAATAAGATTGTGTGGGTGTTTGAATTGAGATTGCAATCTTCTGATGATTAATCATGCAGCTCTAACATCTATAAAAACAAAATAATTCTGTGATAAGCCTATATGTAAAATATATAACTATTTTAGCAACCACAGGAATTGCAGCAACTCAGTCACCAAACACATCATCACCATCTTCTACAGCATCTACAGCTTCTACAACATCTACAGAGTCTACAGCTTCGACAGTTTCTACAGCATCTACAGCATCTACAGCTACAGCTTCTCCAGCATCTACTGCATCTACACCTACAGCATCTACAACTTCTACGGCATCTACACCTTCTACAGCATCTACAGTTTCTACAGCATCTACAGTTTCTACAGTTTCTACAGCATCTACAGCTTCTACAGCTTCTACAGCATCTACTGCATCTACACCTACAGCATCTACAGTTTCTACAGCATCTACTACATCTACACCTACAGCATCTACAGTTTCTACAGCATCTCCAGCATCTACACCTACAGCATCTACAACTTCTATGGCATCTACACCTACAGCATCTACAGCTTCTACAGTATCTACAACATCTACTCCATCTACAGCATCTACAGTTTCTACAGCATCTACAGCATCTACACCTACAGCATCTACAGTTTCTACAGCATCTACACCTACAGCATCTACAGCTTCTACAGCATCTACACCTACAGCATCTACAGCTTCTACAGCATCTACTGCATCTACAGCATCTACTCCATCTACAGCATCTACAGCATCTACAGTTTCTACAGCATCTACTGCATCTACACCTACAGCATCTACAGTTTCTACAGCATCTACTGCATCTACACCTACAGAATCTACAGTTTCTACAGCATCTACAGCATCTACTGCATCTACACCTACAGAATCTACAGTTTCTACAGCATCTACAGCATCTACTGCATCTACACCTACAGCATCTACAGTTTCTACAGCATCTACTGCATCTACACCTACAGCATCTACAGTTTCTACAGCATCTACAGCATCTACAGTTTCTACAGCATCTACTGCATCTACACTTACAACATCTACAGTTTCTACAGCATCTACTGCATCTACACCTACAGCATCTACAGTTTCTACAGCATCTACACCTACAGCATCTACAGTTTCTACAGCATCTACTGCATCTACACCAACAGCATCTACAGTTTCTACAGCATCTACTGCATCTACACCTACAGCATCTACAGTTTCTACAGCATCTACAGCATCTACTGCATCTACACCTACAGCATCTACAGTTTCTACAGCATCTACAGCATCTACACCAACAGCATCTACAGTTTCTACAGCATCTACTGCATCTACACCTACAGAATCTACAGTTTCTACAGCATCTCCAGCATCTACTTCATCTACACCTACAGCATCTACAGCTTCTACAGCATCTACAGCATCTACACCAACAGCATCTACAGTTTCTACAGCATCTACTGCATCTACACCTACAGCATCTACAGTTTCTACAGCATCTACAGTTTCTACAGCATCTACTGCATCTACACCTACAGAATCTACAGTTTCTACAGCATCTCCAGCATCTACTTCATCTACACCTACAGCATCTACAGCTTCTACAGCATCTACAGCATCTACTGCATCTACACCTACAGCATCTACAGTTTCTACAGCATCTACAGCATCTACTGCATCTACACCTACAGCATCTACAGTTTCTACAGCATCTACAGTTTCTACAGCATCTACTGCATCTACACCTACAGAATCTACAGTTTCTACAGCATCTCCAGCATCTACTTCATCTACACCTACAGCATCTACAGCTTCTACAGCATCTACAGCATCTACTGCATCTACACCTACAGAATCTACAGTTTCTACAGCATCTACAGCATCTACTGCATCTACACCTACAGCATCTACAGTTTCTACAGCATCTACTGCATCTACACCTACAGCATCTACAGTTTCTACAGCATCTACAGCATCTACAGTTTCTACAGCATCTACTGCATCTACACTTACAACATCTACAGTTTCTACAGCATCTACTGCATCTACACCTACAGCATCTACAGTTTCTACAGCATCTACACCTACAGCATCTACAGTTTCTACAGCATCTACTGCATCTACACCAACAGCATCTACAGTTTCTACAGCATCTACTGCATCTACACCTACAGCATCTACAGTTTCTACAGCATCTACAGCATCTACTGCATCTACACCTACAGCATCTACAGTTTCTACAGCATCTACAGCATCTACACCAACAGCATCTACAGTTTCTACAGCATCTACTGCATCTACACCTACAGAATCTACAGTTTCTACAGCATCTCCAGCATCTACTTCATCTACACCTACAGCATCTACAGCTTCTACAGCATCTACAGCATCTACACCAACAGCATCTACAGTTTCTACAGCATCTACTGCATCTACACCTACAGCATCTACAGTTTCTACAGCATCTACAGTTTCTACAGCATCTACTGCATCTACACCTACAGAATCTACAGTTTCTACAGCATCTCCAGCATCTACTTCATCTACACCTACAGCATCTACAGCTTCTACAGCATCTACAGCATCTACTCCATCTACAGCATCTACAGTTTCTACAGCATCTACTGCATCTACACCTACAGCATCTACAGTTTCTACAGCATCTACTGCATCTACACCTACAGCATCTACAGTTTCTACAGCATCTACAGCATCTACTGCATCTACAGCATCTACTCCATCTACAGCATCTACAGTTTCTACAGCATCTACTGCATCTACACCTACAGCATCTACAGTTTCTACAGCATCTACTGCATCTACACCTATAGCATCTACAGTTTCTACAGCATCTACAGCATCTACTGCATCTACACCTATAGCATCTACAGTTTCTACAGCATCTACTGCATCTACACCTATAGCATCTACAGTTTCTACAGCATCTACTGCATCTACACCTACAGAATCTACAGTTTCTACACCTTCTACAGCATCTACAGTTTCTACAGCATCCACATCTTCCACAGCAGCTACTGCAAAAATACCTGAGGTGAAAACTGATCTGGAGTTTCGTTCTTCTGACACATTTATAGATGCACTCAACAATCCAAACACAGAGGAGTTCAAGAATAGGTCTAAGCTTGTTAAGGATCAGGTGAGTTCAAATCTATTTACTTTATTAGAACACACTATGATACTAATGATACTTTTCTTGAATTTTAAACCCATAGTTAACAGAAGAGACAATTATGTAACCAACAATCATATATTACCATACTTTATTGTAATTGTTGTCTGTAATTGTTTCTGTTCCAGCTTGAAGGAGTTTACAAAAAAAAATATTTGAACTTCCTTAGAGTGATTGTCACAAAATTCAGGTAAATACAGCATATTGGAATGCTGCTTATTTTATGTGTACTGTGTGTGTGTGTGTGTGTGTGTGTGTGCGCGTGTGTTTTTGTTCATGTTCATGTTCATGTTTTTGTGACATACCAGGACACAAATTTGTATAATGACATGGGTATGACATAGGTATTACAATGAGAGGGTGACTTATGAGGACATTACCCCATGTCCCCATTTTTCAAAAGGCTTATAAATCATACAGAATGAGTTTTTTTGAGAAAGTAAAAATGTGCACAGTTTCCTGTGATGGGTAGGTTTAGGTTTAGGGGTAGTGTAGGGCGATAGAAAAGACGGTTTGTACAGTATAAAAACCATTACGCCTATGGAATGTCCCCACAATTCACAAAAACAAACCTGTGTGAGTGTGTGTGTGTGTGAGAGAGAGAGAGAGAGAGAGAGAGAGAGACTGAATTTTTAAACCTTACATAATAATTTCAACATTTATATACTCCAGCCCAGGGTCAGTCATCACAACAGCAGAAATGTTCTTCAGCTCCAGTCAATCTGTCCCATCCAGTCAAGACATTGCACAAACCCTCTCGACAGCAATAGAATCAGGAGTTGTCAAAGATCTGAACATAATTCCTCAATCAGTTTCAGTCAATGGTACAGGTAAGCTCTATTACTCCATAGATTTATAGACTTCAATAACTTTACCATAATGGAAATAGGACACACAACACCTTTTTTCATTGTTCTAACATTTTAGTATTTATCTATAATTGTTCTACTTTTATCTATAATTGCAAAAAAGGTTGAGCTCTAATAATTAATCTATAGGGACATCCAACTAATTTGCATATCTTTTATTACAGCTTCAACTACAACTATCGCTCCTACAGTAAATACAGCATCAAGTCAATTAAAGATTAATTCCAGTCTGATTCAAGCAACATGCCTCATTATTATGTCTAAAATATTAAGGCTTTTCCTATAGATCCTTTAACTGTACATCAACCAAACATGAAAGTACAACTAGACATGCTGTAACAAATTAAAAAAAGGATCACATTTATTTTTTATTACATGGAATTTTATTACATTTAGTTCCATTGTAACACCATCTCAAATAATGGTATAGGTAAATATATAGATAAGCTTGATAATGCATTTGTTGTTCATTAAAATGCATTTAATGATTGCTTGAATTTCATGTATTTTGATGCTGTCTCTGAGAGGAATAAGTGGGTCTTTTAATTCATGTATTTCCTAATGTATATTTTCAAATTTAAATGTTGTAAAAGTTGTTTCTTTAGGTCTTTGAAGGACTGGTTATACTTCTTTTTGTTTATACATTATAACATTGCAATACGTCATATTTTATTCAAATCAAATAAACATTTATTAAGTTTATATGGTCCAAATTTTTTTACTGCATCTACACCTACAGCATCTACAGTTTCTACACCTTCTACAGCATCTACTGCATCTACAGCTTCTACAGAATCTACAGTTTCTACAGCATCTACATCTTCCACAGCAACTACTGCAGAAATACCTGAAGTGAAAACTGATCTGGAGTTTCGCTCTTCTGACACATTTATAGATGCACTCAACAATCCAAACACAGAGGAGTTCAAGAATAGGTCTAAGCTTGTTAAGGATCAGGTGAGTTCAAATCTATTTACTTTATTAGAACACACTATGATACTAATGATACTTTTCTTGATTTTTAAACCCATAGTTAACAGAAGAGACAATTATGTAACCAACAATCATATATTACTATACTCTATTGTAACTGATGTCTGTAATTGTTTCTGTTCCAGCTTGAAGGAGTTTACAAAAAAAAATATTTGAACTTCCTTAGACTGACTGTCACAAAATTCAGGTAAATACACTATATTGGAATGCTGCTTATTTTATGTGTACTGTGTGTGTGTGTGTGTGCGCGTGTTTTTGTGACATATCAGGACACAAATTTGTATAATGACATGGGTATGACATAGGTATTACAAGGAGAGGCTGACTTATGAGGACATTACCCCATGTCCCCATTTTTCAAAAGGCTTATAAATCATACAGAATGAGTTTTTTTGAGAAAGTAAAAATGTGCACAATTTCCTGTGATGGGTAGGTTTAGGTTTAGGGGTAGTGTAGGGCGATAGAAAAGACGGTTTGTACAGTATAAAAACCATTACGCCTATGGAATGTCCCCACAATTCACAAAAACAAACCTGTGTGAGTGTGTGTGTGTGTGTGAGAGAGAGAGAGAGAGAGAGAGAGAGAGAGAGAGAGAGAGAGAGAGAGAGAGAGACTGAATTTTTAAACCTTACATAATAATTTCAACATTTATATACTCCAGCCCAGGGTCAGTCATCACAACAGCAGAAATGTTCTTCAGCTCCAGTCAATCTGTCCCATCCAGTCAAGACATTGCACAAACCCTCTCGACAGCAATAGAATCAGGAGTTATCAAAGATCTGAACATAATTCCTCAATCAGTTTCAGTCAATGGTACAGGTAAGCTCTATTACTCCATAGATTTATGTACTTCAATAACTTTACCATAATGGAAATAGGACACACAAAATCTTTTTTCATTGTTCTAACATTTTAGTATTTATCTATAATTGTTCTACTTTTATCTATAATTGCAAAAAAAGGTTGAGCTCTAATAATTAATCTATAGGGACATCTAACTAATTTGCATATCTTTTATTACAGCTTCAACTACAACTATCGCTCCTACAGTAACTACAGCTTCAAGTGGATTAAAGATTGAATCCAGTCTGCTTCAAGCAACATGCCTCATTATTATGTCTAAAATATTAAGGCTTTTCCCATAGATCCTTTAACTGTACATCAACCAAACATGAAAGTACAACTAGACATGCTGTAACAAATTAAAAAAGGATCACATTTATTCTTTATTACATGGAATTTTATTACATTTAGTTCCATTGTAACACCATCTCAAATAATGGTATAGGTAAATGTATAGATAAGCTTGATAATGCATTTGTTGTTCATTAAAATGCATTTAATGATTGCTTGAATTTCATGTATTTTGATGCTGTCTCTGAGAGGAATAAGTGGGTCTTTCTAATCATGTATTTCCTAATGTATATTTTCAAATTTAAATGTTGTAAAAGTTGTTTCTTTAGGTCTTTGA
The DNA here is from genome assembly GCA_039654765.1 of Mylopharyngodon piceus. Lineage (NCBI taxonomy): Eukaryota > Metazoa > Chordata > Actinopteri > Cypriniformes > Xenocyprididae > Mylopharyngodon > Mylopharyngodon piceus. The sequence continues at coordinate 35,774,230 of CM077440.1, forward strand.
AGGACTGGTTATACTTCTTTTTGTTTATACATTATAACATTGCAATATGTCATATTTTATTCAAATCAAATAAACATTTATTAAGTTTATATGGTCCAAATTTTTTTGCTTTCATGAAAAGATGGTTTCTTACTGTACACTGTTCAATGTTCAAATACAAATAAGCTCAATTTATTCTATTTTAGGTCAATGTTTCTGTACTGTAAGTAGGCATATATAAGCAATCAGTCTGGAGAGCTGGAAACTGGTATTTTTGCATATTGTTGATTAAGAGCTGCCATTAGCAATATGTCATGGGTGGCACAGGTGTGTCACTTTCATGCAAACACATGCTCAAAAATATTTTTGGCAGCTAATCAGGCCACAGAAAGAATTGCCAAACAAGTTGTATGGGTGTAAGGATGAGGCATACATAAATAAACACCCAAGCTCAGCTACACCCAACTGTAAAAATCACCAGTGAATAATCTTTATAGTATGGCCCTCAAATACCACTCCTGTAAATCTAAGACTGGTTAGATTTTATGTGTGTGACTGACAGCTAACAGCCATACAGCTAATGGCTAATGGTCTGTCCATGTTAAAGGGATAGTTCACCCCAAAAATGAAAAATCTGTCATTATTTACTCACATCTTCATTTGTGATGTGAGTTGAATTGTCATCTTTAATGCTGGATTTTTTTTTTTTTTTTTTTTGTAAATATGTTTTACAAATTCACACAGTGTCACAAAACCTTCAAAAGGATTAATCTCAAAGTGTCAGCTGTACAAATACAAATTTTCTGATAAGTTACAGCAAACGGTAAAAGTACAAGGCACTACTGTACTGCACGGCGAGCCGGTGGCAATTGCGTTAAACACGGAGACTATACAGTAGCTTTCAATGTTGCTGCTATACAGTATAGGTCCAGATAGAAAAATAGAAGAAAATAAAAAGACTATTGTGCAAATTATTTGGTGAAAAGCAGAGAACAGCACAGCCATTCCCTTCAACAAAAACAACAAGTGTGTGTGTGTGTGTGTGTGTGTTTGAGTGTGTGTTCTTGTATACATATATATACCCATGTATAATGACATGGGTATTACAACGTAAACATGGTTTATGAGGACACTTCCTGTGTCCTCGTAAACCAATGGCTAAAAAAAAACAAAACATACTAAACGGTGTTTTTTTGAAATTCAAAAAATGCAGAATGTTCTGTGATGGTAGGTTTAGGGGTAGGGGTAGTGTAGGGTGACAGAATATACAGTTTGTACAGTATAAAAAACATTACGTCTATGGAGAGTCCCCGTAAACCACATATACAATTATGTGTTTGTGTGTGTGTGTGTGTGTGTGTGTGTATGCACACGCTGTTAGGTTGCAGCCACTGGGCTATAATAATATTCATAGATCTAGCATATATGATGTAGTTGTGTATGATTTGGCAATGGGGGACACCCTATACACTGGTCAAAATCAGGCCGACTCCCCGATGTTTAAAAATTATCGGGAGGTCGGGAGGGGCTCCTCAGCAAAGAAATTTTTGTTCTAAGAATGTTTTCCAAACGTTCCGTTTTGGTTATGGAAACATTAAAATGTCCAGTTTTCTTGATGTTACTGGAATGTTGTTGTTTTTTTTAAAGGTTAGTAGGATGTTCCTGAAACATTCTTTCAACTTAATTTTTACTAACAACTCAACATTATAGGAACGTTGATTTGTAACATTCCAAGAACATAAAAATGTCCAGCTTCCTTGATGTTAATAGAATGTTATTTGATGTTCCTGAAACATTTGAACACCTGCTTTTAATAAGCAGAATCACTGAAGGAAAGAGAAACAACAAGAACAAGAAACTACAACTGACTTTCAGCCACAGCCTTAGATGAAATCAACTGAAGATAAAAGAGATTAAATCTCTCAAGATCTCAGCAGAGGATTAAACAACTCCATAAACAGCATTACAGTGACTTATTACTAACCAGATTTACCAGATTTTTGTCATCTGTCTACAGAAGTTCTTATTGAGATAAACAGATGTTTAGATGTTGATGTATTATTGAAAATGTTTCTTTTGAAGTCACCATGACGGTGATCAGTGTTTGTGTTTAGTTGGGCTCTTGACCCTTAACTTTTGTTAACTTACTTCTCTTTCAGCAATTGCATGTGTTTTCAGTGAACATTTGTACATTGCTAAAGAAAGAGGAAGATGAAAAAGCAGATTTACAAGTCTGTTTTAATGCTTTTTCTGTAGTTTTATGACTGGTTTAAATAATGATGACTTTGAAGCATTAATGAATAAAAAAGATCATGAATAAAAAACATCACAACCTCTTGAGCAAAAGATGAGATGCATTCATCATACATCAACACTCATCATACAAACCTCAACAATGGTGACAATCAAAAAATATTCAAATCTAAATAGTAAAAGAATTCAGCTGCATAATTTATTCATGCTGCAATGCATGATGGAAGCTATGAATGAGTTTTGTATGCTGCATGAAGCATGTCACCATTGTTGTGTTTCATATGCTGATTGTTGATGTCTGTGAGTGTATAACATATATTAACTTCTTGCTCGCAAAATGTTTTAGAAAGTCTGATTTTCACAATAATATCACATGGTCAGTAGCACAATATTTAAACAAATTAATAACAAAACACTCTTCTGATCAGTGATTAGATTTCAGATGTGAACAATGAAAGAGACCACTTCACAATGCTATTAATTAACAGTCAACATCATCTGATGTTATTCTGTCTCGCCTTCCGCAGTAAACGTGTTTTATGAACACACTATTAAAGCAGCCAGAGAAAATCTAACAAAACAAACAAGAGTAAAGAGCCCAACTACAGGAAACACTGATCACCACAATGGTGACTTCAAATGTTAGTTCACAACCATTGTTTTGAAAGTGTTTAATTCTAACACTTGCATAACCTTTTTACATAAATTAAAGAGAAAAGTTAGGATCAATAACTTTGGGACAGGCTACAAAACTTTCCCAAGTTCCAAGGATGTTCTTTTAAAAGAGCAAACAAAACATTATTCATTTGAAGTTAGTTTTCATTCTAAATGTTTTAACTATGTTCCAAGAATGATGTTCTGAGAAAAACAATGTATAAATAATATTTTTGTGCTAACCTTTTGAGAACATTATTGAAGAACAGATAACACTGAACAAATGTTCTATTAATGTTACTGGAAGAAAGTTTGTTCTTGACAGAACGTTAGCAAAAGTTATGAGAACGTTCCCTGTTAGCTGGGTTGGGAGGGGCTCGTAAGGAACTCGGCTTGTATGTAATTCCTCTCAAAATATGCAAAATATGATTATTTTAATTAGTGTGCACTGAATTTATCACATGCCTCACTGTCTGAATTAAAATCCATACCAGTACAGCTGCCCTAGAACACTAACAATATAGCAATCCTCCTATAGCAATCTAACTAAACTACTCTAGTTACTGTTCAACTTTAACCCTCACCATAACTGCTAAGGTGTCAGGGTTTTCAGATCACCATTTTTCTACACATTCATCAGCTTTCAATCTAAACACATTTAAAGGCGAGCTCTAAAAATATTCTTCGAAACTTAATTGAATAAGGTCTTACCAACACTGACAGCGAATAAATCCAACAAATCCAACAGTTTTAGGAGACCTGTCCACCATCATTCTCAAGACTCTCAGTGACAATGTATAACAGACTTCAGCAAACCAATATCACACCCATATTTCTTCAAACAAGCCAAATATCTCACAAAAGAAAAATATTCAGAAGCCAGCCTCCCATATTGTTCATCCTTTGTACTTAGTTTTGGGTGTTACTCAATAAGCTAATGCAACATCTCTTGCTCACCTTTGCTGCTTTCAAAATCTGTATTTATCTAAAGCAATATTCACAATTAGGGTTAGGGTTAATATTTCACAGCCATTTTCAACATGGCAGATAAAAGATACCAGTAGTATTCGTTTGGTACAATATGTCTTCAACTTCTAGTATACAAACTATTTGATTCTTAATATTGAATGGTTAAAATTGTAAAGCATTGTATAGCAAAGTAAACCAGTTCATGTGACTACAGTGGTTCAACCTTAATGTTATGGAGCGACGAGAATACTTTTTGTGAGCCAAAAAAACTAAATATCGACTTTACTTTTTCAACAATATCTAGTGATGGGCAATTCAAAACACTGCTTCATGAAGCTTCGAAGCTTTACGAATCTTTTGTTTTCGAATCAGTGGTTCGGAGCGTGTAGTAAACTGCCAAAGTCGAAAAAATTCAAAATATCTCACTTCCTGTTGGGTTTTCAGATTTTGCTCCCAGGGACTTGTTTTGTAGGTATTGGGCTGTTACATGAGTCTACCGAATTTCATACTTGCACTTGAAACGTAGCGCAAAGGGCGCTTAATAGAAATTTTGTAGGTGGCGCTATCGAGCCATTTTGCCAGACCTAATTCTGAAATCCATATCAGATGTAAATTTTCACCACTTATGACGCGTGTGCAAAGTTTCATGAGTTTTCGGGTATGTTTAGGCCATCAAAAATGCGATTCATCTTGGAGAAGAAGAATTGACCGAGCAATTACAATAGGGTCCTCACACCATCAGTGCTCTGGCCCTAATAAAGACAGAGCTATTATATTCTCACCTCTTGGACTAAAGCTCTTACTGATCATTGTTGCTTTTAGTCCAGAGTGGAATTATCAACTATCAGCAAATACTCTTCTATCAGTGTATACTGGTATGTGAAATATGTAGACAATATTACACCCATTTTATTTCAATACCAATATACAGCATCTTTGCAATGAGTGGTATTAGGGAGGCTATGATAGCTATGGGAGGCTATTAGCTATGATACAATGGAGGCATCACCCCAAGAGCACACTTTGACCTTTTGTTGCATACTAAATCCAACAGAAAACACAGTGATTCTGGTTTTGCTTCGGGACCCAGATTTAACACCGGACATCAACAAGCGATACAGCATAGTACCACAGTTGTTTAAATAATATTAAACAATATAATAATTAAAATATGAATAAAGACAATAATTCACCACACTACACAGATTGTGACACATGACCTTTAAACACAAGAGCAAAAAAATATGGGAAGTGTTTTCTCATGTTTTAAAAGTTGATATTTATTTTTGTCTTAATGTAGGCTACTTGGGTTTGTACAAGGTTGAGGAGATCAAAGATAGATGGATCCACTGGGAATATTCTATGGGCAATTATAACCGCAATGAGGCTGTGATCGTGACTAGTGAGTATAAGTTTACCTGTTGAACCTGATGATGTTTAATTGTTTAATGTCCAAAAACAACCTCTGTAGTCCCATTTAGCCACTTGTTAGCAACCCACTTTTACAAGAAAAGTAAAAGCTTTAATAAAATCACAAGGGCGTATTACTGATGTATTTTATGTTGTAAAATAAAACATTAAAATATCTTGAGTCTGTTCACCACAGATGGAACAGGAAAGTGCTAAACTCGTTTCCGGGTTTTGGCCTACAAAAATGCATCTTCCCTGCAGCACTATACTGTATTCCTGTTGGCATCAGTTTGTTGAGGTACATAAATTAATCAGGAGACAAAATGGATTGGTTAAGAAAAAAAGTCAAAAAAGAAGCTGCAACACCCCAAATTAAAATAAACTTCACTAGCAATATTTATCTTTTTTTTTCTTTTTATCTGTACATTAGATGCTGCAAATGCTTCATCTATAACCTCACTATTTTCTCAAACCATTGATCTCAGCACAGTAAATCAAATAACCCATGAATCTCAGCATATTTACCCAATGACAGGTACCAGTGTGAAAGGCTATATTGTTGGGTGGATATGATTAATATTTGGTTTTGTACTTCGCATGCATTCTCAAAGCAATCTGTACCTTAATGTGTTTCTCACATTAGGCCTATAGACAATGATTTTATTGACACTGTCATAGTAACTAGGGTGTTATTGAAGGGTTAAATAACATAGCAGGATGAGGAATATGGATGAGGGTGTTGTCAAGCCATGGTTAAATGATACCACCCGCACTCTCAGATAAGAGTGTCGAAGACCGGTGCAAAAGTGGAAAAAAAAGATAGGATACAGTGTTTGACACAATTGATTCTTTTCTAAAACCAATTATGAATATAGCATCCGAGTTGTGTGAAGATTTTTAAAAAAATATTTCACTCAAAAAATTAATGATATCAGAAGCTCGATTGTTTATTCTGAACTGTTTCACTTTCAACTTACTTCCTCCTATTAGTTGTCTGTCAAAATTTCAACCCGTTTCTTCACTTCAGTTAGCTGATATAATATCTACTATGAAGTGTTCTGGTTCTAAGTTGGATATTATTGCAGCTCGTCTTTTTAAGGATGTTTTTTCAACGATTAGTCCCATCAAAGTCCCTTTCAAGGAAAGTCTGTTCACTCGGCGGCCATATTTGCAATGTCTCCGGGAAGCTATTTCAGGCATCCAAGACCAAGTCCAATCTATTTGAATGGGGGAATCCTGAAATCTCAAAAACTGCTAGGCGAACTCACAATTAAATAACGTTCTTATGCTCAAATAGCGTTAAAAAAGCTTATTTTTCAGGGTAGACAAGCCAATGCGCATGTGCAGTCCTAAGTGTGAGTATCAGGTTTCTATGGCAGCTGCAGTGACGCAATAACTTTATTAATCAGCGATTGGCTCTTATACTTGGAAGACGGGACATATTCCACCATATTGCAAGTTGCAGTTTCTCCCAATCATAACTAATAGGAGTGATCCGTCTTTCTATATCTATAGTCTTTGGTCCCAACAGCTATAGTAAACAGCTCTTTAGCCAAAGGTGTTGTTCCAGCTAGTTTTTGAACATGCAATTGTGCAACCTCTGTTGAAAAAACCTCAACTTGATCCGGCAATGTGCAGTAACTATCGGACAATCTCTAAACTGCTTTTCATCTCTAAGCTTCTGAAGGAAGTTTTTTTTTTTTTTTTCCCACAGCTTCAGTCTTAATTGAATTCTTTTAATATTTTGGACATGTTCCAATCTGGTTTTAGATCATTACACAATTTAATAACATTGATCGTAGCACTGCAAAAAATGCTTTTCTTACTTTTTGTCTTGTTTCTAGTCCAAATGTCTAAAAATTCTTAAATCAAGAAGCATTTTCTAGACAAGTAAAAATTATTCAAAATTAAGTGAGTTTTTCCTTAAAACAAGCAAAATAATCTGCCAATGGGGTAAGCAAAATAATCTTACAAACCGAAAACAAGATTATTTTGCTTACCCCGTTGGCAGATTATTTTGCTTGTTTTAAGCAAAAACTCACTTAATTTTGACTTATTTTTTCTGAAAACAAGACCATTTTTACTTGTCTAGAAAATGCTTCTTGATTTAAGAATTTTTAGATAACTAGACTGGAAACAAGACAAAAAATGTAAGTAAGAAAAGCATTTTTTGCAATGAACAACTTGAATGAATGGTAGGTGTCCAGGGCACTGCACTTCAGTAGTTTGCTTCTTACCTCGAGAATATGACTTCTGTAAATTTGGGGATTTTTTCCTCATCATCTGCTCCTTTTTTGTGTGGTGTGCCCCAGGGATTCATTTTGGGACCTTTGTTGTTTTCCCTTTGCCCACATTTTTCATATCACTGCTATGCAGGCAATTATCAGTTTTACCTACCAATAAGACTTGACACAACTGTCTCATTCAATGTTTTACTGAAATGTGTAAATGTTATTAAGAAGTGGATTTTTTTGCAGCTTAATAAGGATAAAATAGAGGTTCTGATTCTAGGTTATCCTGCAAATTCCTCCCCTGCTCTCAAGCAGTGTGCGGAAACAAATTAAAAACCTTGGAGTGATCTTTGACCCTTCACTATTTTTTGATAATCAAATTAGTGCTGTCATTCAAGGAAGCTTCTTCCATTTGAGATCTATTGCAAAGTTGAAACTTCTCTCAGGTAAAGATCTGGAAGTAGTGATTCACACACTTGTCAAATCACAATTAGATTATTGTAATTCTCTTTATTCTGGTCTCCCTCAGTCTTCATTATATCAATTGCAAGTTGTACAAAATGTAGCTGCAAGACTTTTGACTGGGTCTAAAAAGAGGGAAATCTCCCCTATTTTAGCATCCCTCCACTGGCTTCCCATTAAATTCAGGGTTTCTTTTAAAATTCTTATGTTTGTATATAAGGAGTTGTCTTGCCATGCACCAAGGTATATTAGTGACCTTCTTCAGCCATATTGTCCTGCTAGGGCATTTAGATTTTCTAATCACTTTTAAATGTATTCTTAAATCATATTTTTATTCTTTAGTTTTTGAAAACCTGTAATTGTTGTTTTTATCGTGTAGACTTGCTTTGGCACACTGTACAGCACTTCAATTTACATTGTGTTTAAATGTGCTATATAAATAAATGTTGTTGTTGTTGAATTTAGGATGAGGAAGTTCTATCCTTAAAAAACAACAATAAATCTCTGAAATTCCTACCTGATGTATTGCTTTAATCAGTAGCTGATTCTTGTTTACAAGGTTTTATCTTATATAATCAGTATTATATTTAGAAACTTTATTAGAGACCTTATGAATATTAGTATGCACACTGCTGTACCTTGATTTTAAGCTTCAGTGTGTTTAACATAGAGAGAGAGAGAGATGCTTCAGTTTAGATGAAGAGAAGCAGGAATTCTGAAGTTTTTTTTTTTTTTTTTTTGCTACCTTATTGTTGTTTGCAGCAGTATCACTATTTTAAGCATGTTTTCCGCAGTCTTACTGGCACAATTACTGTGGTAGACTTTCCCCTATGCACCTGACTTAAGTTTACCTGATCACCTGGTGCGTCTCCTAATCGACACCCAAGCGTCTACTGGCAACACTCAATAATATTTATACTCTAGCACTGCGTCTCCTAGTCAACAACTGCTGCTTCGAGTCGGTCAACGTCTTGACCCTTTTGAACACTATCACTTGGGAATAAGGTCTTTAGTGTTCCCTAACTTGCTGCGCAGCAATAACCAGATAGACTCCAGACTATGCCTTAGAATATGCTTTATTCACGGCCGGAGGACCTCGTATCAATCAAAAAGAATCCCCCCAGCAAGAAGAATACAACAGTTTATATAGGATAGGAGCATGGTAAAGCATTCTACAATATGATTGGTTCTTCATATGTCAAACCCTCATGTTACTAGGTAAAGCAAGATCTGCCCAAATCATGTGTTTATTAGTTCGTGGTTACTCAATATCATGGGGCTATTATATTTAGATAGTTGTCTAGCTGTCCCTAAGTGTCATTTCCACTTGTCCAGACACACACTGACTTAGGCCCAAGGTTTGAGAACATTTAGGTTTCAAAAGCATATGTTATTCCTGCAAGGAATTATAAACATAAAAAATGTATTTAGATACTACTTATAGTACATTTGAACCCATAGTGTACTACAAGTGGTAACTAAATATATTTTTTAAATACAGAGATAGTATATTAAAAGCACATTTTAGTTCATATTTCATGGTGTCTCAAAATAGCACAGTTGAGTACACTTACATGTTCTTAAGATTATCTTAAGAAGTACTAAAAAAGAATTTTTAGTATATTAAGTACAAAATTAATGCGCGAAAAAAGAGCACTTTAAGTACATTATTGAAATGTACTTTTTTTTTCACCTGGGTTTGTATTTTTGTCTGATTTTCAAACACTTTGTTGCTTCAAATCAAAGTTTGTAATGTTATGATTCACCTTGTAGCTGGTTGGCTTGGTTTATGGCTTATAACGGTTTAGCAAAGACTTTTTTTATGGAAGACATAAATGGAAAAACAAATACCAGAACGAGTGCCGCTGAAAAAGTGGTCAGGCACTAATGCAATCTATTGGGAATCGGGCACAATGTGAGTGAAAGTCCTATCGTGTCTTAGTTCCTATCTCCATATTAAAATGAAATGGTGTGTTGAAATAAAGCTTATACAGTCATAATCTATATTGTTGGAAACAGTTGCTTGTCCTGTTTTATTATTTCAAAATTTGAATTATTTAAATACAGACGAAACTATTCTATTAAAGAATACTCTAATCGATTTCTGTCCAGATGCAACAAGGCACATCTTTCTGCATGAGTTTGTGTTCGGAACGAATTGAAAGTGTGTAGTGTGTGACCTCCCTTACGAAAAAGAAGTATACTTCAAGTTCATTTTATTAAGTATACTTGCAGTAATGTTCAAGTACATTTTTTAAGTATACTTTATGTAGTAAGTATACTAATATCAGTGTACTAGTAGTATACTTGTAAGTGTGCTGTTTTAATACTGCTTGGGACTAAATTGGCCCACTTTTTAGTATATAAAGTATATATTTAAGTGTACTATAAGTGTAAACTTTAAGTGCACAACTAGTTTGTACTGCAACTGTAATACATGTGAACTTCTAGTAGTTTACTATTTTAATACTTGCAGCACATTTTTTAGTTTATGAAAGTATACTCTTGGTAAACTACTAGTTTAGTAGTTTTATACTGCAAGTATACTTGTAAGTTTTCTTTAAGTGAACATAACATCATAACGTTATAGCATCCCATATCACAAAAAAAAAAAAAAAAAAGCTTTGTATTCATAAGATGGGTCATTTGTTGTCGTTATGGGCCACATCATAATACCAAACAATTTAATCACAATTCTTTTGATACACGTTTGTCATAAAAGGTGTGTTGAAGATACATACAGATGTGCAGAAATTTAATTAACACAGTCATTAATTTAATTATTGGTGTTTACAATGTGAGTTTTGCTGATTTGCTGAAAACTTCATATTTTTTACGTCACGTTCAGAACCCATTCCTCCACTTTCCTGTCAAATCTAATGTCCCATCAAATAAAATGACACTGTTTTTGTTTTTGTGCAGCATGTTTCCATTGCAAATTGATGTATTAATTCACGCAGTGCAGACATGACACAGTGTGCTTTACGTATGATATGGGAATTACCAGTTCATCAACTTGAGGAGTTGTGGAGCATTCTGCTGCTGTCATGGTAACAAATGTGACAACAGCATTTTGTTTTTGTCATGCTGGCGGTACCAAAGACTTTGACGGTACTTGGTTACCAATGGTCAGCAGGCATTTTGTCCCATGCAATTGAATTGAATTAACTGATCCAAATATAACAGCTGGAACAGACAATGCAACTTCTAAAATATTGATTTATAAAGAAAACAGATATGTTCCTGAGTATCTGAAATTTTGTGTAGGCTAGTCCACGTGTAGTGTACATAGGAATTGACTTCAAACGTTAATACTTTACTTTTTAATTTTGTCTATTTTCTAGACTACTTGAACCCTGTTTATTGCTGTATAGACAAAGACTAAGTGTGTATAGATCAGTTAAAACTGTGCAAAGACTGGGTGTTATTACTGGGTGGAGGTGAGCTATCAATTTGTAGGCTGTCAAGATGAATTTACGGAGTAGTCTCATAGCTTGAGGAAACAGATCTTGTTAGTCTGGTAAATTTGGCCTGAAGCTTACCTCCAGAAGGCAGGCAAGGGTGTGAACATATGATAAGAGAGATACATCTTCATGCTTCCTGAAATAGATAAAAAGATGCAGGAATTCTGGAGAGCCCCAGAGAACTGGTCTTTGTTGTTGGCATGATTTCCGCAGTCTTAATTGCATAATTGCTTTGTTCTTTGCATTCATGGTGTGGTAAACAAGGTGTTAACCACACTTGATCCAGCTGGACTCCAGTGTCTAGTTTTCCAGTGTGCGCTTAAAGACACTTTAAAATAAAAAAGTGATTAAGGACTGAAATTGCCATTGCCTTAACATTTTTTATTTTTATTTTTAATGAATGAATTAATTGTTATTTTGATTCATTTGTATGAATTAAACAACAAGTAAATATACTTTATCACTAGAAAAAAAAAAAAAAAAAAATGAAATAACCCATTAAACATGACAGTATTGTATAATCATTTAAGACATTTCTCCTTTTATCCACCTTATTCCTGACTAGCCTACTGCGTTTTGAATTATGGGTTGCACTTCCAGTTTGGGGAACTTCCATTTAAAAAGACTGAAACGAATCGTTTCAAATCATAAGGTTGCCCTACAAATAAAGCTTATCCGTCAGTTTGACTGAATGAGCTGTCAATTTTTCTTTCATGTTTTATTTTCAAGATCACAAAGATGAAAGATCCGCACACGAGAATACAGTCAAAAAAGCTCCAAAATTTATTATCCAGAGGCCATAGTATTACAATGTATATTGATGATATTTCGATAATATGAAAAGTAATATGTATTTCTTTGAGCTAAGTTTTTTTAAAAGTGTTGTATAATTATGAGTATATCTATTTACCTTTGTGGTGTGAATATTGGAGGTCCTGTCTTCTATAATGATTACGGTAATAAGCTTATTAAATGGATACAGGTGTATGTTTGGAATCATGGCACTGATGAAGGGTTGATCCCGAAAACGTTTTGCACTTTGCACTTGCACTTTTTTATGGCCTCTGGATAATAAATTTTGGAGCTTTTTTGACTGTATTCTTGTGCGGATCTTTCATCTTTGTGATCTTGGATTTATTTTTTGGATTTACGCACCACCAGAAACTGTAATAGTATTGTTTTTTGGACTGTGATCTGGCGTTACGCTTTTCCGTCTTTTCTTATGTTTTATTTTCAGACATCATGAGAATAACGTAACACTTGGTATTTTTACGTAACATGTTATAACAAGAATATCTATGGCAAGAGCTCTTTTCAGCCGCTGCTTTCTATCCTTGTGATTATTTGACAACATATACTGCACATTTGTGGTCTGTTCTCCCGATATGATTTACGATATATCCCATTAATAATTCACTGGAATGCACGAAGAACATCTCAGGTTACGTATGTAACCATGGTTCCCTGAGAACAGGGAACGAGACTCTGCGTTTACCGCTATGGGGAACGTCACACGTGAAACGATGTCTGAAAGCCAAGAATCAAACCACTCCAATCCTATTGGCCGGCGACAGCCTATGACATCATCATGGCACGACCCGGAAGTATAAAAGGAGCGCCTAGAGAATCAGTCAGTATCTTATCGTCTTGAGGGACTGTTCAGCAGGGAACCATGGTTACATACGTAACCTAGTCCTAGCCTGGGCCGCTAAGCTGTGGGCCTACGGGGCCACACGCATAGCAATGCCTGGGCTTCACCTCTGAATCTCCATAGAGAAGAGGAAACAAAGCGAAGCTCAACAAGCAAACAATGTCAGGCGGCCGATTAAGGCCGACCTAGACATAGATACTAACTGAAGTGACGAGTGCTAACTCAAACTTACTCTAGCAAACACCAGATGAGAAGCTACTCTAAACAACAGGTGGCTAAGAGGCGGCCATTTTGTGGCCTGCACAATATATCTTTCTAGCCAACCTATCAAACTTCAGTTTGCCCAAAAACCCCTCTTACTTTTTCCGATTAAATACTCAGGAAAAACTATACAGGAACACAAAGTCAACAGATTTAGAAAAAATAAATATAGACCCAGCTCACCTTCCTGCGGCTCGAAGACCGAAGACTCCTCTTTCCCTTTTCTTTAACAAGGAAGGATAGAATCTAGGGTTCTTTGAAGCCTAAAAGAGCCTCTTCCACTCTTCCACTATTTAACCCGTCCGTTATTGCTGTGGAAAGAATCACGCTTTTTCATGGCCTGCTGAAAGTACCTTGTTGATGCTTTTACACTTTTAAATGTCCTTTTAATGTTCCTTGGTTGAAGGGTGAGTAGAATAATGTCATCTCATTGTACCCAGTTTTTAAAAAAAAAAAACGTATTATTGTGTTCCTAGAGTGAGCCTTTCACTGTTTACAGCTTAACGGAAGTTACACCCATAATTCGCGCAAAGCGTCATGGGGCGTAGGAATAAGGTGGATAACCTTTTTGGCATTAAGTGTCAAGAACCCTAGGGTTCCATATAGAACCTCAATGAACTTTTTTTCTAAAAGTGTTCTGAAATGTACTATTTGTTTTTAATATTATATTCTGATATTTTTTGTTTTATCATTTTTAATTTCAAGTAGTTCCTTGTGGTTAAGTTTTAACTTCCTTTTGATTGCAAAAGTAAAGTTAAGATTTAAAATAGATTAAATAATAGATAAAATTAATAATAAAATTTGTCCTTGGATGGATGGATATTCCAGTGCTTCCTGTTGGACAAGTGTCCAGTTGTATTAAACAAATCGAGATTATGTAAAGTCATGTTTTACATGCTCTTTTCCTGATCAGATTTTTAAGATACTGTAAAAAAAACAACAAAAAAAAAAACAACAGCATATAATTATTACAACCTCAATGTCCTGATAAGCTGCATGCTTTCAAAAGCAGAGAAATACAACAATGCATGACACACCCAAAGTCTCTGTTCTCATCACGTCACATGCCTGCGCACAAACTGTCCAAACTAGCATAACAGCCGCATTCTCTGACCCATAATTAAGTAACAGTCTTAAGAAGATATTTGTTTCCTTTTGCATAACAAGGCATTCTTGTTTTTCTCTGTCACATGGCTTCAGTTTGTTTGATTGCAGCTATGACAACCTGCATAAGTGTCAACAGGTTTCAAGGAAGAGCAACAGGAAGTTTACTGAAAGCTGTAACAATTACAGGCACATGTGATCTTTGCTATCAGGTGGGTCATTCTTAAAATACCATGACATGAAAAAAGTTTCAAATAAACAAGCAACTTCATAGAAATGCATCATTTTATAATATAACAATTTATTAAATAATATGAAATTGTTTTTCTGTACTATTCTGAACATTTTCTTAATTGTTTGGATGTCTAAAAACCCTTCATCTGGTATGGCATTTACATTTATTTCTTGTTTGTTTGTACATTTTTAAAATCATTTTGTTTTCCAAGATAAAGCATTAATGCAAAGTCTAACAAGCATGCAAAATACAATAAATAAATAAATAAATAATAACAAATAAATAATTTAAAAATTATCATTATTATTATTGTCATTGGTGTTATCAGTGTTACAGTGTTACACATTTCTACAAACACTGTTCTAAAAACAGTTAACTCAGTGATCTGAACACTTTGTAATTTGTAATTTGACCTTGTGGTCGTTGTCCATTTTAATAAATTTATCTTTGGGAGCAACAGTGGCAGTGTGCCGATTTTTGTTTAATTTTGAAGTATTTACTTTTAATAAATGCATTACTAGAAAAAAATGCAGTGCTTTATTTTGCAGTAAAGTTGGCGAAGGTAAGTTTTTGAGAGCAGTTACATGACTTTGGAGAAATGTGTCAAATCGATTAAAAAAAAACGTTATTGGTGTTAATGTTTGTGTGAAAGATTTTTTATGTTATAATTTATTGATTATATCTGGTCAACAGTAATTTTGACATAATATTTAAACAATCTTAGGAAATCATTTTTATGATATTTTGTGTCTGGTTTTATCATCACTGGTGTTACGATCTTTTATTAATTCATGAAAAATAAAATGAACTAAAAACAATATCTCCTTTATGACAATAATGTTATATATATATTCTTTACCATCAGCTTTTTTAGGAGAAAAATTAGATTTATGAACCAGGTCACTGCAAAATATCCTATACAGCAGGGTTTCCCAACCACATTCCTGGAGTCCCCCAACACTACAAGTTTTTCACGTCTCCTTAGTCAAACACACCTGTTACACACATTAGCTCAAGAGTAGAGTCTGCAAGACCTGAAATGGGTGTGTCAGACAAAGGAGACATGCAAAATGTGCAGTGTTGTTTGGGGGACGTGGTTGCGAACCCCTGCTCTACAGGATAGGATGTTGTCTTGCAGCTCAACTATTCAACAGACCAGCACATCTGTTCTGCACCTGATACTCTCTGGGAATCTGAAGCATGCGTGACATGTTTCCTTCATTCTGTAAAGTCATTCTGTCTAGATACATTCTGATATGAGATGAACCAAATGTCAGTTTAGAGACGCTCAATTATTTATCATGTGTTGTTTACCAGCAATGCATATTTGTGTAGAAGCAGGGAGTGATTCTAAGAGAATTGCCTGGGAGAATTTAGGCTGTCAGACTGCAAGTGTAACAACACCATGAGACGGAGACAGCCTTGAGGTACTGGGCAAAACCCTTTTAATTAAGAAGATTTTCCTTTACTTGTATGTTGTGTGCATAAGATCACCTCTTAGTCATGGTAGAATCACTGCCTCTAATGGTGATTGTTTGCAGAAATATGATTTAAAACATGTTTAATAAGTTAATTTCAAAATAATAATAGTTGTGATAGCTCATATATGGGTCATTCAAGCAGCTTTTAGAAAACTATCCATTTTAGAAACTGACCATTGCATAAATATTGCAAATATATTTACATATCTGACTAAAGATTGATTAAGCAAAGCTAAATTTGAGAGACATGCAAATCAAAATGCACATCTGCTTTGATTTTCACTAGAAAAGACTAATTTTGATAACTTTATAAGAAGCAAAATTGTTCAAAAATGTGGGACAGGCATAATGTTTGAAAAAATGGTAACACTTTAAAATAAGGTTTCATTTGTTAACATTATTTAACTGCATTAGTTCTACAGCATTTATTAATCGTAGTTCATGTACATTTCTACATTTACTAATACATTTCTAAAATTAAATATATAAAATTTTCAAACAATAAGTATTGAAACAGTTTGTTTGTTTCTTTGTTTAGATCATCACCGTTTTACACTTAATTTATATTTATATAATTGATTTTCAGTTTACGATTGAAAGTCTGAAAAGTAATGAACATATAAATAAAAAATAGATTCTAAGATGGTTTTAATATAATATTCATTTACAAGTTTAAAACTGTTTAAAAATTATAAATGAATGGCAAGTGTCTATTATTATTGTACATATGCAACTGTATGCAGCCAACTGCAACCTGACTGTATATTGGTTGAGTCATAATTAGTCAGCTGTTTGTAGGCGTGTCAGTATAAGAGTGACACCTTGTGGTGACATTTTGTTTAACATGCATGTGTCATTAAGATTTTTGATGCCAAGAACCCCCAAATATGATCCCGTTTGTAATATTTCAAGGGCTTTTCCTCTGAATTTAGGGATGTCAATAGAATCATCACAGTCATTTTGCAAATTTTTTTTTTTTTAACAGGAACAAAAGCCTGCTGTGGTTAACTTTACTGAAAGGAAAAAAATCGGTGAAGGATTTACTTTGAAACAATTCTCACTCAGAAATTGCTAGTAAATCTAAAACAAAACATTTTGCAGAAAGACTAAAATCGTTTTTTTTTTTTTTTTTGTAAAACAGTTTTTGTTTTATTTAGCCTACAACTTAACCTATATATATATATATATATATATATATATATATTTTTTTTTTTTTTTTTTTTTTATTTACAGAGTCTGTACTCTGGCTGTACGACTTTAATATGTTTGTATCCAAGTATATGCTTTTCACACAATCTATAACATAGGCTGAATAATCAAATCATAGAATCGGAGATCAGAGTCAGATACATCTGATCTAATGTATGTCTTAATTTGCAATTTGACAATATAGCAACAATAACATGGCGAATAATTAAACATTTTTGGGTGATTGGGAATGTTTTTGAATTTCCGCCTTATGTAAGCTTTCTTGCCATAAATTAAAAAACATCAGCCCAACACATGATATATTTCTGTAATACTGAAGATGTTATCTATCCATCTGAAGAGGAAACAAGTTTATCATAAAGAAAGCAGGCGTGGCAAACCCTTTTTGAGAGGAAACCCTTTTGGATATTGGGTGATTGGGACAGGACATCTTATCACTGATTTAAGCTATAGTGTTAGCATATTTATTGCGCAAGTTAGTTCATAGTTGACGATTAAATTTTGCATGTTTACTTTTTCTGTTCATCCAAGTTATTAAAGGGTTAGTTCACTCAAAAATGGTCATCATTAGGCTACTTACCCTCATGTCTTTTCAAACCCGCAAGACTTTCGTAACACAAATGAAGATATTTTTAATAAAATCTGAGAGATTTCTGTTCCTCCATTGACAGGCTACGCAACTACCACTATTCACATATAAACATGGATCAGTGAACATAAATGAAGATCAACCGTACTTGCTTGACCTCAAACGTGCTAGCAATAGCAAGTTAGCTTTGAAAGCATGAGATCCCAGCCTCCCTTCAGAGTGCTCTCTAAAGCCATGCTTCCTTCAAAACACATGGGCTGCTTTCCACTTCACTTTTAGACACACACTTGCATTTTTGTCTTTCTGGTTAGTTTTAACCGTCACGGGACCAGTCACGATTCTTATAGCAGGAAAATATATCACTGACATAACGGAGAGTTTAGCCTGACCTTTCTTATCTGTCCAAACAGACCTTTAGGTGGGATGTAAGTTTTCCTCTGCTTTCAGGTATGTATTAACATCGGTCTGTGTTAGTTTCACTTCTTCTGCTCCTGACTTCTTGCTCTTTGCGTCAACCTTTTTTGATATCTTCTGACAAAGATTGTTATACTCAGAACTCAGAATTAGATGTTGACTTCTGATTGCTGGACCTCTGGTCTTTTGTATCAGCTCTGTACTTAGCTATTAAATTTGATTATCATTTATTCATTATTGATTATTCATTTGCTTTCATATTTAATTTTCCTCTTTAATAAATAAATAATTTCTCATCAACTTCTTCGACTGCCTGGATCTCATTGCATCACCTAATGTCTGAAACCACATTACATTACAGTAATAATAAACGTAAACAACTTACAGAGCTCTAGTTGTTATCACCTGACTGCTGCAGATTAATTTCAGCGTTGATAGTGTTGACATAGAAACGCATAACTTGAACAGCTCCGGGTAGAACATCATGGGTTGCCATCCCGCAATTACGGTTACGACATGTGAACGCAGCTAGCATAAGCTTTTTTTGGTTCAAGAGGAGCTGTAAAAGGCAGCTGCTGTTTGTTTTTGGCGCTCAGTGGCTGTCTGTCTACAACTTCTGCATAGCCTTCCAGATCGCGCTGGTGACTTCCTGGATCTGCGTGAGCAGGGTGCACGCCAAGTCCGTGTTTTTTCCGTGGAATTGGGCTACTTTAACACTGTTGCCGCGGGTTGTTTTTCATATCTGCGGGTTGAACCCAAATAACATGATATTTAGCCCCTGAAATGCAATTTTTACCAAGGGGAACCCCGCCAAAAAGCGTATTTTACCCCCGGAACACAATTTTTACAGGGGGAGCCCTCCTGAAACGCGATTTTGAGTATAGCAATTGGGCGGGTTTTGTTATGAAAACCTGGCAACTCAAAGCAATGATTGGACGAACATTTTTTGGTCCTAATTAGACTTCTATGGAAGATTATGTATGTTTTATATTTAGACCACTTCTATTATTGATTGCTATCAGGATGTGAAGAGAGTTTCAACCAGTATAACAAAAAGTGTTTATAAAACAAATTGCCTACCTTACCTTTAATCGCGCTCAGGCCCTTTAGAATCCCAAAAACTTTGTAAGACAAACCAAACGTCAAACATACACGCTTAAGTGGAGATGCCGGGGATTAAACCCAGGGCCTCATACATGCAAAGCATGCTCTACCACTGAGCTACATCCCCGTTAGGGAATTAAGTGGCATTTATCCACTGATTTTAGGGTACGTTTAAACGACAACGATATGGTTAAAAAGGAAAAGTTTTTCCTTTGAGACGACACCATTGTTAAAACAATCCCCATACGAATCCGTGAAAATGACTAAAAACGCTGTATAGACCCTTTTCACATTTCCTGGTTTCTCAGAAGCGGAAGTCGTCATAGTTGGGTAAAATTGTATAGCGGTGAATGAAAGAATACATTAAATATATTTTTTTGTTTCCATTTGCTCAAATAGCAAAAGAAAAACTCCACAATAGTGTTTTCACAACTTTCAAAAAGAGGAAAAAAAATAGAGAGCGATTGATAACGGCAGTCAGAAGAGAGAAAGATGTCATTTTTACCATCACTCCCATAGCCGCTGTATTAGAAACACCCTCACAGCAGCGTTAACTAGTTTTTTGTAATTTGATGCAAATGTAATATAATACTAAGTATAGTGTTATAAATTTACATAGGTTTTTAAAAAAAATGAAAATATAAAAAACTTTGCAGGATTTATGATATTGATGACCGTTAAAACGCGTCATCACAGTCTGTGAAAAGGGTCTATTCTGCTGGCAGGCCATTAGATGGCGATGAAACACTAAAGACTGAACATGTAATGCGCATGTGCATGATGTCATCGTTTTCACAGAATCCCGTTTTTGTTGTTTACATGGAGACCGTTTTCAAAAACTTGCACTTTGAAACCCGTTTTCAAAAGTTTGAGTTTTCAGGCCACCAAAACGCCATTGTCGTATAAATGAACGGCCAAAACATATAAAAAGTTTTCCGTTTTTAGTTGAAAACGGTGTCGTAAACGGCCCCTTAGTCTTTACCTGTCAATCACATTGGGTGTTTGGCATTACTGACATTGAATTGACTGACAAGACTTTAAAGGGCGGGGATTAGGAAAGAGAGAATGGACGGATGGTTGAATGGATGATTCAGATTGAAATGTCTTTTTTTTTCTACGTCAGTCTGTCTGTCCTTTATAACCTATTAATAATAAATGTGGTAGCATTTAGACCTTTACTTCTGGTAAATAATACTTACATTTCTGAAAATTATCAACATTTACTCTAATGCTTTTAGCCATTTAACAAGTGTTTAAAATTTATTTTATTTATTTAATATTATTAATGTACATAAATCAAGTACAGGTACACTTTAAGGCAAGCTAGCAAACAAACTTTGCTCTGACTTACTTTTCTTCACTATTATTTATTTATTCCTATTCTTTTTGACTGCCACTTGCAGTTCAGAAATTACACACGGCACTTGAGCAAAGCAAAAAAAAAAAAAAAAAAAGGACACGAGTGACTGAAATAGCTTTTTAATATTTAAAATGTAAACACATACATTGTAACACAGAAAATAATGGCCATGGTGGGACATCTGAAATTGCAGATTAATCTTTTGTTAAACACAAAACATCCTGGTTGTGAACTTTGAATATCAAGACCAGTTTAACATTGACTGTTATAAAGTGCTTCAGTTTTGGACCAAAGACAATACTTTTATCCTTCTTCTTCCACTAATGTGCAGCAGGGATTGTTGCTTAATTTCTGAGCGTGTTTGACTAAAGAGCACCTCATGGATTTGGAAATTAAACTCAACCGGTAGCACCTCATTGCTTTTGGTCACTTCACGCTGTAGGCGAACAACAACGGTGCCATGGAGAGCATTGGTCGAGATCGTAAAAGTGGTATACTACAGTACACTAAAGCATTTACACAGAATAAAGAGGCACGTCCTGAGTAATTAACTCCTGTACCAATGGCCTACAAATGTCATTTCCATGAAAAGATGTAGCTCTTGTTTTTAAAAGGCCTTATTGTACAATGAAAGTCTTGTTTCAAATCACACGGTGTAGACAACAACAAAAATGTAACATTTAGTAGCCTGTTGAGGGCCACTAGCATAATATCCAACACCGACAACTTGTTTGCTTTATAATACGTTCATTCGGAAATATTTTAAACCACTTGACCTGTTTTGGCACAGACATGATTTGCTTCTGTACAGTTTCACAATATGAACTTGCCTCCGTTTTGAACACAAAAACAATTATGGATCTCCCAGTGAAGTCCCACCGAAATTCTCCTCGAGATCATCGACCATCCATAGATACCCACACAGAAATACTTCAGGATAACGAAGCTAGAACATGCTTGAGCTTACAATGGTGTCCTAAACACGGCATCCATGTAAAGCATGCAATACACTTCCAAAGTCATCCCCTCCGTCTTTACAGTAGACGCAAAATCCATCGTAGCTAAGATGACAGTGTGTGCTCGACACTCCTGGTGTCGTTTCTAGTCCCTTAGCGGAGTGCTGTTTCAAGGCACCACACTTTCAAATACTTTTGAAAACATTGCACATCGTTGCATCAAAATATCATTTGAGTATAATTTTAAAATGCATATCTAAAAAATAAAGTACAAAGACCAAGAAGAGTTGCTGAAATGCAAAGCTTGAATCCTGTACTAAATGAGGAGATGAATTCGGCCCTGAATTAGACATCTCGTTGGCAGTGTCTGATTGATGTTTTCAATGGAAACTCCGCAGACGTCTTGTCAATCAAACATTCAACGCTAGTGGAGCGAACAGCTTCCCTGCGT
The DNA here is from genome assembly GCA_039654765.1 of Mylopharyngodon piceus. Taxonomy (NCBI): domain Eukaryota; kingdom Metazoa; phylum Chordata; class Actinopteri; order Cypriniformes; family Xenocyprididae; genus Mylopharyngodon; species Mylopharyngodon piceus. The sequence continues at coordinate 35,796,467 of CM077440.1, forward strand.
TCACCGTGACGGAGCAACAAGCACCAGGCTCAGCCTCACTGTCATCGGCGTTTTACTCGAATTTCTTTCTCTTTTTTTTTGCATTGATTTGCATTGGTTTGTTTCAGTAGTGTGTTTCAGGTCCAGTGCCCGCATGTGAGCACACACAGCTGAAATACAACAAAAAACTAAAAAGTAGTACAAAAACAAATGACACTCTAGTCCCTCAAAGGTGGATTTTTGTATCCGTTGAATGGCGGATCACACCACTGACTCTTTGGCCTTCTGGTCTATGAGGAAGGCGTTCAGTTGAGAAATGTCCACAACGGCATCGTTTTTCTGACTGGAAATGTCTTTTAAGTGGTCCTCGTCAGTTTGGTCCTTAGCAAAATTAACAAATACCTGAAATGAGAACACAAAAATATATAATAAGTCACAACGGATTTTGTGTTTTTAATTTTTTAATTTTGAAGCATTATATTCTTTTCTGTTTTTGTTCTCTGATTTACACTACCATTTAAAAGTTTGGGGTCAAACATTTTTTAAAATGTTTTCAAAAGAATTCTCTTATGTTTACCAAGGCTGCATTTATTTGATCAAAAAAACAGTAAAAACAGAAATATTCTGAAATATTATTATAGTTTTAAATGTCTGTTTTCTATGTGAATACATTGTAAAATGTAATTTATTCCTGTGATCAAAGCTGAATTTTCAGCGTCATTACTTCAGTCTTCAGTGTCACATGATCCTTCAGAAATCATTCTTATTGATTTGATGCTCAAGAAACATGTGGAAAACAGTTGTGATGCTTCATGTTTTTGTGGAAACCGTGATACTTATTTCAAGATTCTTTGATGAACAAAGTTCAGAAGAACAGCATTATTCTGAACTTTGTGACATTATAAATGTCTTTACAGTCACTTCTGATAAATTGAATGCATCCTAGCTAAATAAAAGCATTAGGGTGCTTACACACTGGCAGTTTAGTTCGAAACGGGGCACAGTTCGCATGAAAAATTGGTAATGTGAAAGCTGTTATGCGGACCCGGGAGCGCACCGGGATTCCTGTAGGAGATGCTCTAGAATTGTGGTGCTTAATTTCTTTTAAATAACTTTTTTTGCAGGGTAGTATAGTCAACAAATAATTTTGCAATTCGTGTATTGCAAAAGTGCTGTTTTTTATCTATATGGCATCGAATATCCCATAAACAAACAATCTTGAAGCGTTCTTACTTGGTCTAAAGTGGTCTGCGTGACGGAATAATCCTCGATGTGGAGCTGCTCTTTGTTCTTGGAGAGGATGCTGAAGATGCGGGCGAGGGAGGTCAGTGACGAGGGCAGCTGGTACTGCAGCATGTTTCTGTGCTTCTCCTTCAGGGTGCTGCCCGGCAGCTCCCGCTCGATGAACTCCATCACCGGCTCCAGCTGCGGATCGGCTCCCGCCACCCGCAGGATGATGGTGTACCCGTCACCAAACCTGGAGCAGGAGCAAAGCGGTCAGTAAACCCATTCAAAAGAATCGATTTTCTAGAATGAATCAAAATTATTTTGTCAGGTAACTTCCAACCTGTTCTTTAAGTGCTGCACACTGCCCAGGCATCGGAACCTGCCGTTCACCATGATGGCCATACGAGTGCAGAGAGCTTCACACTCCTCCATACTGCAAACAGCAAAGTCATGTAAATAAGTCATTACGCTTTTTAGGGTTGGGCACCCCTAATGCTTCTCTTCCTTTCTCACCTGTGTGAGGTCAGAACGACTGAGCGTCCCTCTTTAATGATGCTGAGGATGCAGTTCCACAGGGCTCGCCGGGCTTTGGGGTCCATCCCAGTGGTGGGTTCGTCCTGTAACAACAGCAACAGCCAGGTTAACCATCGCCCACAAATTCAGCAGGAAACAAAAGCAGAACACCATAAAGAGAGGAAAGAGCGTGATCATGTTTCCTGATTCCTGAGAAAAGTGGAGCGCTGCACTGCCTTGTTAGAAATGCTAAGTGTAACCTGGTTCCTTGGGAATTAAACACTTCACAGCGTATTAAAAATGTGGCAAGAGCCAAAGGCCGCGTGGGTATTGCTTTTGTTCTAGGAAAAAGAGGTCTGCCAAGTGACCAATCTGAGGACTGTTACACAACAGCACTGATCTAAACTGGAATGAATGTCAAAAGATCTTTTCTTGAAATGCAGATGACCTATATACACCCGTATGCAAGGTTTTTTGGGCTTTTTAGAGTAAGAAAATGATTTTTGGTTGGTAATGTGGTGTATTATGACTGTTTTGAATTCAGTATATTAACTGTGCACAGGGTTTGCTCTGGTTTTGGTCCAATTTGATAGTTTCATGCTCTTGGCAGCCAAAAATTCACCTCATAAAACACTTTGTGTTTGGCATATAACAAATTAATTATCCTTGTTTTATGTGAAGAGCAAGTTTTTTTTTTTTGTTTGTTTGTTTTTTTTTTCAAATAATCATATTTAGCTTTTAATTTTATTTATTTAGCTTTTATATATTTTGCTATACTTTGATAACTTTGTACAATTGCACATTTATTCTTTCCTTTTAAATTTTGCTAATACAATTTTTTTATTTATTTATCTTTTATATATTTCGCTACACTTTAATAACTATGTGCAACTGCATATTTTCCTTCCTTTTAAATGTTGATATTATTTAGCTTTTTTTTTTATTTAATTTTTACTTATTTTGCTATACTATGAAAACTATTTTCCCTTCGAAGCTTTACGAATCTTTTGTTTTGAATCAGTGGTTCGGAGCATGTATCAAACTGCCAAAGTCACGTGAACCACTGAAATTTCGAAACGCTTATGATGTAACGAAGCTTCGTTTACTGAAATCACATGAATTTCACGCTCCAAACCACTGATTCGAAACAAAAGATTCATAAAGCTTCGAAGCTTCATGAAGCAGTGTTTTGAAATCGGCCATCACTAGATATTGTTGAATAAAGTCGTTATTTTGTTTTTTTTGGCGCACAAAAAGTATTCTTGTCGCTTCATAACATTAAGGTTGAACCACTGTAGTCACATGAACTGTTTTAAATATGTCTTTAGTACCTTTCTGGGCATTGAAAGTGTTAATTATCTTGCTGGCAATGGAGGCCTCACTGAGCCATCGGATTTTATCGAAAATATCTTACCAGGTGTGGAACGACATGAGAGTGAGTAATTAATAACAGAATTTTCATTTTTGGGTGAACTAACCCTTCAATATTATTTAGCTTTTTATTTTTATTTATTTAGCCTTTATTTATTTTGCTATATATGCACAATTGCAAATTTTTTTCTTCCATTTAAATGCTACTAATATCATTTTTTATTTTATATAGCTTTTATTTATTTTGCAATATTTTCTATGAACAATTGTACAATTGCATTTTATTATTTGCATGTAGCATTGTTTTCCCCTGTTCTCCATGATCAATACAGACCTATGACATATTTTTGGTGTATGATGCACTAGCTGAAAACCACTGGTTTAAATGAACACAAAGTTGGGTAGTTTATTATTTGCACACTCACCAAGAACACCACTGGTGGTCCTCCAATGAGCGCCATTGCAGTGGAAAGCTTCCTCATGTTTCCCCCGCTGTAGCTTCCTGCCGCTTTGTCTACATACTTCATCAGGCCCAGTTTACGAATGCCCCAATCCGCCACCTGCAATGAACAAACAACCAATCAGATCCCTCGATAATCAGCTGCAACGCAATACACAATACTTCAACTTTCCCTCTCAGCTAAAAACTGACCTCGCACACTTCTTTTTCGGGGACGCCCCGCAGGATGGCATAAAACTCCAGATGTTCTCGGCCAGTCAGCAGGTCGTTAATGGCATCAAACTGTGGACAGTAGCCCATATTCTGATGCACTTCATCAATCTCTGTCAGCACACTGCAGAAAACAAGCCAAGAGATTGGTATTATTATATAAAGAGTCACTTAAACACATTTTTTAAATGTTATGTAAATACTCTGCAAGATGGAAACAATGTTAGCATTATTTGTTACGAGAATAGCATATTGACAACCTCAAAGTCACAAAAAATGTAATATTAATATTATTCAAAAGCATTAAATCACTAGTATGATGTTTTAATTTATTTACCTTTTTCCTGCCAAGTAGGCCTCTCCACTAGTGACAACTGAATCTCCTGTGAGCATTTTGAAGGTGCTTGTCTTTCCAGCTCCGTTCACACCGAGCAACCCAAAACACTGATGAAAGAACATAATATTATCTAAACCCTGTTCGCCATCGGTTTATTCTAATCATACAAGACCAGCCCAACTGTTCTTTATTTACTAAGAAGACAGACAGATGATCTCACCTCTCCTGGTGGGATTCCCACACACAGTCTGTCGACAGCTGGCTTCTGCTTCCTCTTATACACCTGCAGAATGAGCAATATTATTATTATAATATTATTATTTTACTGATGCAATAATTATGTGACAAAAGCTTGCTTGAGCCACCTATAGATAGATAGATAGATAGAATTTTTATTATTTAACATAAAAGCTCAAAATTGCAACATTTTCCCAAAACTGCAGCTAAATAGTGTGAGATGTTGCTCACCTTGGTGAGCTGTTTGAGCTCCAGAATATCAGTATGTCCACCTCCACACAGAATCCTCTGCCTCTCTCTGGCCACATCCTCATCCTCCTCTCCGATGGGCTTCAGCTTAGTGCTAACTGGCCTATTAATAACAAAACAGAACATTTATTGCATGCATTAAAACAGATTTTACATATATTAAACACTGCACGACACAGTGAGGGTATGAAAGTATTGTTACCTAGCCTTGATGCAGAAACGGTACTGGATAAGGACAGTTATGCAGAAGAAAATCACGCCCTCTATGGCCATAGCAAAGAGATTCTTGCCCACCATGTCCCACGCCAGAGGAGAGCGGAATCGATTCTCACCTGAAAACATTCAGAAACATCATGTCAGAAGAAGCAGACCCAGAATTGATTTAACATGTTGTGGCAAAATACTCTAAGAAGTATAAAAATACACAGTACACACAAATACTGGGTTGAGCAATTTTCAATCATTGTTTAATTAGAATAAACTATTTTATCAATGCTTTTCACTACTGAATAAATTTTATTTATATAATCAGCTCGTAGCAGTGCATTGTGGGACTACCTTCTCCGTGAAGTATACATTTGATGCTGCTTTAAAAAAAAAAAAAAAAAAAAAAAAAAAAAACTGCTGTAGGCAGCTTACTAGGTTTTGGAAATGAGCCAAGGTCTACAAACTAAATTTCATTTCATTCGACCCTGATGTTTCTTAGAATGAGATTTTGTTTATATTTGAGCAGCTGTGATGCTTATGCTTTTCCATGGAAATGATCCAGGACATGTTATGTCCACAACAAGATGTCACTTTGACCTGGGCCCAAACCAAACCAACATGAGTAATTATTTAAACAATATCTGGGGGAAAACACTTTCAACTCCACTAAACCCCAAGCTAACAAAAATATGTTCTAAGAATGTTTTTCTAACATTCCCATTAAGTTATGAAAATGTTATTTCTGAATGCTCTCTTTCAACATTCAAAAAGTAAATTTTTTCTTAAATGTTTTAAATACTTTTTTTTTTTTTTATGTGAATGTTAAGGGAAAATTCCATTTGATCATTTTGCAAACATTATGGGAATGTTACTTTTGAATGCTCTCTGAACATTCTGAAACAAGTAGTAACATTTAAAAAACGACAAACATCCAACAAAAATGTTTCTGAAAAAAACATTCCATGAACAATGTTTTTGTGATAACGTTTTGAGAACATGGTAACACTTTATTTTACAGTCCTGTTCTGCGTGTACATACTATGTACTTATTATAGCAATTACAATAACTAGGTTATAACTATGTACTAACCCTGAACCTACCCCTAAACCTAACCTTAACCCATGTAGTTTACCTTATATTACCAGTACTTTCTTGAGTAAGTACACTGTAAGTACATGTACTGTAAAATAAAGTGTAACCGAGAACATTATTAAAGTCCAGATAAGTTTGAATGAACATTCTATTAGAGTTACTGGAAGAATGTTGGTTTAGAACTTTGAGAGAATCCTGCCAGAACGTTCTGAGAACGTTCCCTGTTAGCTGGGCCTACATCTGTTCGGTTAGTGCAGCAATTCTAAACGGACATTCTTAAATAGAACATTTTACTATAAGATTTTAAAAAATAATTAGGATTTGATTGGTTTGCTTGAATAATGTATTTGTGAGAATATTACACACCAAATCTCTCCAGGGCGTCAGCCATAGCTTGGTTCTTCACCATGTCAATGAGACCTCTGCCGAGACAGAAGTGAGGGAAGATCAGGAACACATTCTTCAAGATGTTGTTGATGCCTCCAATCTCCTGAAATAAAAATGAGAAGAAACATCCACAGTCAGTTTAGGGCTTCTTTTCTAATTTGACATCAAAAATTAGATCACATTAGTTATAAGATATATAAATCAAGCACAGCGTAGAAATATGAACTTACATTGCTGCCGAAAAGCTCCAGGACAAATGTGGATACGCTGCCATTTATCCCAATGAGGATGTTAACGCTGGTCAAAACCACATATGCTGTACTGGGAATCTTAAAGAAGAATGACGCCGGGTACATCAGGGGAGTTATGGACCACCTAGATGGACACAAAGAAATTGACAAAACTTTCATATTAGTGACATATTTTTGGAGATGTCACATGTCTATATCTATAAAAATCTGGCATACACTACTATTCAAAGGCTGCAAAAAAATACAGTAAGATTATTACAATTTATAATAACTGTTTTCTATTTGAATTTAATTTAAAATGTAATTTATTCCTGTGATCAAAGCTGAATTTTCAGCATCATTACTCCAGTCTTCAGTGTCACATGAAAATAGAAATCTTTTGCAACACTATAAATGTCATTTTTGATCAATTTAATGCAGTAATATCTTTCTAAGAAAAAGCCTTACTGACACCAAACTTTTCAACGGTAGTGTATACTAGATAGTAAGGCAATTTGTGGCCCATCTTACCCATAGAGCAACAGCAGGAGGGCGAGAACAGGAAGATTGGTGGAAGACACATAGGCCTCTTGTTGGAAACAGACGAAGATAATGATGACAAGGGTCGCCGGGACAATGTAGTTGCACTAAAGAACAAAGATCCAATCAGTCAAAAGCCACGTGAATAGATATCGACACATTTAGAGTAAGATTTTACCATTTTACATTACAAAATACTCACCATGTCCCAAACAAAGTTGGCTAGCCAGTAGAGGAAGGGCTGTACTCCGCTAATGAACTGCATGTGTTTGGCTTTATTCACTCTCTCCTGGATGAGGAACACCACAAAGCTAGCCGGAACGAAGGACATGGCGAATATGACGCAGATGGACACCAGCACGTCGACTGAGGTAGTCATTCTAGGAAGTCAATGGGATCAAAGGTCAGAGATCAAGACTGTTTAGGTACATGGATTTGAGTGTGTGAACGGCTATCATGGTTACTTACAGCGCCACCTGTGAGAGCTGCTCTTTGGTGAGGTTGAGCGGATGGTTGAAAGCTTTGATGCCGAATTTGGACCGCTCCTGGCCGGGGGGCAGGTTAGCACGCAGGACGGCATTGTTCATGACATTGAGGAACGCTCCAATACTGTGCCAACCCTTATTATTGAACCAGATCTGGAATAGGACACAATCATGTCACTCTTCTTGCTCTTATAGTGCAACAAAAGCCCTTAAAGCTCCTTGACATTGTGCAATCAGTGTTTATGAGCTCCGGCATAATAATAGACTGTTCCATCTACAAAAATAGATAACATTGGCCTGCAATGTGTCAGTCTCAACCACTTGGATTTTTTTGCTATAAAACATCTATTAATGAATTTATATTAACATCTATTAAAATCTAATAATATCTATATTATCTAATAAAGACCTAAATGAAGTACTTCCAATAACAACTATTTACATATACAACAATATACATATATATTAGTATTATTTATATATAAAATATCAATAATATTAGTCATTACAAAACATAAAATAAGGACATAAGTACCTTATGATAACAATTTATATAACAGCACCTTATGTTTAGCCGATTTTCTACTGGACAATAACTAAAGCTGTGCATAAATACTGTTAATACTGTTAACAATGTGTTAACACTCCAGTAATTCTATTGACAAATGAATCATGCCAAGATTTGTTTACACAATCAAGCACTTGAATATAAATATTCCTAACATGTATAAAGAGTGCAAGCTTTCATCAAGACTCATCTATGTCTGTATGGTCAGACAAATACATCCAGCCAGAATGCAGTGTACACACCTTTACATTGTTCTTGGTATCAAGACCTTGGATAAAAGTCGAAAGGCTTCCCAGAAAGCGGTCAGCTGCTGTACCCTATGGGTTGCAAAATGAAGACAGGGTTAAGGCAGGTAAATCCCAAATATTGTGCAACAACTGCCTCCAAGTTTATGGGCCCTAGCTGATGTTCAAACATCGTAAACTTGAGCTAACAAAGTTAGACATACCGTTTGAAGACTGAAGCTCTTACGAATGTGAGCGATGGCATCGGCGACCTCATCGCCAGCGGGGAGGGCCTGTGAGCTTCTGGCACCTAATGAGAATCCACCATATCTGTAAGACAGCCAATGAGAAAGAGAGTTGAGGTCCAAATCTTCCACTGCATTATTCTTATTTTCCTCATCAATAACAAATCTGAAGTGATAAGCATACCTGAATTCGTTGACCCAGAGCTTGTTCTTCAAGCTGAACAGACAAAGCAAGACAGAGTTAAAGCGTTGCCATGAAAATGAAAACCAGGAACCTCAAGCAAATCTTTACTTCTGGATTTGCTTAACCCACCTTTTCCCAATAATCTGTGCGTATGTTTTCACCAAGTAGTCTGAAATGTTTCTGCCTGTCAGATTCTGTAAGGTTTCAGCAGCGGTGACTTTAATCTAAGGAAAAGCAAAAGACAAAGCCAATGAACACATTGTTGTGCTGTCATTAAAACGTATATAAATAGTAATAGTACTATTGAAGAAGTGCAATATTTGGTGAATATGTCTACCTGAGGGGGTGGCAGACCTCCTGCTCCTGGCGGACACTCCGGAAGCATCTTTTTCCTTCCTTCGCAACTGCACTCGCACAGAGGCGATGGGTTTTCCATACTCCAGTTCCCTTTTAGGAAAATGTCCTGAACGGTCTCGGGAATCTCTGGAACCACCCACTCTCCATCTTTAATCAGACATGATTTGCTACTATTTCACAAAAAAAAAAAAAAAAAAATTAATAAATAATTATTATTAATAAAAATATATTCAAATTGCACTTGCATTAAATTATAACTTACTTTTTGAACTGGTTGGATAATCAAATTTATATACCTCTCTATATAAACAACTGGATTAAAGAACAGGGATTTTAATTATAGGAATTTTCAAAGTCGATTGTCAATAAAATTAAAGACCCAATTAAACAGAAGCATCTTCTACACTATAAAAAGTGGAAACCTGCAATTGTTGAGCTGCTTTTTACTTGATTTAAACCAACCAAATCATATTTTTGACTTGAATAAAACCAGTTCATTTAGATGTTATAATTTTTTAGGTTACCATTTTTTTCTAATGTAAATTGTGAATGTAATGATGGTTTTAAAAGCTGCTCTTTTTAATTTGGACAACAGCAAAGCAATATGAGGAAAAGGTTTGAGGACTCACACATCGTTCTGCTGATCTGTGCATTGTTCGTTGTAGGCCGGACTGTCCATAAGAGCTTCAAGTAACCCGTTTGTATGCCTGTCCTCTGGTGCATCATTGCTGTAGTGAGAAAGCAATCATTAGACTCTCAAAGAATCATGGAAATTAAATCACAGACTCAAGTGTGTGGGTGGTCGCGCGTACCTGAAGAAGGAGAACTGCTCCTCATACATGCTGGGCTCCAGAGCGAGACTAGGATACTTTCCAAAAGGAGGGACAATGAGACTGAAGACCAGGGCGATGCACACGAACACAGCAGGAAGCACGATCTGGAATGATGCGTTTTTTAAGGACATAATTAGGAATTGTAAACAGACAACACAGGAAAATCTTAATAGAAAATATTACATGAAGAACATACCTGAGCAAAGAAACCTTTCCGGGAACGTCGGGCATACAGGAAGCGTTTCCAGAGCAAAGCCACAAACTGCTGTCTCTTCAGACTCCAGCCCTTCACCTGGTACGAACCTTTACCATCAGCGCCGCCCAACCAGTCCGTCTCACGTGATTCTGCAGGTGCAAAAGGTTAGAAAAAAGGTTATGAAAAAAATTGTTTTCCACATGACATGTCTTCCAGTAAATAAGCACAAGGAATATGGTTGTATTTTCATTCTTATGCATTAGTACAACAATATATAGTTAAAAAATATAGTTATATTTAATATATATATATATATATATATATATATATAAACTAGTTTTAACTAATCTTGACCACATGAGATGAAGGTTCAGAACTCAAATTATATTCAAAATAAGTGGGATGGATGAAGGATGGGTAAAGTAAGTACCTGGATCACCTTCTGAGTCATTGAAATCAAAGTCGTCTTCAGTAAAAGGCTTCAGGCAGCTCTGATGGTCACCAAAAGCGTGTCTGCGGTTCCTGCGCGCAGGCAGAGTTCCATCTGATCGACAACATAATGGGAAAAACACAGTAACTCACGTGTTCATTGAAATCCATGTACTACACTATTGGTTTACATGTAGAATTGACAACAATGAAAGTAAAAAGAGTTCGGTTTTACCTGACACTACAGCATCAACACCACTGTCTTCTGCCACTTTGAGGAAAATCTGCCCAAAATAATCACACAAATTAAGTATATTCATATTCTTGCATGGAATGAATGGAATTAAATAAAGAGATATTTCATTTATTCAGTAATGTTACCTCTTCCAGTGTGGTGTCAGAGATGCCATAGCTGGAGATGCCGAGGTCAGTGAGCCGGTCGTCGATCTCATGGAAGAGCTCCACGAATGCCCCGGCTTTGGCAGACTCGTAAGGCAGAACATACATGATCTCATGACCCATATCTTCAACTAGTCTGGCTGTAGGGACGTGCTTGAAAATCACATTGGAGATCAGGGAGACATCTGGAATATGGAAAGAGATGAGAGAGCATTCAAAACGCATGTATGACTAGAAACTTATGAGTTTTAGAACAACATGAGGGTAAATAATGAAAGAACTTTCATTTTTGGGTGAACTATCCCTTTAAAAGTTTATTAACTCTATATACCAGTGTTATTTAGTATTTTTTAGTAGTTTTTGATCTTTATATTTTCAGTTTTCATTAATTTTCAGTAATTTTTTAATGTGCTTTTGACATTTTTATTAGTTGTTTTTTTTTTTTAAATATTACTATTTAGTTTTAATTTATCTTCATTTCACTTTTATTTTTTAGTTCAGTTTTAGTTTTTATCTATTTTTGTTAGTAATTTTAGTGATTTAGCTTAAATGTATTTCAGTTAGCTGCCAAAGCAGCATTTCTAATTTTTCCTTAGTTTAAGTTTTCCAATTAATATTCCTACTTTAGTATATTTCAGCTTTATTTCAAAAATGTGTTTAATAGTTTTAGTTGTAGAAAAAATATGAGATGCAAGGAGATTTCCTTTTGTGTTCGCTCGCAAACGTTTGCGTTTCCCCAAGAAAAAGCATTAAAATATATTTTATCATCATTAAGTGCGTTATTCATTATCCGTGCCATTCCGAATAAGGTATTCGGCTTTGGACACATCCCTAGTAGTTAACAATAATAACCCAGCCTTATACCTATGGTGGTGGTTTCGCTTTCATGGTCACTGCCCAGCCCAGCATCAGAGCTGCTCTCAGATACACTGTCCTCCTACAGAGACAAAGAAAATCACAAAATATGGCACCAAGAAAACTTCAGATAGGCTGAGTAATATAAATATGAAGATTACCCACTCCACATCCGTCAAAATGCATATTAAACATCTTCCCTACCTTCTTGAGACTTCCTTTAGAATAGGAGACGGTGCTGCTGGAAGTGCGGCAGGAGCTTGCGGAGAGATCAAAGTCTTTCTTCACCAGCGTCAGGTAGTATCCCGTCCCTAGCTGGGTCTTGAGGAACAGAGAGGAACCCACACAGCACAGCTTCCCATGGGAGATGATGGCAATACGATCCCCCAGGATATCAGCTTCGTCCATGTGGTGGGTGGACAGGATGATCGTGCGACCTGAAGGTAAAACGATACGGCTTAATGGAACGTTTCAGGAAGAGCAACACGACAATATTGGCTTAGACAGAATCCACCTATACCTGGACGATACTTCAGCAGCAGATCCCAGATGCCACGGCGAGCGTAAGGATCAACTCCAGCAGTCGGTTCATCCAGGATCACAACCTTTGACCCACCAACAAACGCCAGAGCTACTGATAACTTCCTCTGCATTCCTCCTGTAAAGACAATAACGGTTAGCTCAGTTAATGTTTCATCCTAGTCACAACATAAGCATTTGCATAAAGGGAAACACTAAAAAATTATATAAATGGTACAGCAAAATCTCTGCTGTTGCATAATATAATTTCCGTACCCGAAAGCTGGTTGGTGCGAGATTTGCGTTTATGAGGCAGGCCGAGGTCCATCACAATCTGCTCCATCTCCGACTGCACCTTCTCCTCAGGCAAACCCTTCAGACGTGCATAAAACCAGATGTGTTCCTCCACGGTGAGCCTGGAACACATAGAGAAGAACATGATCTAGATCTAGAGCTAGTAAGCTATTATTTTGACATACACAAGACAACTGAGCTTCTAAAAATGTGTTTTTGGTGGCAACGTACATGCTAAAGAGGACGTTATGCTGCGGACACACGCCCAAGTTTTGACGTATAGCATTCAGATCGGTGCGGATGTCTTTGCCCTGAATGTAAGCAGTGCCCGAGGTGGGTGGGAACAGGCCAGTGAGGATAGACCTAAGAAAGCAAGAAATATTAAGCTTATCTTATTAACATCAGTATATTATTAGCATTAGATGTTGTTAAGATCTTGTGTTGAATTGTCTTACATGGTTGTGGTTTTTCCAGCGCCATTGTGACCCAGGAAGGAGGTGATCTGACCCTCATAAAAACCTAGAGTCAAACCATCCACTGCCAGTTTGCCGTTGCTGTAGACCTTCACCAGGTTCTCGATGTAAACACCTGGATCCAGGTGGGCTGGTTCCTCTTCAATGCATACAGCTAGAAGATAAATCAAATGGCTTCTTTGAGTCTTTACACTCAACATATTCTTCTCAGTATTGTCAAAATAATGAACAGAACCTAAATATACAGTAAGTTAGATTTTTGGTTTACCTTCAGCATTTTCTTTCTTGTTGGTCGGCGCTGCTGTAACCCAACCACATTTCTCTCCACACCAGTAGGACTTGGTGAAAGGGAAGTACCAGGGACGTGGGATGCCATATTGGCCTGTGAGAATGACATTTTTACACCATGAGAAACCTCACAAAGCCATCTAATGTCTTGCAAGCATGAATTACATCTTCACCAAATGCCACTTACCTGGAAACACAGCTTCAATGTACCAGGTCATGATGGCGTACAGCACAGAGTCGAAGAGCATGAGCGAGATGGAAGTGGTGAGATTGTAGCTGTCCTCCTGCATGGGGCTAGAGAGCAGGTTACTCCACTGTATGCCCACACCCTGCTCCTCGAACAGAGCAAAGTACTCGCAGCCAAAGCCGAACGCCACCGGAGACAAGAGGCTCTGAGGAAAGAGAGACAGAGGCCTTCAATATGTGATGTCCAACACACATAAATAGCACAAGGCAGGGGTTTAAAAAATGTATAATAATAATAATAATATGAAAAAGTAAAAAAAAGTAAAAAGAAAATAAATAAATAAAAAATACATCTAACAGTACAGTACTATATTGAGTAGAAAATGTACTTAATTTAACTGAATAGAAAATAAATCATTTAATTTTAAAAAATTAAATAAATGGATTAAAATAAGTAAATAAAAACTCAGATTCAAATAAATAAAAAATGTATTACAATAAGTAAGTAAAGACAAGTTAGGTTAAAATAAATTAAAATATGTATTAAAATAAATAATAAATAAATAGATTAAAATTAATAAATAAATTATATTCAAATAAATAAGTAAATAAATAAATAAAAATTATATTCAAATAAATAAATAAATATTACATTCAAATAAATAAATAAATAAAGAATACATCTAACAATACAGTACTACAATGAGAAGAAAATTTACTTAATTTAACTGAATAGAAAATAAATATTTTAATTTAAAAAAATTAAATAGATTAGAATAAATAAATAAATAGATTAAAATAAATAAATAAAGAAAAATAGGTTAAAATAAGCAAATAAATAAATAAACAAATAAAAATGTTATTAAAATAAGTATATAAATGAATAATATCTTTAAATTAATACATAAAAAATAAATATGTAAAAATTGGTTTCAAATAAACAAGTAAATAAATAAATACAAATTACATTAATATAAATAAGTAAATAAATAAATAAATAAATAAAAATTAGATTAAAATAAATAACATTATAATGAATAAGTAAATTAATAATACATCAGTACAGTACTATAAAGAGTAGAAAAAAACTAAAATAAATGTTTTCCAAATCTTTATAAAAACAATTTTTCACAGTATATACTGGGTCTTTATACAAGAAACTATATAGACGCCTCGCATGAGGATGATCATATTTGGGGGTCCATGGCAGCAAAAAAAAATAATTAAAAACCCCTGGCATAGGGTCATTTCTAAGCAGATGAATAACATTCACATAATTCACACTCACCACTACTACTTTGGCACCAAAGCCCACGTAATCCTGCCAGGCCACGCAGAGCACATAGGGAAGGTAGAGGGTGAAGTATATGATGCCCCCGCAGGCTGCGGCGAGGTTAGCGCGGGAGAAAAGCGTGCTGATCAAGAAACACTGCATGATGGTCACTACGGCAAAGGAGGCCAGGAACAAGTAGACTACGCCAGGGTCGCTGTACGGCAGGAGATTACCCATCTGAGCAGACAATGACCAACAAAACCATGCTGAATTGTTGTTAGAGTTATATTTTTATAGACAAACTGAGCAATACACACCTTCAGGATGAGCACCAGTAGGGCGGCGCTGATGAGCAGTGGTATGAGACTACTGATGAACCAGCTCAGCCACAAGATGCCATTATCCAAACCCATAATCCTCATGGTCTCCTTGAGCCGTGCTTCTTTCTCGTACACCACACCCTTGATGATGATGGCCACCGAGTACATCCAGGCCAGAGTCATGAACAGAGGCATGGAGCGGCTCATTACCCGCAGGAAACTAGGGCAGAGGAGACAGGATGGGTTACGCCTTCAGCATGAACACAAATAATGGCTATTCCAAAGGATGTCTAAAAGATGCCTCATTTAGGGCAAATAAATAAAAAAATAAAAGAGGTAATCGCGACTTTTTATTTAACAACTCTGAATTTTCTGAATCTTTTTTTTTCTCAGAATTGTGAGATTTAAACTCAAAGTTATAAAGTTAGAATTGTGAGATATAAAGTCGCAATTACCTTTTTAATTTTTTTATTTAGTGGCGGAAACAAGCTTCCATAAAATACAGCATCATAATGCACTGAAATAAGCTCAATGTAGTGAATAATTCACCATTCTTTTGACAATATTAGTGTTTTTATGATTATAGTATCACATTCTCTACTGAAATCAAATGTATGGCACACCAAATTGGTCACTTATGAGGTTACATTTTAGTTGGTTTGATATCTTAGTAGTCAGCTGCCTTTAAAATGAATAAAAATTAGATCAAAAATAAATAATAAAAAAATTAAATAAAATAAAATAATAAAAAATAGATTAAAATAAAATAAATAAAATTATTAAAATATATAAACAAATAAATCAATAAATAATACATATTTAGATTTAAAATAATAAATAAACAAACAAATAAATAAAAATAATAAATAATAAAAAATTAGATTTAAATAAATAATAAAAACAAATAATAAAAAATTGATTATAATATATAAATACATAATAAAAACTAGATTTAAATAATAAAAACAAATAATAAAAAATTGACTATAATATATAAATTAATAATAATCTAATAAAAATGTAAATATATAAAAAAATAAAATAAAAAAAATATATATTTAAATAAATGACAAAAATATTTAAAATTTATAATTAAATAATAAAAAATAAATAAATAAATAAATAATACATACAGCTAACAACACTAAAAATAATTTAATGTAACAGGAACTAAACTTTTTTCAAATAACATTTTATACATATTTATATGATTAGTTTTTCCACGGTATAAATTTGGTCTTTATTCACGAAAATATATAGCTGCCTTTTAAATTTTATGGATGGGGTCCCTCGCTTGTTTTTGTCTGAACCTGAGAATGAAACCTGATCATGAATGTACAGAGTATTAATTTAATTTAAAGGCTGCAACATGATATTTCTTACACATCGTCCACATAGCAGGGATAAGGCATCTGCTGGATGTAAACTCCAGTTTTCTCCTTGCTGCCCGTCAGAGCTCGTATGATTCCATGTTCAATCACATCCTGCAGGTAGGAGAAGCCGCCCCAGATGTACCGCAGATCCTCAAACGGGTCCGCTCGAGGACCGGGATCCCAATATCTATAGCAAATAAAAGCGTTAGCTCTCAATGTCAACAGCTTAAGTACAATTCCCGTTCATTTTCTCCATCCAAAAGCTGTACAGACAAATTCGTAGTATAATTAGAAAAAAGTAGCTTATCATACCCATCCTTGATCTTGTTAGTGCGCTCCACATTATCAATGTCCATGCGTATCTTGTAGTTGATGTTGGGCGGCAGATCAGACGTGTTGGACTGCATGTCAGGAAACACTATTCCAGCCCAGAACTTGCGGTCATCCAGCAGATGCATGGACTTGTTTACCAAACGTTCCTCGTTAGCCACCGGCTCCAACTTATCCAAGTTCACACACTTTAGGGGAGAAAAAATGAAAAGTTTATCAGAAAGAATTCAGAGTCAGGTTGACCTAATGATTCTCAATTCTGGCAATCAAAAATTCTGGACCAATTTACATGATTAAATCACAAAATATAGTGATTTAATCATGTAAATTCAAATAGTCGGCTGACTTTGAACTGGAATGACCTGTTTTGGTGGTTTTCTGTTGGAGTGCAGCATAATTGATTTGTTACTGTAATTTAGTGGAGAACTGAGAACTGTTTCTATCTGACAGGACGACACACTGACCCAGAAAAATAAGACAGGCACTTAAAATGTGGATTCACTTTTCTTAGAACCATTAAATTGATTAGCAGAGATCACAAGACGCCCACATAATACTGCTGATGCCGTTTAAAAGGACTAGACGTAATCCATGCCCTTCGGTCAAGTCAAATATAACGAGATCAAGCCACTTTTAAGTCAACATTAAAAATTCCTAGATGGATGAGCGGAGTTTGGTTTATGTAATGAAGACCGGCATATATCCACACCTCCATGAACCGAGAGATGGTTTGGATGGCTTGATCCGTCTCGTTGAATGCCTCTCTCCACGTGTACGCTGTCCCATGAGGACGTGTGTCTTCTGAAGCCTTGGACAAGAAGCTGGACACATCCTCCACGCGCCAGTCTGTCCCGCTCAGCTTGGCATTAAAGAAGCGAGCGCTAGCGTTGTTCTGGAGGAGAGTCTGTTTAGGAAAAATGACATTCAGTTAATCGTTACATACAAAAACATTGCTTCTGGTACTATAAATTAGTGCATCAATAAATGTAAAAAACTACTAACAAAACTATGATATAATAATATTTTTTAAACATTTTATTACACAACTGTACGTATACTTTATATCATAAAGATGTCTAAAATATTTGGAAAATATTTATTTATTTATTTTTATTTATTTATTTTAATCTAGTGCATCAATAAATGTACACAAAAAAACAAAATGTCAATAAAACGAAATCTTTTTTTTTTTTTTATTGTATCACACACTTACACCCGTATACTATATACTGTTAAAAATTAATATTATAAAGATTATAAAAATGTCTAAAATATTATTTGGAAAATATTTTAATAGTTTAATTGTTACGTTTTTTTTAATCATTATTGTACTGTATTGTTAAATGTATTATTTATTTACTTACTTTAATCTAATTTTTTTTTTTTTATATATCTATTTTAATGTAATTTTTTTAGCACGACCTTGCATGAAAGTCATGCACATAGAAATATGACATAGAGTCATGCATTTTGTGCCTATGACAGCAAAACACCTAACGTAACACTTTTTCATTCGTTTAGGCACAAAGAGGTCCTTAGAATACTCCAAGGGTTTGAAGATCTCCACTAATAAGTATGCATCCTGCAGAGCACCACACGTTGTGTGCCATGTGAGTTCAGTAGTGAGGTTAAAATGCAGTACCGCTTACGTCCAAAAGGTGGCGGTGTGAAATTCACAATTTGAGCTACTCCTAGTACAAAATCATGTGCTCAGAAGTGACTAACAGACTAACAGGAACAGTGTCTTTTGTTTCAGGAGGGATATTAGTGTTCAGAAAGATGCATGTGTGTGTGACGCACCCGCACTAGGTCCATCTCCTCACTGTTCTCCATAAAGTTCCAGAGTTTCGGTCTCATTTCTTCCCACATGCCCCCGAGGTCCCTGAGCACGCCGAACTCTTGAAACGTCTTATTGACCTGAGAGAAATAGAGATACAGTTAGGATGGTCCTCTAGACCCAGGCCTTTCAGCTGGAGGACTGTAAGGTACTGCTGAGGATTGATGGAATGACATATACAAAATATATAAAACACATTGTATATACTTCAGAAATTTGCTCAAATATGGACATAGTTGTCTGAATTTATATTTCTCGTGATATTCAAAACCCTGATCTACATGTTTCTGCTTTAATACTTAAAATTGTCTTTGTAGATGAATATAAATTGTGTCTACATATTATATGAAATTAAGTTTAAGAATTAATCATTTAAAAGTTTATTTTGAAATACTGTGCAGTAAAAATCATCAACAAGTGTCCAGAATACATGAGAACTTTTTTCAGGAAATCTATTAAATATTTTTGCATTTGTTATATTTTCATTAATTAAAATAAAATCAAAATAATATATAAAAAATTAGATGAAAAACTCAAATTGAAAATTCAAAATGTTGACTTGGCAACTAGTCGAACTAAAATAAGTTAAAGTTGAAGTACTAAACTTATTAAGAATAACACAGAAATAAAAATAAATTAAAGCAAAAAAATAAATATTTAAAAACAACTAAAGCACATGACAAAATTTCTAAAACTTAAAATAAAATAAAAAAATATATAAAAAATCTAATTCAACACATTAATAAATACTATAATAGTATATAATAGTGCTGTCAAATCGATTAATCGCAATTAATCGCATCTAACATAAAAGGTTGTAAATATATAATATATGTGGGTGTATGTGTGTATATATACATACATACATACAATACATACACACGCATATATATATATAAATATATATATATAAAATATATATAATCTTTTATGTTTAATGTGATTAATAGCGATTAATCGATTTGACAGCACTAATATATAAATAATAATAATAATAATAATAATAATGATAATAATAAAATAACATTAGTTCTGATGACTAGTGTCATCATGACATGATCTGATGATTAGAATAAAATATTGAAAATAGAAATAATACAGAATGACTATGTGTGTTCAAATCTTTGACTCACAGAAACCTGGTCAACACTAGTTAAACATACAGTAATGAGCTTGTGTAATGCTCCTCAATGGCAATGCTACTGATTAGTGTTCTCCTGACCTCGTGTATGATCCTCTGGGTGGCAGGAGTGTCTGGGGTGTACAAGATCTTTCCCATGAGCAGAGGCTTCAGAGCCCTCCAAATCATGCGCGATATGGGACTCGACTCCAGGCCCTTCATCACGTTGTTGCAGTAGGGCGCTAATGGAGAGATGACAAGTTTTTGAAACAATTTAGCAGGGTACATGACATATTTTGCATTTGCAAGTGAGGGAAAAGAGAGAAATAGGACTTCACTCACTAGAGGAGTTGTCGTAAGTAGAAACGGGCTCGCTGTCATTGTCATTGCCGTAGTTGCCGAACAGAGCCTTGTAGTTGTTATCCTCGTACCAGTTAAGGGACTTGATCTTCAGGCCTCCGCCCTCCGGGTGGCCGCAGACGATGCGGGATACGGCCTGGTACATGTGGTTGGGGGACTGTGTGCTGTTGCCCGTCAGATAAAGGATCTCGTTGCGCATGTCCCGCCAGCTCTTCATACTCACAAGCTAAGAAACAATGACACAAGCTTTATCACTTAAGAGTCATTTTCAGTACAAAATCTATATTTGTTTACACTAGCGTTCAAAAGTTTGGGGTTGGAAAGTCTCTTCTGCTCACCAAGGCAGCAGTTGTTTGATCAAAAATACAGTAAAAACAGTAATATTGTGAGGTATTATTACAATTTCAAACTAAATAGTAAAGTTTGTAAACAAACTTTGATGTTGGCTTGAGAAAGCCTAGCCAGAAAGTTTGAAGTAGCTTTAACTGCTTTAAGTTTGAAGGTTTTCAGTTTGAAGTAGTTTGAAATAGTTTTAAAGCTTGAAGTTTGAAGGTTTTCAGTTTGAAGTAGTTTGAAATAGTTTTAAAGCTTGAAGTTTGAAGGTTTTCAGTTTGAAGTAGTTTGAAATAGTTTTAAAGCTTGAAGTTTGAAGGTTTTGAAGGCCATACAGTCTAACAGAAAAACAGCTAATATTATTAATCACACTGAAAATGCATCTTTCCTCACAACACAACAGATTATCAAGTAAGTGAAGAGCTTGTCGAACGTCACAAAACGTTTGCTTATGCTAAAGACTTGTTTGAAACGGTTTGTTTGATGACAGGAAAACAAATGCAAACATGCAGGCACACCGGATGTCATATAATGACTGTGTTTATTCAGTTCTTTCAAAGTACGTCGTTCATTGTTACAACTGCTTCAGGAAAGAGACTAATATTAATTGCAAACACTTGCTGTCCCGTTACATGATCTTGTTCATCCAATCTAAACGAAAGCAACCTCAGTGTCTTGTTTTTGAGTCTTGAAGTGTGTAGTCCACGTGCTGGCCTGCATTTGGACATTATACCTCTATGCGTCACAGAGTGTAATTGTTATGAAGTGTTGTCACTGTCAGCTGAAGGGTGTTACTGATGGTGACTAAACCCAAACATAATAATAATACAGATACATGCTTATTTCTTCTGGAGGTCTTAATTGCGCAATCGTTATTGTTTATTTTTATTCTGTCATTATTTCCTCACCCATATGTCATGATATATGTTGTTTTTTAATGTGAAATACAAAAAAGAGAAATTTGCACGATACTTCCAGTCTTGTAAAGCCATACAAGAGGTTTGTGTAAGGAACAAACCCAATGTAAGTTGTTATTCATTGATAATGTTCTTATTTACATTCACTTTCAGTGAATAATGACTTATATTTCAGTCTGTTCCATCATATAACTCGAAATACTGTACATGGACCACTTCACTGAAACTCGTATGGTATTTTTTGAGCTTTACAGTCACTATACAGACTATGGGAGACTGTAAAAAAAGTTGCATGAATATTTATTAAAAATTCTCATTTTGTGTTTCACAAACAAAGCTAAAAATGCAGGTTTTTAAGTAAATAATGACAGTTAAATATTAAGTACTGAGAGAAAAACTGAACAAAAGCATAAAATTAGAGGATGAATGTAAGTGTTTTTAGGGTCAACCAGTGCTTGGAGAGGAATGAAAGGGAGTTTATGAAAACAGTATCTTGTGCCACTTGTCCGACAGCAAGCTGAACAGAGGCGCTGCTGTAACATGTTCACGCATGCCTGCCGGGGTTGAGGTTACTATCGGTCATTCTCCTGATGAAACCGGAAGACAACTCAAGAGGACAAAAGACCACGATAACCTACTTTCTACCATTATCCATCACATTAATTGATGCATGTGGAAGAAAATGGGTTCTGAGAATTATGGTATGTTGCTAATGAGAGTGTTTTCATTCTGAAATAAATGGATGGTTTCACGCATTACTTAAGCGTTTGTTTGAACATTTGCGTAGATGGGTTATAGTCAGTCAGGTTTGTAAATGATGAGTCAATATGACTCACAGGGCTGTAAACACTTTTGTCATGTGCATTTCCTAAAATCACCATCAACACATCTGAGAAGTGAACACACAAAGAGCTTTACTGCCGAGTTAATTTGCTTATCCACAATTTTCCGTTCACTTCAACAGGGAATGAATTCAGCCGATAGGAATCACGAACCTAAGTTCTTTTAGACATTGACATCTGGTAACAGGATTATTGTTGTTAAAACTACAACTTAAACAATTAAAGTCTGCATGAAACGTATGTTGCGATAGACTTTTCTTCCCTATTGTGAGGTATATCTGAGTGAAACGGCTTCTGGAATGTGAACAAATGTAGGGCGGGACTTGATTTTGCCCTTGGGGAATTGACTGGATGGTTGTGGTTTGCTATTGATGGATCTCATGTGAGTGACAGGTTGTCCCGCCCTCACGCCAGTGAACACATCATCAGAGAAGAGATGTCGCTGCAACAGGGAGGGGAGGTTATTTGATTAAAGATTATGAGGGCAAAAGAATTAAAAAAAATTTATAATGATGGGCATGGATAAATCATTTATAATAAATACTGCAATACTCCATAAAAAATTAAGAATTTTCCATTTTGATTTCAACTTTATTTGCGTTGCTTAAAAAAACAAACAAATAAAACATAAAAACTTTAAATTTATTTAATTTCAGTTATTTCTTGTTTTCATGTAGTTTAACTTGAAATATTAAATAACTAAATCTAAAACTGAAATGAAATTAATAAAAACTATAAATAAAAACTTAAAAATTAAAATGAAAACAGAAAATAAAAAAATAAAATTTTCACTGAAAGGATGAGCTCACAGTCACTTCGCCCACATCATCCAGGGGTCTCATTAGGGAAGGATTCCTCAATTCCCTCTCTTCTGCATGCGCTTGCTAGCCATAGAAGAGCCCTATTGTTATATCTGTCACCTGTAATCATGAGGTGTCTGAGGAAGCCCTGGAGGCCAGACAGACAGGCAAACAAGGCAGGGTAACTGGAGAAATAAAGCACGACCTGGAGTAACCTTTCTGCCGCTGGCTTAAGTGAGGGTTACTGGAGTTCAGCTTGCATGTCTACAGCTCGTGAGAACAAAGAGGAACTAATGCTGGTCAGCGCAGCGTTGGCGTCGACTCAATTTCTGTTTCTGTTTAAAATGATAAAACTATGCCTAACTGGAAAGAGATTGCTTGTAAGATGCATTCCCTGTGAACAAATGCCCTGTGTGATGAGGTGGAAACAGAAGAGAAAGAAAAAACGTGTCCATGTTTCTTTCTAAAGGCAAGTTACTTAACGTTTGTCGAGCTCGGCACTTTTGCCCAGCGCTGGCAGGAACCAGAAGTCTTGTGATGGGCCAATCTACTGCTGCTAACTAACTTAACACCCAGGTTTGGTTTCTAAACGCTGCACACCAAATATTTGAGAGCTGGCCGTGTACAGCTAAATTGACATGCTTCAGCTCCTTGGTTTCAAAGGGACAGAGAGGTTTGGGATGCTAACCGAAAAAGCTATTTATTAACAGAACTTTGTCTTGTGTCTTGTTATATACTGATTTGGGGCAATGCAACAAGCTTAATGATTATCATTTGTCTCAATGCAAAGCACAAAATGTTTGAATGTTGCTTTTCCAAGACTAGCAGATTGGAATATTAGACATCAAAAACTGGTTATATAATCATAATTGCCATTTAAACGTTAGTTGATTCTTATAGAATTATAGCAAGACTGATTTTTAATCAGTATTTTGACTTGTTTTTCCATTTGTGTTTTTGTGACTAATCCAGATCCACTGGTCTAATACGGGATAAGATCATTTGGGAAGCTGGAATGGGAATTAAACACTTCACTCTGGTGTCTAGTTCGGTCTCCAGAGTTGGGGTGAGGGATATTTTAGGGGGCGCTTACCTCCACCGCTAATGCTCCCAAACTCTCCAGCAGGCTGTCTGTTGCTATGGACACATCCTGGATAATCTTTGGATCGGACTTGACATCTTTCTGCACGACCAAAACATAAGCAAAAAAGACATTATTAGCTTGATGGAATCACATTGTACAAATTTTACCATAAAATGATCCTGTGGAATTTATTGTAAAAACAACAAAAAACATCATTATAAGTTTTCCAGATTTAACTTAAATTTACTGTATAAAACCATATATTTCATTAACTGAAATAATGTTAATATTCAAAATGACTAAATCTGTTTTTTTACCTTTATAATATACTGACAACCACTTTAAAAGCACAGGCGGTAGAAAAAGACACATGATAAATCAAAGTAGCTTTTTCATAAGCTGAAGTAAATACTAATATATAGAAGATGCAGACAGTGTCATGCACACAAATACAAAACACTATCATGGTAACTACAATAATGCAATAAACAAGATGCAACATAAAACCCTTATGTTCATAACCGATAACAAAAAGACTAAGAAGAAACAAATGGTTTCACTTTATTTTTAAGGTGTACTTGCTTCAGTGTATTTAAACATTTAAGTACTGAGTAATATTAATTAACAACATGTACTTACTATAGGATTGGGATTAGGGTTTGGTTTAGAGTTAGTTGCATGTAATTATGCATAATTTACTGTTATGACTATAGCAAAGAACATGTAACGTGTAACTAAAACACTAAAAGTGTTACCAAACATATTTATTTCAATGAAAAACATCAAATTCGAGCCACAACACAGATAATTCTGGGAATGTCAATTTATGGTTTTTCACTGTAAATTATACTCCAAAAACTGTACATTTAAGTAGTATTTTTACTGTAAAATTATTAAATTACAGTTTTTCCACCATATAGAGTAAGGGGACTTACAGTTAACCAATTAACAGGTTTTTACCGTAGCATTTTTACATTTTTTTACAGTTAAAATTACGATAATTTTTACTGTGGTGGCTGCCAGAATTTCACAATAAAAAAATACTGTGACAATGTTTCTCTTATTTCAGAATGCCTGTATATTTTACAACTTAAACCGTATATTTCATTAAGTGATATAGGGCCCTAACACTTGCGCAATATCATACACCTGGCGCAATGTGGCACCAGGCAGAACTCAAGTGTTTTTTGCTAGTTTCAGCCTGACGCAGTTATCATTTTCACGTCCTACGCCATGTTGTTTAAATAGCAAATACATTTGCGCCCATGCGTGTGCTGGTCTGTAAACGAGATATGTTCAGGTGCATTGTTGGCGTGTTGCTATTTTGAGACAACTGAAATAGACTGCGCCAAAAAAAGACAAAAAAAAATTGCGCCATTGACGTTAGACCAGGTTTCAGTTGGTCAATGGCGCAATTTTTTTTTGTAATTTAAAGACCACGTTAGTAATATATTTCATGCTTTAATCTCGCGCAAGAGCAGATCAAGAGCAAGGGAGATGAGACTCTGATTGGTTTATTGCACGTTACGGTTATGCCCAAAACACACCCATGACTCATTAAGATAATAGGGACAACCCTTTTAGACCATGCGCCCAGTGCGCCGACCATTTTTCCCATCGTTAAACTAGCAAAAGTGGATTCGGACACGCCCTAAGTGCACTTGCACCGTGCGCTTTAGACCATGTGCTTAGATCGTTAAAATAGGGCCGATTGTGTTAATATACCAACTACCACAAATCTGTTTTTACCTTAAAAATGCACTTATAACCATCATAATAATATAAGTGGTGAAATAGAAAGCAACATGACATTTTTTTCAGTGTTTTTCACTGTGGTTTTTACTGTAGAATTGTATTTTCTTCAGTGTATGTTTAGAGTAAAGTACATGTGAAGACGTTCGGGTTTTAAGCTGTTAACAGGACAACGTAAATTAGCGTGTGATCCACATACAGTGGCAACTCTAGGCAATACTGTCGTGATTTAGAGAAAAAACGTCAAAGATCTCATTGTCCCCTTGCTTGCGTAACTAAATTGCTGTGCAAATATAGTAGTGACCTGGCATCTTGAAATCTCATTACTCAAAAACAAAGAAAAAATTCAGTCTAAAGCGAACATAAACAAAGACAACAATATGTGAAGATTCCTGGCTAACGGCCACTGCAGCTCCCTTTTCATGCACAAATGTGCTCAAATAATTATTCTGATTCATAAACAAATTATGTAAAATTGACCATTATGTGACCACAATGTTATTTTGTTAAGCTTGAAGAACTGACAAAGTTCACTGGGTCCATATTACAAAAATATACACTTGCCCTAGTTTGTGTGTAATTGGTTTATTGAACTAGCGAATTCCTGTGCTTATTGTAGCGTTTATTGAAGTCCAGTAGGCAACTTTTATGTGAAATACTGTATATGGACATAAAACACTCAAGCAATCATTAACATCTGAACATTTGTCTATTCTTGTATTCTAGTTTTTGCAACAACAATGAATTAACTAAATAAGACTTTGTCCAATGAACATGTTATTATTTAACTTACCCGTATTGGCTTCAGGAAGTCCAAGTTGGACAGGAAGTGGCTCTCTGCGTTGTTCAGCCATTCAGCAGGTGATTGACAGATGATGTTTTGCGTCAGCTGAGACACGTCCTTATCGGCAATGGTCACAAATTCCTCCAGAGACGTGGAATTGCACAGGTCTCTAAGATGAACTCCGAACCCTTTAATAAGCACCTGTAGATCACAAATAGCAGTCGAAACTAAATAAACAAACTCTCTGCGATCAATGTTTTCAACCTTACTGTCAAAAAATTTTATCACAATCAGTAAAACACTGATCCTAAATGACAATCCTTCATCTTGAACAGTTGTTTGATGATAATATTTCCACAAGAGCTTTAGAAAAAGGTCAAAAGACTAGATCAAGCTATTATGAATATAAATGCTCGTATTTGTGAGGTTGAAGTGCAAGTGTGCAACCAGGAAGATGACATATGAATATGAATACATAACATGAATGAAAGTGTATTTCAAGTAGAATTGAAGATGCTTTAAGCCTCCATTTTGGTGTAGTTACAGAATATAACTGATGAAGCAAACCTCTCTCGCTCAACCAATGGCGTGGGTTTGAGGAGGGACTACCTGTTTCTTTGACCAATGGCAGATGGGACAAAATGTTTGGGAAATCTGTTTAAAAGAAGTTCTGTTCGGTTCAGCTCTATTGTCATGAAGAGATCTGGTATTCAAACAACACTTTTAAGTCTGCAGATCTCTAGAGAGTGGGTGCAAATGATTGTAAGAAACAACATTGTGTGATCACATAATTACAGGCTCTTTCTTTTGTGAAAGCCTTGTTCTTTACTTTTCTGTAAGATCTTGACTCCCTTTCTGCTCTGTCACTCTCTCAGAGCCTCGTTACACACAATAATTCAATCAGGATGTGCTTAGAAGATGATTAAAGTCTAATTTGGGAAGCTCTTAAGGTATGACCTCAGACAACTATCTCAGATTCTTAAATGTCAGTGTATATGCATATCTGATGTTATTGAAAGAAGTCTCTTCTGCTCACCAAGGCTACATTTATTTGATCAAATATACAGTAAAAACAGTAATGTTATTACTATTTAATGTTTTCTATTTTAATATATTGTCAAATGTAATTTATTCCTGTGATCAAAGCTGAATTTTCAGCATCATTACTTCTTCAGTCTTCAGTGTCACATGATCCTTCAGAAATCATTCTAATATGATGATTTGAGGATTAAGAAACATTATATATATATTAGTCATTTGTATTAGTATTTAAAGCTTGGATTAGAAAAAAAATCATTTAAAAAAAAGCTTGTTTTAAATGATAAATAACATGATATTTTAAAGTGGTCTCTATCTTGCAGCACATCTGTCAGAGGTGTTGAGAATCGCTCGCCATGTCTCAGTTTTCCAGGAATTGCTCTGTGGCCGTATCTCTGCTCGGCAACATTCATGTGACCTCTCCAACCAACAGTCATGTGACCCGCCACCCCACCCCCAGCACACAGGAGCACGTGCACAGCTCTCTCAGTACAGCTGTGCAGGAGATCTGTCATGTGCAGCATCTGCCTGGGACTGTCCCAACACACCAAGGTCATCTGCATGTGAGAGCGTACGAACGCAAGTACGAGGCTTTGAAAAACAGATCGCTTCATATCTGTACGAGCCAGAGATGTTACGTATCGGCCTCAGGATACATGACAGATTGCCATTTAATGACTACACCAGACAAAGGGTAAAATATGTTAAGCGAAGGTAACTAAAGACAATAAACAAAGTCATAAAAAAAGTACTTTATGTCTGTTGATTCGAGACCTTTTTTTATGTTTTGGTTGTTGAAGGATTTTTAAACAGCTCATGAATTTTGTCCAATTCATTTACCTTCTCCAAGTTGACGTTAGCCTCCACTATCTGTGTCACAGCATGCTTGGGCAGGGTAGCATTTTTCTCAAGAAACTCAGACAACGTTTCATTATCATGGAGGAAGTCTTTCAGTTTGAAACCTAAGAGAAAAAGAAAACCTTTTAAGACTAAAAATATCAAAAATACCATATACAATGAATGCAATCAAATATTGAATTCAACAAAACTATTTGAAATATATATTAAGTCAGCATGATAATATATATACAGTCAAACCAAAAATTATTCAGACATTTTTGATATTTTTGATATATTTAACTAGTGGGTGCAGGACACTATAGTTCATTTATGTAAGTGAGGATAGCAAAATAAAGTAAACTGTGACATATTATACCCAAAAATTCTTCATACAGTGGACTACCAGTAAAACTGATAAAAATATGGAATAACAGACACTTTGACCTGACCATGTTTTGCTTAAGTGTTATCTGACATAATTAAGATTGTTATTTTTATTTTTTTTTTTTTTGACACAGTTTAACTCTGAGATCTTGTCATATTTTATTACCATTTTTTTAAGCTATAGTGAATAAACTGTATTAATGAATGAAATGTTCAAGGTGTCTGAATAAATTTTGGTTTGACTGTATATATATATTATACAAGCTATTTGTAGATTTAATAAAATAGAACTAAAATAAATAATCATATAAATATTTTTATTTAATTATTTAAATATACATAAATCAATTATGTATGCAAGGTATGCAAGGTTTTATATAATTTATATACTTGAGTTTGATAACGTCATATCAGAGTCATGCTGACTAACACAGGTCAAATTGCTGTTTTTAATGGAATTCATTACATAAAGCAGTGATTCACATTCACAATTGTACCATGAATATTATTATTTTTAACAAAGGGTGTCGTTCAGAACATTATGATAAGTATGACTCTACTGCAATTCCCAACTCAATGATAAAGCGAGTGAGGTAATGCTGTCGAGGCACTGCGTTAGGTCACGAGAGAACTGTCCATTTAGCTCTCAATTCCCAGTTCATCATGTAAGATGTCTACAGTAAAGGATGGAGGGAAAACAAAAGCCAGAAAGTGACTACAGCAGTGTTCTTCACAGCGCTCATTGTGTTGCGTGTCAGAACATTCCGGAAGAGTCATCAGTATGAACTGGTTTGAGTCAGTCTCTTTCCTCTAGGGTTACTAAAGGTCATTCCTCAGCCAGTTCTCTGAAATCACCACAGAGCACTTTTCACATGTTCTTATTGTTGCTATTCAGGACATTTTTGGGGAAATGAGCTATAAAAGATTTCAGGGGGCGCAGGGAGTAGAATTTGTGTTTGTGCTTTTTAATGTGAACAGCCTGGACATTTTATATGTTTCACATCAATAAAGTACAAACAGCTACAAAAGTGATAATTACTGACATACAGTAAGAGTATAGAGTTATAAAACAAATAAAGCTCAGATCATTTGAGATTTGGCAAAAGCTGAGAAGCAGTTTTGAAACAAAAATTGATGTGGGAATTACTTCACTCAGTAAATTGCTAGTAAATTTAAGAAATAATTACAAAGTAACACTGAATTAAGCATGAAATAATTAAGTAGAAAGACTGAAACAGTATTTTCTTGTAAAATGTGCTCCAATAATCTTTGTTTCAACAGCATTGAGACACATTCACTACATTTTTCCTCAGAGGAAAAATCAGAGAATTAGGAGATCTTATCAAAAGTCTCCATTTAATGCGTAACTCATCTAGAAGAAACAACTGCGATATCAAAGAGATCTCATTTGTGATTTTTCTTTGCTATGGCATCACCTCAAACAGTTTAACCCTCCCTTACAAAACCTCAGAGCAGTTTTGATCAGATGGGATGAGTTATCATACCTCAGTCTTCTTCAGCGGAATGTTCTAGAACCTCAAAAAGACCACATGTGAGTGTCTCTGCGGCATAAAATGATCATGTTTAACCACTGGCTCTTGAGGCTTGCTAATCCACAGTGGGCAAAGCAAGCATCCTATTCCTCAAGCCCCAGATGCAAACAGCAGCCCCTTTGGGAACATTAATTAAATGCTGTCAACTGTGAGTAGATGCAACTCCCACAAGCCTTTCTCAACAATAATTACAGTGAGTTATCAGTCTACATAAGGAACACAAACTTCAATTTATAAGCAAGTATATTTTAAATATTAGTGGGTTTTGCAAGTATCGCTTCTGCAAGTGTCCATCGAAAAACGGCTAAAAAAATCCCATAGGATCGGAACAGAACATAACACTTATACTTACTATACAAGGCTACAAAGCAACCACCTAAACACCATTATCACCTTTATCTTTTAAGCAGGAGAAAAAAATGAGCAGATTGCAACCACTTTTTTACACTTCAATAATCAAATATCTAAAACAGGTCATGTTTCCTATTTGAAGAACTATGCTAAGGTTCAACCCTGAACCTAAATTGAGGAACCGCACCTAAGCCGGATGTCTGACAAGGAAACAGACACATGAATCCCTCTGGTGTTTCCATTTCATTGGGTACACCGATGCTCGTTGGGAATCAGGATGTAACGCACTACTTAAACTTTACCGCACACCGGTCCAGCTAGTTATCAACCAATACTGAAGCATAGGAGAGTAAATAATGCTAAAATGTGGCAGAGTGACTTTAGAAACCTCAAACCAAGAGAGGAATTGACATAGATCTTTCTCAACTGACTTAGAAAACATTGACTCAACAGTAGTAAAGGGAACCCTAAAGATTCTGAATCTGATTCCATTTATCGATTCTGATTCCTTAATGATTCCATTAATGATTCTTTTAGTACAATACTTAGTCCTAACAACAAACTGAAGCAATAACAATTCTGTTTTTGGAAACATACGCTAGTGTTCGAAAGTTTGGGATCAGTAAGATTTTTTTAAAGAAATTAATACTTTAAATTGATCAAAAGTGACAGTAAAGACATTTATAATGTTACTAACAATTTCTATTGTGTCACGTATAAAATGTATCACGGTTTCCACAAAACTGATAACAATAAGAAAGGTTTCCTGAGCACCAAATCATCATATTAGAATGATTTCTGAAGGATCATGTGACACTGAAGACTGGAGTAATGATGCTGAATATTCAACTTTAATCACAGGAATAAATTACATTTTAGAATATATCCAAATAGAAAACATTTACTTTAAATTGTAATAATATTTCACAATATTACTGTTTTTACTGCATTTCTGATCAAATCAATGCAGCCTTGGTGAACACCAATCCCAAACTTTTGAAAGATAGCGTACATATTTTATGAAAGCTCATCTTTAAAGGTGTTTAAAAGTGCCTGACCTTCAGTTTTCCTCTGCAGTTTTCTCAAGGCCCGTACGAGTCCTTTGAAACCTTCAAAGCTCTTGTCATGTTGGCTGTAGAGGAGAATTTTCTTGGCATCGATAAACAGTCGGGAGATTCTGTACATGATGACAATGACACACAAATGAGGGAAACTTGTTGTAAAGTGTTTCATTTTTAAAATAGCACATATAAATTATATATATTCTGTAAAATCCAATGCAGACCCAAAGCTTGATATACTTACATGGAGTCATTGAAGTTGCCCACCACTCCGGGCGTCTCTCCAGGGGTAGGGTAGCGAAAGCAAGGGTTGTTGGCATTGCAGATGATGCCCTGCACCCATGGTAAAGTCCCCGCAGAGGGCATGGCCTTATTGGGAAAGTGGCCTGGGAAAAAAAGGACAAAGCAATCAGATTTACAACAAATGAAATGCCCTTTGCAACCATATTTCTGAAGTATTTAATGCAATAAAATGTAGTTTATTTTATTTGGAATAACGTGCACAGATTAATCATGCACAATGAGACCACAAATGTGCATTAATAAAGTAAAGTATTATTTTTATTTCAATCATGACAACTCTAGAAATAGTTTTAGCATGTTGACGAATATGGCAATGTTAATGTATTTGGTCTTGACAGACTAGATCTGCTGCTGCTGTTGATTATTGCTGCTGCAGAGCAAGTATGGACTTGCTACTGCTAATAGATACACAGACACAGTGCTGTGAGCATGTAAGATATGCTGCTGCTGCATAAATAGACAAATGAATCCTGTAGCAGATCTAGGCAGGTGGAGCTGGGGAGGTGAAGGGGTTCAGAGGATCTCTGATAGCGCACTGTAGGACCAGTTTTTCGGTGAACACTGAACCAGACTATTTAAATGTTGAGCAAGCAATCTCATTGGCTTCAGGATCAGCAGAGGCCAATCAGCTTGTGTCATGTGATAATAATGTGATTGCTTGCAGATTGCATGTAAAGGACCTATCAGCCTGTGCCATCTAGAGTTTCATGACTGAACTAGATATGTCATGTTAACTTTAA
Source organism: Mylopharyngodon piceus (assembly GCA_039654765.1). Lineage (NCBI taxonomy): Eukaryota > Metazoa > Chordata > Actinopteri > Cypriniformes > Xenocyprididae > Mylopharyngodon > Mylopharyngodon piceus. The sequence goes on from CM077440.1 coordinate 35,829,437, forward strand.
AGGATTTTTTGGATATCATCAAGATGGCTTTTAACTGATTCCTTTCAAAAGTATTGTCATATTAGTTCTAAATAGAGTTTGTGGGATGAAAAGTTTAAGTATTTCACAATATGCGCATGGACAACATTATAGTTTGCTCTTCAAGACATAATTCCTGGAAATATCCCTGCAGAAATTCTTTCCCTTTTATTTGAAAGGTGTATGTTTTCACAAACCAGATATACTGTAATTTTTCTTCTTCCTATTCTTCTGGTCTTCATTTACAGGTTTTGAACTAACTCTAAAATAGTTAACATTTAATTATTTTAGTTCAAAGTACAGGAACTGACACTGCAAGAAAACTGTGTTTCAGAGATCTTGTGAGATCAAATTTCATGCGGTTCTTGGAGCTGTTTTGCTGTCCTTGACCTCCCCTGGGAACAGTGTGATTTCCAAAGAGAAGCAAATATTGACACACGAATGAAGTAAGACACAGTGACACAAGACATTAAATCAAATGTATTTAGGATCATTTTAAATTGACAGTGCAAACCTTCTGCATTTTTAAAGTAGATATTATATATATAAAGTCAAATAAGCTTCACAGTTGGTTTTTATCTTCTTTGTAATTTAGTTTATTTAAACAGATTCATAATTTGCTGTTTTGGGCAAGAAAAACACTATGTAACCTAAGCTCAAATCTCATTCGATGCATTTGCATTTATTCTGTGGTTGTAAAAAAAAAAAAAAAAAACAATTTAAAAGCAAAATAAATGTTGTTTGTTTGTTTGTTTGTTGGCCCATCTTAAGTCACTTACATTCATGTTGCTCGTAGGGAGGATAATAGAGTCGGACAGATATCAAGATGAAAAAGATGAAGAGTGGCCATATTATCTCAATCAGCAGCTGAATCTGGAAAAGAAAAGACACAATAGTGTGATATTTACTCATTTGTTCAAACTATATAATTCCTGGATTGCTTTGATTCCACCCTAATAAACTTTAACCTGAATTCAGCAGCACAACTTCTTCTCTTCTATCCACAGGTCCTGAATAAACTATTCTAGCGAAGTCAAGAAAATCCTGTTTATCATGACGGTTGTTGGGCTTCCTGCTGACAAGGCATCTGAACCTCCTGTTCATACATTCAGTGCCAAGTGCATGTATGTGCTGTCCGTACCAATATCATAATCATTTAATCAGCTTTTTGAGGTACATTCTCTTACTGGACTTCTTTTAGGAAAAGTTGATAAGTAAGTGCATAAATGACAACTACGTCACAAACAAGTGAGAGTTTCTTCAACAGCAACTTTTAAAATGCTACACAATAAAATGTTTATACACAAATCCCAATTAGTTTGTCTTCTTATTTATGTATTTATTCAATCCTGTCAATACGGGGGTTGGTGACCTCCAGAACCTCACAGATGTCACCAACAGAAAAATGGGAGCCTAGGGACTCCATATGTTACAACAGGCATTCGTTTTGCTGCATATGAAATGCATTTTGATTGTTAGTTTTATTGGTACTTTTGATAATTGATTGATTAGTGGTAAGTGACGTTTTAAAATCTCAATGCATTTGGTATGAACTTACAGTCTGTCTCCGTCGGTAAGTGAAGTTCTTCCACAACAGTAACCCCAACTGAGTGGAGACAGCCATCTTGCCACGGCTCCACACTGTCCGCGCCGCCTCTCGCAACTGTCAACACAAAAAGAAGCAAAGAAAAGAGATGTAAAGCTAATGATGCCAAGCTCAATTTTGTCACCCGTGGTCAGATCGACCAATAGCAAACCACAACCATTCAATCAATTCCCCATGGACAAAATCAAGTCCCACCTAAGGTGACCACCTGTTAAATTTACTACAATTGTACTATGTAAAAATTGATTTACATTATTTGGAAAGACTATTTGCCATCACGTTAGATGATAATTGTCAAAATGATAATTGTGACTCCATTAGTTCCGCCTACATTTTTTCGTGTTTGAGAAGCTGTTTCGCTCAGATATATATGTCACAATAGGGAAGAAAAGACTATCGCAACTTTCATTCCATGCCTACTTTAAGCTAGCAAGGTAAAATAATAATTCAAACACAATGTTTTGGCATTGGCACACAGTAGCTTATCTTCAAGTTATTCATCTTATCTGTTAGACATGATTTTTTTCTTTGGATCTATTAAGTTATTGAAAAATACTACTACTACAACTACTAATACACTACACTAAGGCTTGGTTTCACAGACAGGGCTTAGATTAAGCCAGGATTAGCCTTAGTTCAATTAGGACATTTAAGTAGCTTTTATAAATGTGCCTTAGAAAAAAAAAAAAAACATTACTGGTGTGCATCTTGAGACAAAACAATGGCACTGACATATTTTAAGGTTTATCAGAGCAAGTTGCTTTCAGTTAAAACAGCTCAAACACGCATTTTAGTCTGAGACTAGACTTAAGCCTTGTCTGTGAAACCGGGGGGTAATTGTTTTAAATTTCTGATTTAAAAGTAATTTTGATATGTATACATTTGGTCAATGTTTAAAACTTTTGTCCACCAAATCAAAGACAGTGTGGCATGACCAGCATGCAAGAAGCCATTTTGTTGCATTTGGTAAGAAAAGCATAAAGCAACTTTAGTATAAATATCACATTTCTAAAAACATGGTGCATTTCTCCTTGTATCATTACCTATATTTGTCGTCTCTGTTCAAGGACCTGTATCATTCATTAGTAGCCTATGTGTTTTACATCTTTCGTTTTTGTACTGTTTGTGCTATGGATCTGTTTTAGATAATGTGATTCTTATGCTTGTGTTTTTCATACATAACATCATGAAGAGCGTCCCTAGTGGACGCATCCATATTCTTATTTTTCTCCTTGTTTACCATTTTCTTCATCATATCGCTTCTCTCGGGTCATACTCTGACAAGCCTATACAAATTCTTGCACATATACACCAAATACCAGTTGTTTTGTGCTCATTTTGCAGTTAAAGCAAGATAAATAAATCCTGTCTCACGACTGACTTAAAATATGTAATATAAAGATGATGTAAGAGTAAGAATAGTTCGACGGAGCAGCCCGCACTTATACATTTGTTTACACAATCTTTGCCACGAATTACTTCTGTAGAGCAAAACACGAAAAGACATTTTATAATACACCGAACTATAGACATTAACTGCCGTTTTACCACCACAGGCGTTTACAATCATAATGTTTTAAAGATGAAGAAGAGTTGAGGAGCTCAGCGTGCTTTTCATTGTTCCGCAGAGGAGAGGTTACTCTCGGTCATTTCGCGCAGACTCGGTTACGAACAGATGCTGAAGCGACACGCGACCACTTGCAGTCTTCTTTGTTCAATTGTCTTTTCAAGTTGTCATTTTATCCCAATAGCATACAAATGAAAATGATAGTCAATCATACAGAGCTTTTCAACATAAATAACTGCCATGAAGCATTTGATACATCACAACTCATCAAGTGTTTACGATAAAAGACACCATCCTGTAAGTTTTGAAGAAAAATAACAACGGCGCGTTTCTGATTAAAGAAGTAGCGGGTTAAAATATCCATATGTTTATGTGTCACGATTATTCAACGATAAAACATGACAACTGTAATCGGTTTTCAGCATAAACGACTGCCACGAAGCTTTCAATGCATCACAACTCACCAAATGTTTACGATTAAAAAAAACGTAATTTGTGCAAACAACAGCGTGTTTCTGATGACAGAATTAGCACGTTTAAGCAAAAATATTTATCTATGAATTAGTAAAAAAAAAAAAAAAAAAAAAAAAAAGAGCTCACTGCTCAAAAAAGAAGGAAACTCAACATTGTACTCACCGTTATTTCTTGCTCCGAAATGATTAGGCTATTCCTTACTTCATATAAACTGTAATTCCCTTTGAGTCGAGAGGAGAAACAGCTGTTGTAACGCTCTCAAAGCGATACTGTAGCTAGTGGTTGTGTTTTGTGCTCTTATGGACGGACCTTTTTCCTCTCCTCCATCCTTTTATAGCGAGAGCGATGCGCGAGGTTACTGTCGGTCAAAAGCGCTGCTGTTTGTGTTCGAGCCTCCATATATGGAAAGCACGTGCGGACCCAAAACAGCTCTTAAAAGGGCAACGTGAAATTGCGCAAAATTCGTTTTTACTTATATTTACATGCGTTGTAGCTAATTTTATACTACAAATATTATACAGTTGCAAGAAAAAGTATGTGAACCACTTGCAGAATCTGTGAAAATGTTAATAATTTTAACAAAATAAGGGAGATAATACAAAATGCATGTTATTTTTTATTTAGTACTGTCCTGAGTAAGATATTTTACATAAAAGATGTTTACATATAATCCACAAGACAAAAAAAAAATAGCTGAATTTATTAAAATAATCCCATTCATAAGTATGTGAACCATTGATTCTTAATACTGTGTGTGGTTACCTGGATGATCTACGACTGTTTTTTTTTTTTTGTTTGTTTGTTTTGTGATGGTTGTTCATGAGTCCCTTGTTTGTCCTGAGCAGTTAAACTGAGCTCTGTTCTTCAGAAAAATCTCCAGGTCCTGCAGATTCTTCAGTTTTCCAGCATTTTTTGCATATTTGAACCCTTTACAGCAGTGACTGAATGATTTTGAGATCCGTCTTTTCACACTGAGGACAACTGAGGGACTCAAACACAACTATTAAAAAAGGTTCAAACATTCACTGATGCTCCAGAAAAAAACATGATGCATTAATAGATGGGGGGTGAAAACATTTGGAATTTGAAGATCAAGGTAAATTGTATTTAATTTGTCTTCCAGGAAACATGCAAGTATCTTCTTTTGCTTCCGAAGGGCAGTACTAAATGAAAAAAAAATGATATTCAAGCGAAATAAGAAAAATTTGGACCTCTTCATCCCGTTCAAAAGTTTTCACCCCTGACTCTTAATGCATCGTGTTTCCTTCTGGAGCATCAGTGAATGTTTGAACCTTTTTTAATAGTTGTGTTTGAGTCCCTCAGTTGTCCTCCATGTGAAAAGACGGATCTCAAAATCATTCAGTCACTGCTGTAAAGGGTTCAAATATGCAAAAGATGGTGGAAAACTGAAGAATTTTTGGGACCTGGAGATTTTTTCTGAAGAACAGAGCTCAGTTTAACTGCTCAGAATAAACAAGGGACTCATGAACAACCATCACAAAACAAAAAAACAGTCATAGATCATCCAGGTAACCACACACAGTATTAAGAATCAATGATTCACAAACTTTTGAACTGGGTCATTTTAATAAATTCAGCTATTTTTTTGTCTTATGGATTATATGTAAACATCTTTTATGTAAAATATCTTACTCAGGACAGTACTAAATAAAAAATAACATGCATTTTGTATGATCTCTCTTATTTTGTTAAAATTTTGCACATTTTCACAGATTCTGCAAGTGGTTCACATACTTTTTCTTGCAACTGTACATTTAATATTAATTCTATTCAGATATCACTGAAATTGGGATGCGAATGGGAATTTGGTAAATGTCTTCTGGTAAATTCTTATTTTTCAGCACATGTAACACTTCATAATCTGACATCTCTGCTGAACAATCTTTAGATAGTTTGCGGCATCCTGACCAAGTTGGTGTCTTAACTGATTGCAAACTAGATTAGACTGGTGTAAGTTGTTGTTTTTTCAGGCAGAACAAACCAAAACGAAAATATCAACTAACTGAAGTTTTGTTTCTGCACACATATCAATCTCATAGGAATAAAACGGATTGGAGAGAAAAAAATATCTTCTCTCCAGGTCATCAGGACCTCTGAGAAATGAAGGCAGGCTGTAAAACACTTAGACACAACCAGCCACGTGGGCCTTGAATGAAGATACTGAGCAAGACAGATAGCACTAGCTTATAATTTAATTGATAAAGTGTCCTAGAAATCCATCTATCATGCAAAATATAAGGCTTAGTTCTAAATTAACATAGCACAGATGGCAGAAGTATGCACAATGACGGTTTAAAGTCTACAACTTCTTGTTTTTTTATGCAGAATCTTTGCAGACAATATCAAGTTGTATTCGGTTCGCTTATTCTTAAAATTCAGATGATACAGGAAGTGCATTCTGTTCTCTGTACTTTCTGCATCACTGGTCCAGATAACTGTGAAGGTACCCATTAATGATGCGCATTTGTGTAGTTAATGAACGCATCACACATGGGGAACTTTTTTTGCCTTTAAAGAATTAGTTCACTTTCAAATGAAAATTACTCCAAGCTTTACTCACCCTCAAGCCATCCTAGATGTATATGACTTTCTTCTTTCTGATGAACACAATCGGAGTTATATTAATAAATACCCTGATGCATCCGAGCTTTATTATGGACCAACGAGCTCAAGAAAGTGTATCAATTCATCATAAACCTACTCCACACGGCTCCGGGGGGTTAATAAAGGCCTTCTGAAGCGAAGTGATGCGTTTGTGTAAAAAAAAAAATCCATATTTAACAAGTTATGAAGTAAATTATCTAGCTTCCCACCAGACCACCTTCTGTACTCAACTTATGGAAAAACAGAACTGGCATCGAGTCAGTTAAGCTTTTTCCGTAAGTTGAATAGGGAAGGTGTAGGACGTAGTGTAAGCGTTTTGAACTGCGAGAGTTTTACACTTTCTTCGTAAGTTGAATACAGAAGGCGGTCTAGCGGAAGCAAGATATTTTACTTCATAACTTGTTAAATATGGATATTTTTTTACACAAACGCATCGATTCACTTCAGAAGGCCTTTATTAACCCCCCGGAGCCGTGTGGAGTATGTTTATGATGGATGAATGTGGATGGAGGCACTTTCTTCAGCTCATACTCGTTGATCCTGCTCACTGCCATTGAAGAAAGTCATATACATCTAGGATGGCTTGAGGGTGAGTAAAGCTTGGGCTAATTTTCATTTGAAAGTGAACTAATCCTTTAAGATTTTAGAATAAAATTTATGTGAATGCATAAATAAAATGTGTCTCATAATTTTTTCACAATTTTTAATCCCTTTTTTTTTTTAAAGGTCCTGCAATTTGATGAATGAATTTTTAAAAATACACTTATTCAATGTAGTCCATGATATCATAAAAGCTGCATGCATTACAAATATAAAATAACTGCAAAATGCACTTTAAAATAGTGTAAAATGGAGTACAGCATGTCATGCTGCAGGACATGTCAACTACCCAAAAGTATTTCATGTCAGCTACCATAAGCAAAGATATTCAGTGACATTGTGAAACAAACATCGTTCAGAAAAGCAGAATCTGACCCGTCTGTTTCTAACCACACAGTCAAAAAGAACACAATGATTCTGATTTGAACTGACAGAACATAACACTGTGGCTTTTGTACTTTTGGTCATGTGATCAGCACTTTCATCCTGTTTTTCAGGCCGATCATCTCTTTGTGTTTACGAAGGCTGTGAGGCTGCCATGTGAATAACGCTGCCCTCCTGCCCCAGTATCCTATGCCAGTATTGTGGAGTTGAGCCTCAGGGATGACACGGCGAGGTTGACACAGAGAACGATAGTGAGCGAGCGAACAGAGATAAACAAAGCATCTCAACATAGCATGTGAAAACTCTTCGCAAAAGAAACCACAACCTGAGATGAGCTGAGAGAGGAAGTTCCATATTCAGACTGTGGTAAACTCAATAAACATGTGACTTTGGTAAGACTTAAAGAAGTAGTTCAACCTAAAAGTTTTGTTATCATTTACTCACCATCATGTAACTGAAAAAAGAACAATGGTGCTTTTCTGATCATATAGCCTACACATTTTAATTCCATATCATGGTATTACCATCCAATACCATAATTGTACTAGTTGGTACTACCACAGTGTTTTATAAGGTTTAATCATCACCTGCTTGTTGTCAAGCAATGCCACAGCACTTAACATAAGTCACTTATCAACTGATATGTAACGAGAGGATGAACTGATTACAGCTTCAGTTAGTATATATGGCACTGACACACTTCCCAGCGTGAAGAGCTGTTGCCCTTTTAAGAGCACGCGCCTCGGTTTTGATAAATATAAAATTCCACAGCAGCAAAATGTTGCCTTTGCATGCGAACTGATCCATTGCTTATAACGTTTTAAGTAAAAAACGTGCTTTTCTGGTGACTTTTGCTAAGAAAAACAGTTCATTGTGGTGTCATTAATAAATGTCTGTTATGATACCCGAGACGAAAAAGTGGGGGTCTAAACGCAGAAACACTATGACATACTCAGAATACGTTTGCTACAGCATAATAATCTCTGTTAAAAGGCGAACGCGACACAATCATTAGATTTTAAAAATGTATATCGCTCTCATGATCTCCTCAAAGTCGCTCGTACTCGGTGCGAAAAAAAAGCGTTTTCCCCAGATTTAGCCATCTAAAGTGCTTTAAAATGATGGAATTATATGCGTAGTCATACAATATTTTGCCAAGGAAGCAAATATTCACTTATTTTCAGGCTCCTCTCAGCAGCTGAGCACAAAGAGTCGGTTTGTCCGACAGTAACCCCGCGAAGGGGGAGGGAGTGCTGGATAAATATAGTTCCGAATACGGGGGCAGCATAAAATCTTCCTTTAGAATAAACGTATTGACGTGTTATACATTTTTTCTTTACCGAAATCTATTCATTCATTGACTTGCCTTTGCGCGATAGCCTGCTGAAGTCGATTAGCTAAACAAAGGCTACACCATTGGCCAACACATCAAACCAAGTGTAACTATCAAGTAAATTAAGTGTATAAAACGCACGTTTAACGACATTATGAGTGTAATACCGCGTAGATAGATGCAGGTTTAAAGAGAACAAGGACTTCCAGCGCTCTGCAGTGCTGCAATGACCGATAGTAACCTCGCCTCAGAGCGCGAGCAGCAGAAACTGGGTGAAAGGGAACGTGACGTCACTCGCGGTGAACCTTCTCGACTGCTGCGTTTACATGGTCATTAGCCGTAAGGCATCTAATGCTCTTTACAGCTATGCATTCATGAAACAGGCCTACAAGTGGCTACTTTCTGGTAAGCCACTGATTTGAAGCCAGGCCAGTTAATACAGCTAGTTGGAGGGAGAACTGTTGCAGATAATGCTGAAAATATTATCTGTCATGATATAGGATGCCATACATTTACACAGAAAAACAAAAAATGTCGTTCTGATTTTTTTTTATTCTATTGTATATTATTGTATTGAGTTTAACGGAGGCCAGTTAGTAAGAGCTGTGCGGGTAAATCTCACTCCTCCGGCCTCAAGAGGCACACTAGCGACTGACGCTAGAGGCTGCGGTCTTTAGCGTCCTTGTTAGCTCACCTGCCTCCCATGACTGTAAGCTGCCAACGCCGGTTCAAATCCCGCCCACAGCAGTGTGAGTAAAACCGGGGTTACATTGGTGCTGTGACCCAGATGGGAGTGAGGTTTAGGCCAGGGGGGTGAGTAAAGCCCTGGGTATACTTTGTTTTTTTACGCGTACACTAGTGTACGCACACAGTCGAACACACAGCCTTGCAAAGCATGCTTTGTTCGAACACAGCCGTTCGACGCATGCGCAGTTTTGAGCAATCTCTCGCCACGAGTTACAACCCATGTAAACATCTTTGCTAGAGTTGTACAAATGAGGGTGCTTTCTAACCTCTTCGCACAATCTCTCATCTATGTAGGCCTCTATTGTCGCTGTAGCTTGCATGTGTTCCCGTCTGTTCTGTTTATGCAGTTCTTCTTTGACTACCTTGTGACTCGACGCCCCCAGGACACGGTTGCCACCTTGTGGATAAACTAATTACTGCAAAAAAATTAAATGCTCATGTATGACCTGCACGTGCAAAAATAGAAAAGTATGCGCGGTTACAAAAATCTGGCGGTGCACGTACAGTACGCACATACTCTTCTGATGATGAAATTCGCGTCACACGTGCTGTACACTGACCCTCGTGTACGTGCAAAAAGTGAACTAAACTTTGGGCTTGAAATGGAGGCCAGTTAGTAAGAGCTGTGTGGGTAAACCTCCCTCACCTGGCCTCAAGAGGCGCACTAGTGACTGATGTTAGAGGCTGCGGCCTTTAGGGTCCTTGTTAACGCCCCCACCTCCCATGCCGGAAACGTCGGTTCAAATCCCGCTTGGAGTGGTGTGAGTAGAACCGAAGGGGTTACACAAATACAATGACTTAAAGGATTAGTTCACTCCAGAATTTAAATTTCCTTATAATTTACTCAACCCCATGCCATCCAAGATGTTTATGTCTTTCTTTCTTCAGGCTAAAAGAATTTGAAGTTTTTGAGGAAAACATTCCAGTATTTTTCTCCATATAGTGGACTTCAACGGGGACCAAATTGCAGTTTCAGTGCAGCTTCAAAGGGCTCTACACGAACCCAGACGAGGAATAAGGGTCTTATCTAGCGAAACGATCGGTCATTTTCTTAAAAAAAAAAAAAGATATACTTTTAACCACAAATGCTTGTCTTGCACTGCTCTGCGATCCATGTCCGCGACTTCACGCATTACGTAATCACGTTGGAAAGGTCATGGTATATGGAGAAAAATCTTGGAATGTTTTCCTCAAAAACCTTAATTTCTTTTCGACTAAAGAAAGAAAGACATAAACATCTTGGATGACATGGGGGTGAGCAAATTATCAGGAAATATTAATTCTGGAGTGAACTAATCCTTTAAAGAAAATGACTAGAACTTCAAAACTCAAATGATAAGTAACACTTTGGCACAACAGCAATGAAGATGAGGTAGAGTGTCAGTATGTCACATATGTACACAGAAGGGTGTTCACATGATCAAGACTTGACAATGACTAAACAAACTGAAGGGCGTATTGTATATACACACAAACCACTAATTAAAAGGTTAGTTCACCCTAAAATGAAAATTCTGTCAATTACTCACCCTCAAATTAATTACTCACCCTTATGTTGTTTGTTCTTGTGCGTCATTCAGGTTCGGTTGATCTGCTTATGTTCGCTGATCAATGTTTTTACATGCGAGTAAAAGCCTAAATCAAATTCATTCATCATAACAAGCGATCGAGGCGCTTCAGAAAATTTGGACTAAACCATTCATATCGATTAGTTTTCTGATCTCTTTATGAACTTTTTGAAGCGTCAACGTGTCAGTTGCAAAGACAGTCAATGGAAGGAAATCTGAGCATTCTGTCATCAAAAAGATCTTCATTTGTGTTCTGAAGATAAACCAAGGTCTTACGGGTGTGGAACATGAGGGTGAGTAATTAATGACAGAATTTTCATTTTGGGGTGAACTAACCCTTTAAGGGAGTGGGGAACAGGTGAGTTAAATTAAGAGTGGGCCAAAATAAAGGGTACATTTACACGACAACAATATACTAAAAACGGAAAAGGTTTTACTTTGCGTTTCTCACGTACAGACGGCAGTGTTGTCAAAATGATCCCCATTCACACGGATCCACGAAAACAACAACAAACATGATGTTTTATTAACAAAGTTCGAGAGGAGCACATTCAGATCATCTACCCAATCAGCTCGAGAGGAGGCTTATATGTAGAGCAAACTTACCTCCACAGTTCCATGACAGTTTTTCCAGCATCCCTCCTCCGCCCCAACTCCTCACTCTCAATTATTCCTATCCCAGCCAGGGATGGGAGGGGGGGTGCTCTGGGTTCGAGCCAAATTCCGAGCTTGGAGCCCTCTCCTCAGACAGCATGCCGAATACATATGTAAGTGTGAACTCGTGAACGCTGTATTATTCATGCCAGGCCAGTAGTTGGCGATGTCACTTTGTAAAGAAACACTACACAACTATAGACTGAACGTCACCGTTTTCACAAATTGCCGTTTTTGTAGTATACACCCAGACAATAACGGTATCATTCTGTCAGGATCACTATCGTCAAATATGATTGATAATGCATAGAGTTTGTATTGGCGGTATGGTTCTGTTCTGGGCAAGAACTCCCTGCGCATCCATGCAGCCTAGCATGGGTAAGAGCAGGGAGAGCAGCAATAACCCCCCTTAGGGTAAACAGAACAGAACCAACATATGCGGATATCATTAATGTCAATAATTTAACATACACATATTTCAAGAATTAGTCTGATTCAGGGGAATCATAAGGCCAAATCCTGACTGATGAGAGGAGGAGCTGGGGATGGAGGAGGGTAATTAGCTCCTGAGAAATGCAATAGCTGCTGATAATACCGAGGAGCTTATATATGGATGCTGTGATAGGCATCGTATTCCTATAGGTTGACGCGAGTCACCTGGGAGTCAGCTGATGCGAGCTTGACTGACGTGACCTGCCAGAACTGACACTAACGCTGGATTTTTGAAAATTTTGAGGCCCCCAAAACTGTTGTTGTGTAAATGAACGGCCAAAACGCATAAAAAGTTTTCTGTTTTTAGTTGAAAATGCTGTCGTGAGACTAGCAAAGGCCTGACAGTGTTACAATAATAAGTTTGGGAAAAAATTATATCTGCTGTTTTATATAATTTAAGGGGGCATTTACACAACACCTTTTTCAACTATGCATTTTGGCCGTTCATTGACACAACAATGGCATTTTGGGGCCTGAAAATGCAAATTTTGAAGACGTGTTTCAAAGTGCAAGTTTTTGAAAACGATACCGTTATCGTCTCCATGTAAACTACAAAAATGTGAATTTGTGAAAACTGTGAAAACTGCTTATTATATGTCCAGTCTATAGACAAGTAGTCTTTCTTTACAAAGTGACATCGCCAACTACTGGCCTGGCATGAATAATACAGCGTTTTTAGTCGTTTTTGCAGATCCGTGTGAACGGGATCCTTTTGACAACGTTGTCGTCTGTATGCAAAAAACACAAAGGAAAAACTTTTCAGTTTTTAGTACATCAGTGTTGTGTAAACGTACCCTTAAACCTCTTCGTAAAATTGTTTGCTGTTAAAGTGCTTGTGCTTTTGATAAAATAAACAGGGTAAAATAAAGCCAAATAAATAATGAGAATGACTGATGATTTAACTCATATTTCATGGTACCGTACCTTATGCTGCCTTCACATGCTCTCGGAAATTTGATAATCCCCACTTCTGATGACATGATTATGAGCTCATCGCATCGAAATGGGAGGGCGTTCCTGTCCAATTTTTACCTAAGAAACTCATATTTACGATAATTCAGAGAGCAAGTGAAGGCAGCATTAATCTGGCGTTTATATACCATATTTTTACTGTGTGTGTATTTTATACCAATACAAATTATTTGAGTACTATTATGCAAAAAGATCAATAACAAAAGTTTGGTAAGTCTTGTGCAACCTGGCAGTGGTTATTTTCATTTTTCCACTTGCAAACCTTTCATTTTGGCTCATAACACCACATTCCCTCTTATAACTGCACCACATCATCATATTTCATTAAAATGATAACAGAAAGTGACTTCAAAACAGTGACTTCAGCTAGAAGTAAGTCTGATAGCCTGTATGTGACATGTGTGCTCTCTCTTCAGGCCTCGCCTCTGTCCTGAAAGCCTCAGCTGGTGTCAGACAGAGAGGGACATTCATAGGGAAAACAGCTGTGGAGAACACCCTGTCATCCAAACATGTGATTGTTCTGCTCGGCTTTTTGTGAACATCATCAGTGCGTTTTTTTGAAGCAGGAGGTGCGGTTTAGGGCCCCTCGACAGGGATGGAAAAGTGCTGACCGCATGCAAAAAACAACTGCTGCCAACTTATTGTTTATACAGAGAGATACAGTAAGGCTTGTTAGCAGTCGTCTGCATTCCTTTTGATTTATGAATAAGAATATTATCCTGTACCTAAATAATGGGCTATTATTCATGCAATTCTTTCTGAACTTGCAAGCACTCATTAAGCAAGAACTAAAAGCCACAAGCTAAATGCCACAAAACTCACAATTTTATGGTGCCTTTATGTATTTAATTGGCAAATATAAACAAACAAAACCTTGTATGATGGAATGTTTGTCATATGATTATCCGATATATATATCACCTGGCATTTTGGGAAACTCGTGGTTCATATATGTGTGGTTTCCAAAATTCCACGTGAGATTTTTCCATGAAATCTATGCGTAAGCATCACTTCACGTGAATCTCATCAACTTCATGTCAGTTTGCGTATTGCTCAAACCAGATAAACATTGCTGAACATACATTTTCTCTTGAACCTTTGATTCCTTTGTGTACATGTTTTTGTGATGCCACAGAGTTCACCATCTGTTTGTGTGGGTTTTACATTTAAGTCAAACATGTAGTGATACTAGCATTTAACATGTGGTAAATAGTCTTAAAAGGTTGCAACTGCTCTGTATGCAATATCCTGGGAGTTCCATGAGTTTGTAGGACCACCTTTGCCAGTAGTTTAATTTTCCTTGCGTAAGTCTTTATCAGCATTGCACATCTTGACATTGGAATTTTTGTACAGTCCAGTCCAGCATTTCTCAAGCTCCATCAGAATGAATGGGAACTGAATGTGAACTGCAACTTTTATGTCATTCCACAGACGCTCAGTTGAATTACAGTCTGGACTTGGACTGGGTCTCTCCGGGAGATTCATCTTTTTGGGTTTAGGACTGTCACTGTTCTCTGGTTATTGTCCTGTTGTGAGCTGAATAAAAATCCTCTTCCCAGTTCCAGTGCTCATGCAGACTGAAGCATCTCTTCAGGGAGGTTTCCTGTCAGTACGTTTTGTACTTTTTTCTTCTATCCCTCTTGTTTCCGCAGAGAAAAATTCCCAAAGCATGATCCTGTCAGCACTATTGCACGAATGTTTCTACAGTCATATGCTCTATTAGATTAGATCTCATAGAAGTGAGGCTCAAAAGTTCAGTTTTGGGCTGATCAGACTGTAAATCTGAGAGTCTCCCATGGGTTTGCCAAACTCCAGCTGAGATGTAATATGGGATCTCACAAAGGCTTTTTGTGATTCAAGCCAGCTATTGTCTCATTACAGTTTTTCTCAACTCTGTCACAGTTGCGGGTCTCTTAGGGCTTAACTTATTGAAAACAATAATTATTATATAATCAACTGTGAAATATGCAGTTGGTGATCAAGAGACAATTATACAGGGATGAGCTTAGGCTTGGTCAGATATGCAGTAGATTCAAAGGTGTCTGTATATTTGGTTTTTATTTACCTTTTTTTGAACTTGTACAGAAATGACAGTGTTTACTGTCATAAAATTCTCAAATAAAGCCCATATTCAAGCTTTGTTTTCCTATAAATGATCTGAATAAATGAATATGTAACATTGTTAAGCGTTTTCAGCACAGAGACAGAATGCAGTATTCTATGGAAGCTTGTTTCCGCCACTAAATAAAAAATTAAAAAGGTAATTGTGACTTTTTATCTCACAATTCTGACTTTTTTTTACTCGCAATTCTGAGTTATAATGTCAGAATTGTGAGATAGGCTATAAAATCACAATTGCAAGAAATAAAGTCAGAATTGCGAGTTATAAACTAACAATAGCGCGTTATAAACTCACAATTGCGATTCTGACTGCTTTTCTCAGAATTGTGAGATATAAACTCGGAATGGCGAGTTATAAAGTCAAATTCTGAGGAAAAAAGACTGACTTTTTATATCTCGCAATTCTGACTTTATGGCCCGGTTTCACAGACAGGGCTTAGCCTAAGCCAGGATTAGGCCTTAGTTCAATTGGGATATTTAAGTAGCTTTTATGAACTTACACTAGAAAAAAAAAAAAAAAACATTAGGCTACTTGTGTACATCTTGAGAAATATTTTAAGATATGTCAGTACAAGTTGCTTTCAGTTAAAACAGCTCAAACATGCATTTTAGTCTAAGACTAGCTTAAGCCTTGTCTGTGAAACCGGGGTATATCTCGCAATTCTGACTTTATAACTCGCAAGTGCAATTTTATATTACGCAATTCTGAGAAAAAAGTCGCCATTATACCTTTTTTATTTTTTATTATTCACATAAGAGCCTTGGATATTATTATATATATTTTTATAACGTCTTTTCACAAAACGAACATGACGTCCTAAGATTATGTGATCACATCTGGCAATATTTGACCTGGCATTGTTGTTCAAATGAAGAGGAAGCTGTTGACTCATCAGAACATTACTACTGACCTTGCTGAGACCTCGGAGGTTAGATGAGAGCAAAATAACTCATAAATCGATACCCTTTCAGACGGTCTGTGTGAGCAGAGAGTTGTGTAAAGGGGGTGTGACGCTGCACTATAAGTGATCTGTGTTTGGATGGATGGATGCGTGTGGTTGGATGATACAGAGCGTGTGTGTGCACACGTGAGAGACGGTCACCCCAAACTTGGTAGCTTCCACTTTACCTACAGTAGATAACCTCCAAATCTTCAATGAAGGGTTTTACTACAAAGTCACGTGTAGCATTTGTGAGGGACCAAACAAAAATTATAATTTTTTGCTTTCAAGGATAGTTTTAATGTTTCCATATGTCAATTATGGCTATTATACATACATAACATAAGTATGGCTGATACACATAACATAGTCTACATACAGAACATGCATTTTTTTTTTTTTTTTTTTTTTCTATGCCCAGTTGCAGTAAGGGTCGTTCTTCCTGTCTTTACCGGCACACACGTCAATAGCTGGGCTGTGGTCTATTCAACAGGGAGTAGGAAGGGAGATATTCTGAGTAAGGGATGTAATAAACAGGAAGTCATGTGAAAGAAGCTTTATGCATCATACTAACAAAGAGATATGAGAATAAATGTTGCAATCACAAAGTCTAACATTATGCATTTCTGTTAGGCCTATAGCCTATTTAAAAATAGCTTTTTAATGCTGAACAACTCTCTCCTTCAAATTCTCCTCTTGGAGAAAAAAAATACAAAACTGAACATATACAATTTCTAGATTTAAGCTGCGGTGGGAACAATGTGTCCTGAAATGTTTTTCTAACCTTCAATTGGCTTTCACAAGCACGGATTCCTCCCCGAACTAAAACTATAAGCAATGGCGCCATCTAGTGTTTGCACTGACCTACACATGATAAAAAAAAAACATGCGTTATATAGGCTAGTCAAGTGCATTAAAAAATGAATGTGCATTGCACTTGCTTTCATTCATGTAGTAGTTTTCAAAATAGTTAAATACTCGATTGTAGTCATTTCACACCTGATTTTCTAAAAAAAAAATGGTTCGGAATTACACGTGACTTCAACACAAAGGTTAATGATCCAATCAGTGTTGCCAAGTCCGCGGTTTTCCCGCGGAATTGGGCTACTTTTTACATTGTTGCCGCGTGTTGTTTTTTATGTCCGCGGGTTGAAGCGACCCCACATGATATTTAGCCCCTAGAATGCGAATTTTACTAGGGGAACCCCGCCAAAAACGTGGATTTTACCCCCCGGAACGCGATTTTTATCGGGGGAGCCCCCCCTGAAACGCGATTGGGCTAGTTTTGAGTAGTAATTGGGCGGGTTTTGTTGTGAAAACCTGGCAACCCTGGATCCAATATAGCAGCATGGTCCGGCAACCAGACACAAGCAATGCATGAGCCCAAATTAAAGATCTACAGATAACACACTTATTGTTCATACTGCAAATAAATTTATTTCTACTTAACAATGACTATCTTACCATTTTGTCTGGTAGAGTTTGTTGGCTGAAGCTTCAAATCAGCCATCTATCATGGTATTTCATTGTTCTAAACAAGTAAAATATTGTTTATTATTATAATAAAGAATGTTGTCATCATTTCTGTTGTTCGCTTTAATAAATCTTTGTTGTTCACACTCAACATCAAACAATGCGATCATACCAACATTATTCGTTTTGCACACAATATCTTTAGTTGAGATCAAATCATTACAACAAAGCAGGCGTAAAAGCTGAAAAAACATCATCAATGTATTTAAACGTGACAGCATTTTTACTATATTAATTTTTTAGGACTATACTGTGATTTTCGATTGACTGATAAAAAGTTTACTTTGCACATTATTTACAATATAAATCATAAGCACATTATCAGTGGTGTAAACACAACATCATAAATATAGTACGTATATAACATATCAAACGTGAACAAGACAAAAATAAACTGTATAGTCAAGTTATTGTAGTCTGTTATGTACATTCATTGGACCTTATTCACGAAACATGGACAGAAGTTTTTGCACCAATGTATGTGAGAATGGTTTTATGAAATCCACAAATAAAGCCCATTATTTGCAGCGTATATTATACACATTATTTAAAGTCATTTAACTTATTTTCTGGCATTGCTTCATCTGATTCATCATACAACCTGGCTCAAAGTTTGTTGGCTCAGAATATGTTAAGTTTTACATTCAGTTACACTTTTGAAGTCAGTCTCTCAGTTTATATACTTCAGTACAGAGGGAGAAGTGCTGCCTATGTTCAATATGCACAATATTACATTTCTATATGCATGTAATATTAAGATCAAAATGTGCAGTTCACAACAGAGCACTGAGCTAGGTATGCTTGATTTGTTCATTTCTACTGAGATGAACGAACCAGAAGCATAATGAATTTCAGCATCATTTTTTAAGCATCAAATTTAGCAAATAACAGCTTTATTTCCAGGATGATCATACAAAGTGATGAGGTCATGAACCTGTAGTGTAGCATATTACTTTTTATGTTTATCATTGCATAATGTGTACTATGTCATGTTCTATTTTAAAAAAAATTGAAGGCAGTATGCAGTATATACTAGACAGCATGCAGTAGTAAGCTAGACTACACTGAAAACGTTCAGAATTCACCACTTGGAGGCAGTATTACTTCATCACGCTGAAGATTTGAGGGCATTTGGTCTCTCAATGCCGGCTCAGAAATGTATCTCATTTATTTTACGTTTTATTAAAAGTATGACTATAATGGAGCACGATCAGATGCACGTCGGGCCCTTCAGCTGAGCTGCTCGCTGGCAAACATTGGCTCTCTGTGAAGACAGAGTTTAGTAGCTGCCGTGTTTTCGTCTTTGACCTCGACCTGACACTGGGACTTGGTGCTCTTTCGGTTGCTGCGGCGGGGGTCGTCGCCGTGGACGCTGGTGTCGATCCGCGACAGGGTGCACATGCTGCTCTGGTTACGTGGATGGAGACGGGTGGGACGGAGCTCTAGCTCATCATAGCTTGATACATGGATGAAGGGACACCACCTGAAGGCCCTTTTGAAGCCAGCCCTAAACCTGGAGGAATTAATTCCATTAATAATAATATTAATATAATTATTATAATTACTTCATAATATTTTCAGCATCTAAATTATATATATATATATATGAAGAACTGAAAGATAGTGTAGTTTAAATAGAACTCATACTTTTTTATATTCAAATATGTTAAACAGAGATAAAATATTTTTAATTTAAAATTATTACAAATGTTCAGCAATTAAAACAATATATTAAATATATTATTACAAATAATATTAAAAATTATTTCATTATATATATAATTTATATATTCGTTTATTTTAATGTACAATGTTTTTTAAAAAAAAAAAATTAAATTGATTATTAGTTTTATATTAGAACTGTAAGTTATACATACAGGGATTGGCCAATATAGTGTTGGAGGTTTCACGCCTATATATGTGGTCTGGTGGCCAATCTTCACTGATTTTACATTCCATCAGTTAAAGCAGAGTGTGAAGGTTGAATTAGCAGAGCAATAGCACAGCTGTACATAAAATATTGCAATACACACAACATAATGGAAGACATATCAGAGTTCAAAAGAGGACAAATTGTTGGTGCCCAGAGTGAAGCACGGCAGTGGATCAATGATGGTTTGGGCCACAATATCATGTCATTCCCTGCTGTGCTTGCTGTGCACGTCACTGGCAAGGACCACTGAACCATTCTGGAGGACCATGTACACCTAATAGTTCAAACATTGTACCCTGAAGAGGGTGCCGTGATAATGCACCAATACACACAGCAAGACAGAATGGTTTGATGAACATGAAAGGGAAGTTTAATGTCACCAGATCTAAATATTTTTGAGCCACTTTGAGGTATTTTGGAGGAGCAAGTCAGAAAACGTTTTCCTCCACCAGCATCACATAATGACCTGACCACTGATCTGGAACAGGAACATCTCAAAATACCTCTGACTGACTTGTATCTGTCATTCCCAAGATGAACTGATAATGTATTGGCCACAAAGGAAGCTCTACTACACCATACTAATAAATTATTGTGGTCTAAAATCAGGTGTTTCAGTTTGCTTGTCCAACCCCTCTGTGTGTGTGTGTATATATATATATATATATATATATATATATATATAGTCATGTGAAAAATAAAGAACACCCTATTGAATTCTATGGTTTTATGTATCGGACATAATAAAAAAAATCATATGGTCCTTGGCAGGTCTTAAATTTAGGTAAATACAACCTCAGATGAACAACAACACATGACATATTACACTGTCATTATTTATTTAACAAAAACTAGGCCAAAATTGAGAAGCCATGTGTGAAAAACTAAGGACACCCTTACTGTTTCCATAGGAATTAAGAGGGTAAGTTTCAGTCAGGCGCTGATAATCAAATGCCTTTTATTAATTGATCATCAGCAAGTGTGATCACCTCTATAAAGGCTGAAGTTTTGGCAGTTTGCTGGTCTAGAGCCTTCAGGTGTGTGTTAACACAATGCCAAGGAGGAAAGACATCAGCAATCATCAATGATGACCATCAATCTAGGATGGGTTACAAGACCATTTACAAAGAATCTGAAGTCCATCATTCTACAAGTGGAAAACATTCAAAACAGACACCAATCTTCCCAGGAGTGGACGTCCCAACAAATTCACCCCAAGACCAGACCGTGTAATGCTCTGAGAAATTGCAGACAACCCAAGAACTACACCTCAGACTCTATAGGCCTCAGTTAATGATAAAGTTCATGACAGTACAATTAGAAAAAGACGGGTCAAGTATGGCATGTTTGGAAGGATTGCCAGGAGAAATCTTCTTCTCTCTAAAAAAACATGGCAGCACGGCTTAGGTTTACAAAGTTGCATCTGAACAAACCATAAGACTTCTGGAACAAAGTCCTTTGGACAGACGAGACCAATGTGGAGATGTTTGTCCATAATGCACAGCGCCAAGTTTGGTGAAAACTAAACACAGCATATCAGAACAAACATCTCATACCAAAAGTCA
Source organism: Mylopharyngodon piceus (assembly GCA_039654765.1). Lineage (NCBI taxonomy): Eukaryota > Metazoa > Chordata > Actinopteri > Cypriniformes > Xenocyprididae > Mylopharyngodon > Mylopharyngodon piceus. Next base: position 35,850,570 of record CM077440.1, read on the forward strand.
AGCATGCTGGTGGTGGGGGGTGATTTTGGGCTTGTTTTGCAGCCACAGGAATGGGGCATCTCACAGTCATTGAGTCAACCATAAATTCCTCTGTATACCAAAGTATGCTAGAGTCAAATGTGATGCCATCCCTCCGACAGCTAAAGCTTGGCCAAAATTGGATCATGTAACTGGACAATGATCTGAAGATCACCAGTAAATCTACAACAGAATGGCTGAAAAAGAAAAGAATCAAGGTGTTGCAGTGGCCCAGTGAAGTCCAGACCTCAAACAGACTGAAAAGCTGTGGTGAGAGCTGTGCATAGACAGATGCCCACAAACCTCAATAAACTGGAGCAACGTTGTAAAGAAGAGTGGGCCAAAATTCCTCCAGAATGATGTGAGAGACTGATAAAGTCAGACAGAAAATTATTACTTCAAGTTATTGCTGCTAAAAGTGGTTCTACAAGCAATTGAATCATAGGGTATCCTTAGTTTGTCACCCATGGCTTTTCCATTTTGGCTTTATTTTTGTTAAATAAATAATGACACAGTGTGATATGTCATGTGTTGTTGTTCATCTGTTGTTCATCTGAGGTTGTATTTACCTAATTTTTAGACCCGCAAAAGACATTATATATATATATATATATATATATATATACAGTTGTGGTCAGAATTATTGGCACCCTTGGTAAATATGATCAAAGATGATTATAAAAATAAATCTGCATTGTTTATCCTTTTGATGTTTAATTCATAAAATTAGCAAAAATCTAACCTTTCACTGAAGGAAAAGAATTGAAAGTGGGGGGAAAATCACATTATGAAATAAATGTTTTTCTCCAAAACACGTTGGCCACAATTATTGGCACCCCTTAGAATTTTTTATGAGTAAAATATCTCTGAAGTATATTCCCATTCATATTTACATTTGTTTAGCACACCAGGGTGATCATGAACATGAAATTGTCCAGCCATGACTTCCTGTTCCACAGGAGTGTAAACATGAGGAAACACAAAGGCCAAATTCCCTTAATCATTCATCACAATGAGTAAAACCAAAGAATATAGTTCTGATGTGCAGCAAAAGATTGTTGAGCTTCACAAAATAGAAAGTGGCTGTAAGAAAATAGCTAAAGCATTGAAAATCCCCATTTCCACCATCAGGGTAATAATTAAGAAGTTCCAATCAACTAAAGATGTTACAAATCTGCCTGGAAGAGGACGTGTGTCTAAATCGTCCTAATGCGCGGTGAGGAGGAAAGTTTGAGTGGCCAAAGACTCTCCAAGGATCACAGCTGGAGAATTGCAGAGATTAGTTGAGTCTTGAGTCTCAGAAAGGCTAAAAAAAAAAGCCTAAAAAAAATTATCAAACAGCACCTACATCCCCACAAGTTGTTCGGGAGGGTTTCAAGAAAAATCCTCTGCTCTCATCCAGAAACAATCTCCAGCATATTCAGTTGTCAGACAAGACTGGAACTTCAAACGGGACCTGCTTCTATGGTCAGATGAAACTAAAAAAAGAGCTTTTTGGCAGCAAACCCACCAGATGGGTTTGGTGCACACATGGATAAAAAATACCCCATGCCCACGGTTAAATATACTGCTGGATCTTTAATGTTGTGGGCCTATTTTTCTGCTGGAGGTCCTGGACATCTTGTTCAGATACATGGCATCATGGATTCTATCAAATACCAACAGATAAAAAATCAAAACCTGACCGCTTCTGCTAGAAATCCAATAATGGGCTGTGGTTGGATCTTCCATCAGGACAATGATCCAAAACAAACATTAAAAACCAACACAAAAATGTGTCACTGAGCACAAAATGAAGCTTCTGCCATGGCCATCCCAGTACCCTGACCTGAACCCTAAACAAAATGAGTGGGTTGAACTGAAGAGAAGAAGCACCAACATGGAGCTGGGAATCTGAAGGATCTGGAGAGATTCTGTATGAAGCAATGGTCTCTGATCTCTTGTCAGGTGTTCTCCAAACTCATCAGTCATTATAGGTGAAGACTCAGAGCTGTTATCTTGGCAAAAGGAGGTTGCAAAAAGTATTGAATAAAAGGGTGCCAATAATTGTGGCCAACATGTTTTGGAGAAAAACATTTATTTCATAATGTGATTTTCACCCCACTTTTAATTCTTTTCCTTCAATGAAAGGTTAGATTTTTGCTAATTTTATGAATTAAAGATCAAAAGGATAAACAATGCAGATTTATTTTTACAGTCATCTTTGATCATATTTATCAAGGGTGCCAATAATTCTGACCACAACTGTATATATATATGTATATAATGTTTTTCTTGAAAATCTCTATTTTCAAATAAAAAATAATGCAAAATACATTTATTAAGCAGGTGAGAACCCTTTATGGCTAGAAATTTTTCTCAATTTTCTCCAATGGCAGATATGACAAACAGTTAATTTTACACCCTGACTGTATATTTGTATATGAGTGTTTCATTACCTGCCATTCAGACAGCAGTAAATAATGGGGTTGTACATGGTGGAGCTCATGGCCAACCACAACACAGACAGATAGACCTGCTGGATGGACTTCCACTTGTTCAAGCGCTTGTTTAAGCCCGTCACAATGAAATAGATGTGATAGGGCAACCAGCAGAGGGCAAAGGTCACCACCACCACAATCATCATCTTCACCACCTGAGGAGAGAGAGGAAATGATTATCTAAAGTCTCAACATGAAGCATATGCAAGCAAAACAAGAGGTTTTTTTTTTTTTTTTTTGGCTTCTTGTGTCCTGGAACAAAACAGCATCAGGGAAAGCCACGGCTCAGCTCATGTAAGAACTCCATCTGCCGACACAAAGCCATCTGCTGCCATTGTTCAGTGAACAAAAACTCAAACCTAAAAACAGATAATGAATGACTAGAAGAAATGTGACTGCTAGTGATTTGGATCCACACTGAAAGCTTTTGCACCGGTCATCAGGCATGAGTCAAGCTCAATTTTTATCCCGAAAGAGGAGGAAATTGCAGTGTGCCGAAAAGTAGTACATAATTATATATTTCTAATGAAAATGCCACCAAAGGGCAATTCTGTGCTTTGATTTGATGTCACTGGCATCAGGTTTTCAGAAAGGAACATATTGTTCTGGTGTCCAGGAGTCATTCGTTCTTGTTATACTAAACAGCCTCACATCTCGCACAGCCGGACTTCTGACTAGCAGCATCTGGCCCTCGTTGCAGCACATTATACAAAGTACACACTTTTTATGCAGGAAGAGACTGTCTGACCAAAATGCGAAGTGACCTACCTCTGTTTTTTTTTTGTTTTTTTTAAAGCACCATTTATGATATTGAAAATCTATTTGCTCAGCAGTGTTGTCTGCATATGCACTATAGTTCAAAAGTTTGAGGTAACTTATTTTAATGTTTTTGAGTTTCTTATGTTCACCAACACTGTAAACCCTAACGCTCAAAATAATTATCTGGTTTGAGTATAGGGAAAACTCAACTTAAAGGGTTATAGTTCACCCAAAAATGAAAATTCTGTCATTAATTACTCACCCTCGTGTCGTTCCAAACCCGTAAGACCTTCGTTCATCTTCAGAACACAAATTAAGATATTTTTGATGAAATCAGATGGCTCAGTGAGGCCTCTATTGCCAGCAATGTCACTGAAACTCTCAAGATCCAGAAAGGTACTTTTCAACAATATCTAGTGATGGCCGATTTCAAAACACTACTTCATGAAGCTTCGAAGCTTTACAAATCTTTTGTTTCAAATCAGTGGTTCGGATTGCGTAAATGAAACCTTGTTTACTGAAATCACGTGACTTTGGTGCTCCGAACCACTGATTCGAAACAAAAGATTCGAAACAAAAGATTTCATCAAAAATATCTTAATTTGTGTTCCAAAGATGAACGAAGATCTTAAGGGTGTGGAACGAGTAATAAATGACATCATTTTCATTTTTGGGTGAACTAACCCTTTAAACAATTTAGTTCAATCAAATTAACTTCCATTAACTTCCATGAGTCTTCTTTTGAGTTCACGAAACTGACACATTTTAAGTAATCTAAATTGTTTCATTGTTTTGAATTTTATATACTCATTTCTTTTGAAATTAGACAAACATAAATTTACCTGAAACTGGGCTATTTCCCAGCATGCTTTTCCATGACACTCGAAAGGGAGAATAAATGCTAAAATTAAGTGTTATATAATGTTTTTTGTGCAAGATTAATGTTAAGTGGGAGATTTAGTAGTGTTTAATGTTTAGCCATGCTAATTTAGAAGAGTTTCTGTTATGTGGGTTTTTTTAAGGGTTTACCATCATGGTGACGGGTGGAGCATGGGCTTAGTTTGAGAAACAGGTATTTCATAAATGTTCTATATTGTCATACTCTTTCAGCAATTTCTATGCTATGCTAATGTTATCAGTTAGCATTTGTTGAATTAGCTAGTTATTATAGGTAAATTTCCACTACTAAAAACATAAGTTGAGATTTGCTGCTCAAGAAACATTTCTGATTATTATTAATGTTGAAAACAGTTATACTGCTTAATATGTTTGTGGAAACTGTGATACTTGTTTGAGGATTCTTTGATGAATAGAAAGTTCAAAAGAACAGCATTTATTTGAAAAAGAAATCTTTTGTAACATTGTAAATATCTTTACTGTCACTTTTGTTAAACTAGATGGACCCTAAACCTTTGACTAGTAGTGTCATTCAGAAAGCAGAATATACCATATCTAATTTATTTGCTAATGCTAATATCTTTCAAAGATTTGATGGTTTTTACAAATTCAGTGATTAGAGCTCATTGTATCAACCAGATAAACCAAACTTTGTTTTCAGGTGGACTATAATCAGAGATATCATAGTACTAGCCAGTCAAATTATAGATAGTGCTTGATGATTGATGTGTAATAAGCATCAGATGGTCAATGAACGGTGTGTGAGTTTGACGTCTGAGGCTGAGACTAAACAACACAATGGAGAATAAAGATCTCATGCTATGGCTGAAGGTTTGGACCGCATCAAACACTTGCCCTTGCCTGCAATTCATATCTTTCCGCTTTGTTTTTTAAAACTAAATAAACTGGCACCTCCATTGTTAATGTTAACATTTTCCAGCCATTTTTCCATTGCTTCTGAAAACAACATACAACCATCCTTCATTCTCCAAGATCCAAGGTCCTCTGCTCAATTTAGTATGAAAAGCCACTCACAAAGTCTCATTAATTTGCGCATAATTTGACACGGACCTGTTGGAAAAGACAAAGAAACGCCGTCCATCATCAATCAATGAACACTTTCATTTGCACCTTGTCTGTAAAGAGGCGACAAGAGTCTTGTACCCTGAAGAGACCCTACTGTAGTTTAATGAGTAATGGGACGCAGTGGAGCCTTGCGAATAATTGCTGATTGACAGTTACACAAAGCAGAGAAAGGTTAGGTATGACGTAACCCTACCAGCAGATACGATGGCAGAAGTGTCAGAGAACCTGCCCTTTTTATGCCAGTTTGACACAGGTTTAGCTAAAGTTTTCAAGGGAAGCGTATAAATGGTCTTCAATCAGTGTGAAAGTGCAATGTCTTTCAGGAGGGCAGGTGAACATGACTTGTCAGGAGCTTACAGCTAAATTTTACCTACTCATTGTGGTGACGCCGTGCCGATTTTCTCACCCTACAACAGCATTAATGACAGCATTAAAACTGCAAATTTGTGAGTCGCACCTTCTGCAGATTATTTTCTTTATATAGAAAATTTTGTCATCATCTACCCACCTTTAGGTCACTCAAATCTTTTTCTCCATTTGTCTCCACTTTCTGCAATTTTGCTTGGTTTATCAAAGCTTGGTTGAAAAAAACATTCTATTCATCCACTTTTTCCCCATCAAGACTCTGAGAAAGTGTTCACACGCCCTGCGAAACCTACTGGAATCCTTTCCATTAAATTCCAGCCAATCAGCATGTTCTTCACAAGAATGAATGGGCTTCGGGAAGTGAGGTTTTGTAAAGGTGAGAATACAAGTGCTTTAAGCCAGCATAATCCTAGGGTTATATTTGAAATGTTTCCATAATCTCTGCATCAAAAACAAAAGTACTGGATTACATAGGAAGATCACAGTCATTAATATGAACCATTTTAGCACAATATGAGATGAATTGTCCTAGATTCATCCCTGAGAGGGACCTATCATTGTTCCACGTGTGCAAGCCTGAACGCTGCGGCTCACAAAAAGCTCAGAGCTGACCGGCGAGATAAACCAGACATGACCTTAATCTGTGGAAAAATCTCAAATAGATATAACAATACAGTACATACCCTCAGTACAGGTAACAATAAATACATAGATTAATTTCTATGATTTACAAATGCATGGGTTTCATTTCTTTAACACTGTCCTTTAGTCACCTCATTCTGACAGTCATACTGAGGACAGAGAGATTATATGAGAGAGAAATCATTCTGTTTTTACATGCAGTATAGCTGACTTTTCTCACCGATCTGACGAATACTTTCACTTTGAACGATTTTTAAAACTTGAAACTCATTTTGGTTACACTTTATTTCAATAGTCTACATTAGACATGCTATTTGCAACTATATGGCATACTAACTCTCATTAGTAGGGATGCATGCTAATGAATTATCGGCCGAAAAATGGCATTTGAAAATATATGCCACCCCTCTCTCTATGCTATGCACGTCTCTATCCGCAAGCACTCGCAACAAAATGGATAAGTACATAATCAAATTCATGAATATTACATCATTTTAACATTATTAAACAATTTTTGTCATAGAATACACTTGTCTGTTCACAATGAGTCGACAGTTTGAACATTCTTGTTTCCTTTGTATTTATTTTGAAGATCTGAGGTGAATTTGTTGCTTTCAGTACAGCTATAAAAGACATACAAAATGGTATTCAAACTCACATTAGACGCTTTTAAGTAAGCAATAAGGTACGAGAGGCTGTGCTGTATCGTGAATAAGTCACGGCTGAAGGGCGTTGTTAGGCACGACGTGAAGCAGAGTGCCTGCAACCCCTTCAGCCGTGACTTATTCACGATACAGCACTAGCCTCGAGTACCTTATTGCTTTTATAAAACGGTTACCACACAATACAAATATTAAAGCCAAAAATATGTATCAATGCAACTTTCATGAAGTAAACTCTCACTAAAAGCTTTCCTTCCGCCGGAAAAAATCGCTTCTGACCGTGAACAGCAACAGAAGTTACATTATTACACCATTAGATGGCGGCAAAGACTGTCTTTATGAGTGTGTCAGTCAGTAGTGAAGACTTTTGCATTGAAAAGACTTGTTGTAGCGCTGTTAGTCACGGGAAAACCCCTTAACTGTTAAAAGGACAAGATATTACAGCAGACATTTAAACAGATTTTTTATTATGAACATAGGACTGACCTGAAGGAAAATGCTAAATCTGAATGCAGGTAATAAACTCAATCTCTTTCTCACAATACTCTTCTACATAATACAGTAAGCTTCAATGAACAATATCAATTGAGAACAAACAGTTTACGTTGCTAAGAGTGGTTGCCAAGACCCCAAAACCGTGGGACAAATTTTACGTCCTCTTACCTTCCTTTTAGCACGCAGTTGTCCAACGTAATTGTCCGATGAATCTCCAGGAATCTCTCCTCCCCAAAGTGTCACCCCAACTATAGTGTAGGTGATACCCATCACCACTAGGGGCAGCATGTACACCAGCACAGTTACTATGATATGATACCTGCACAGGTGAGAGGAGAGGAAGCCATTGTGAAAAACAAGTGGCTGTTATGCTCACCAAATGATAAAACCAAGTACCTAATGCTCGGGTTGGATATTTAGACAACAAATTTAGATTGTGAGTCAGAATGACTGTTTACACTTCTCACACACCATTTGGCCACTGGTAAATAGGTAATGTGTTTGGTTTTCAGTGTTTCTCGCCTGGCAGATGGCACTTTGTGTAAAGATAGCAGGAAATGTAACGCAGGAAGAGCATTACCAATATTTGAGGAGTGGAAGCAGAGCCTGAGAAGTGAAGGCTGTACAGAAATTACAATCAAGCAGAAGAAAAGCCAATTAGGCATTGCCAAATCATCGTCTTGCTGTCAACACGTGATTCTAAGGCTGAGTGAAATCCACCTCATTAGTGACTGATTGGGAACTTTTGTTTGGAACAAAATAAATCTCTTACATGAATGAATCCTCAGCAGGTCTCGGCCAGGCAACGTAGCAGACGGTTCTGCGAGGCATAGTTCTCGTGGTAGAGTAGAAACACAGCGGGAAAGCCAAAATCACCGCCAAGGCCCAAATACAGAGAATCACCACTTTAGTAGCGGTGGCTGACAGGCGAGGCTTCAGAGGGTGAATAATGGCCATGTACCTGCACAAAGAAAAACATTGTGTTTTTTTCTGGCTGTTGACAGTATTTTCTGATTTATAGACGCTAGTCAGGGTAGCGCCATGTTGATAGAATACAGTACATTCAATGGATTTTACTGTTGTGTACAGTGTTAGGGGTAACTCATTACAAGTAACTTGAGTTATGTAATCAGATTACTTTTCAAGTAACTAGTAAAGTAACGCATTACTTTTTCAATTTACCCCGAAATATCTAAGTTACTTTTTCAAATAAGAAACGCAAGTTACTTTTTCACATTTATTGATTGACAGCTTTCCTGTCCCCATGTTGAGAGAAATAAAGTGCAGAGGTGTTGTGTGCGCTGTGTGAACATGATGGTTATTGTAGTTCTAGACTAAATGTGGACATGCATTTACTCATCTCACTTGCACAAAAACATTCAGTTTTCCTCAAAATGAATAAAAACAGTGAAATGCATCTAAGAATTTTACGCAAACCTGTAATAATTAACTATATTAAATTACACAGTGAATTAGCTTTTCCTTCAGCCTGAGGCTTCTTCATTTCACTTTTGGTGTGAAAGGGCCTTAACGTTTGCCAAAAAATAGAACTTTTTTGTTGTTATTAAAAAACAAACAAGCAAGCCCAGCCCAGGTGAGAAAAAGTAACGCAAAAGTAATGTAACGCATTACTTTTCATCAAAAGTAACTAAGTACTGTAATTAGTTACTTTTTTAGGGAGCAACGCAATATTGTGCATTACTTTTAAAAGTAACACTGGTTGTTTAACATACCGATTGTTCAGCTGACAAAACATCTTTTTCCGAAAAGAAAAGAAAAAATCAAAAGTGGTCAAACTCCATAAAACAGTTAAAAACTGAAAGTTGTGAAAATTACATGACCTAAGAATTTTATACGGTGCATGCCACCGTAAAGACTGTACTTCAATTCCTCACAGACTCATTTTCATCTGTGTTATTTTAAAATGGCATCTAACCTGAGTGATGAAAAGAGATATGCAAAATCCAATTCTAATATGTCAATAAAATGAGACAAGAATTTTGAACCTGGCTTTATCCAAGATTTCTGTCCTGGAAATGTATGCAAATAAATGCATGTTTTATCATATAATCCACCATTTGCATAAATAAATATAACATTTAAAAAAACTTGTAATACAATTATTTTTGCAATTCTGAATGTAATCAATCAACAGGGAAAGTATGGTGATAAATATTTCACCCTATTCACCTGTGGTTTCTTGCCTTAAAGACACCATGAAATAAAAATGGGCAATTCTTATTTTTTATGGAATATTGCAGTATTTATTTTCAATGATTTATCTGTGCACATCATTATTTTTTAAATTCACGTGCCTCATAATCTTTAATCAAAATAATTTCCCCTTCCTCTTGCAGTTCATCTCTGATGATGTGTTTACTGGCATGAGGGCGGGGCAACCTGTCACTCACATGAGATCCACCAATAGCAAACCACAACCATCCAATCAATTTCCAAGGACAAAATCAAGTCCCGCCCTACATTTTTTCTTCAAGAAGCTGCTTCATTTGGATATACGTCACAATAGGGAAGAAAAGTCTAACAAAACTTGCAATTTCATGCAGATTTTAAACTTAAAGCAGACTAAAAAAGATAACACATAATAAGCCTGCTTCATGCTGTTTGACTTCATCGTAATGAACTCTGGAGTAAATTAGAGCATTCACACTAATGAATTAACACTAATGAAATGCACATTTTTTGTAAATCTAATGAAATATGCATAAATTAATATACACAAACGTTGGTAGGTGGCATTCCCAACACTGATAATTAATATTATCTTATATTTGTGTGTATCATGACATTAATAGGTAATTCATGTTGAAATATGAAATGCATTATTAAAAACTATTTTAATTCCACTTGAATTTTGGATTCTGTTTGCTATACCTCAATTCAAATTCAGGAATTTGAATCATACACGACCCTATCTAATGGATAACCTTTTGATAATAGGTACAAAACGCTGAGCCGGCATATGGACATGAACACATTTGCGCGTGCTGAAAGATTACATAGAGTTAAGATGAACTGATGTTCTCTGGCTCCTACACAGCCACAGACTGAGCTTGTAATCTTTTAATGAAGGAAAAGCCCCCCTATGCCCTGGATCATGCAGATCAGTATCAAAGATCTCATCTCATTAGATGCATTCATGACTAACTGGATGCTATGAATGTTGCTAGCACAAGGATATGTACATTATTGTATCAGCTGTAATCTGCATAATTCTGTAAATATACAATTGGAAGAGAAAGAAAGAAGCCTGCACTGGTTGTCCTTAAAAGCCTCGCTTTGTGCTGTTCAACAGGCCCATTTTTCATCACTAAGTCCACAGGGTTCTCACATCTTCTTCCCATGACTTTTCTAGACTTTAATGATTACTTGATATGAATTCCTTTTTAAAAAACTCTCACAAAAGCAGGGTGATGTCAGGTAAAAGATAGCACTCTAAAAAATGTTGGGTTAAAAACAACCCAAGTTGGGTTGAAAATGGACCCAGCAATTGGGTTGTTTTAACCCCAGCGGTTGGGTTAAATGTTTGCCCAACCTGCTGGGTAGTTTTATTTAACTCAACTATTGTGTAAAAAAATGCTGTATTGTTTACTTAAAATGAACCCAAAATATGTTGGAAATTAACATTTATTAATATTAAATATAATAATTAAACAATAAACATTTATTAAATTGCTTATCAATAAATGTTCACCTTTTGATTAGTATTGTTGCCTCTAGTAATTATGTGTCTGATTTTTAATTTCCAACCTGTTGGGGGTTCATTTTAAGCCAGTCCTATAGTCATTTTTAAACAATAGTTGGGTTAAATAAAACTGCCCAGCAGTTTGGGCAAACATTTAACCCAACCGCTGGGTTTGTCCATTTTCAACCCAACTTGGGTTGTTTTTAACCCAGCATTTTTTAGAGTGAGGTTGGGTTGTCATAGTTCCTAGTGCTAAAGGTTCAATATCCAATCACTGTAAACTCCTTGCCACAATAGCACTTGACATGTAACTGATTTGATTACCATTTTGTAAACCATTTTACAGAGGCTGGTTCATACCTTTTATATACAGTATTCATACGAAATACCAAATAGCTAAAAAATAAGGTATCGTGAACGATATATTGATTATTTCTATAATAATTCATAGATTTGCAAAATAATTTTATCTACTAAAAAGCTCACTTTATGACTTTTAAGAGCATTTTCAAGCCTTAAATGTCTTCATTTTTGTTGCACTCATAACATCATCTCAATCTCTCTCCCACACACATTTTAACACATTTTTATACTGATTTTATAGATTAACTGGACCTGAACACAGTATTCAATAGTTCTCAGATTATTTTTGTTGTTGTTGTTCATTTCAAACAAAATGATAGAAGAGACCTGAATAAACATAAGAAGAGCATAAAGAGCAGTGTAGAAAATGTGCATAGACATTTTAATTCTTCTCTACACTCTTAAAAATAACGGTTCTTTATTGGCATCGATGGTTCCATGTAGAACCTTTAACATCTGTAGAACTTTTCTATTCCACAAAAGGTTCTTTATAGTGGAAAAATGTTCTTTACACTAAGAAATAAAATGGTTCTTTCAAGAACTCTTCAATGAAATGCTCTTTAGGGAACCAAAAATGGTTCTTATATGGCATCACTTTTTAAAGATTCTATTAATGACTTCTGAAAGCCTTAAATATCCATGGGAACCCTGAATCAATTACCTCATCTTAAGTTTTTGTGAATGATGAATACTGTATGATCAGAATGCTATAACTGATCATAAACAGTCTTACCTGTCGACTGCAATCGCTGTCATGGAGTAAATGCTGGCAAACACGGCGGTCACGGGAAAGAAGTTGTGGAACTTGCAGTATACCTCTCCAAAGTACCACTCTCCGTGCGTGGCGTAAATGAAGTTGATGAGCGTGTTGAAGGCGGCCATAGAGGCGTCGGAGAACGCCAGGTTGAGCAAGAAATAGTTGGTAACGGTGCGCATCCGTTTATGAGCCAAAATGATCCAAATAACGATGAGGTTTCCGAACACGGCGACCGCGAGCACGGAGCTGTACGCGACCGACCAGACCGCGACACGCCACGGCGGCTGCACGAACTGATTCGTGAAATTACGGGTTACATTTGAGCCACTCTGAGGACCAGCCATGATAAGCTTAATGCGATATCCTTCTTAAACAGTTAGACTTTGGTCTGAGACATATATGTATTCCTCTATCAAGTATAGATCTGGCGCGTCCTCGTGCGCATCCCCCTGCACTCCATCCAAAGTGTCCAAAATAGCGGTGACGCGCAGTCATGTCTCATATGACAGACGTCTGGAGATGCTGCTGCTCAAATGAATAGAGAAACATGAAAAGGTGGGATAGTTTTAAAAGATTTGGAACTGATAAATGCTTTATCGCCTCAGCCTGTGAGGTTTGTGATGCCAGAGCCCTGCTAAATGCATCAGAAATACCTATTTTAAATATGACTTCTGAACAAAACGAGGCATTGCATTTCATTTCAGCGACGAATTTACGTAAAATATACATTGATATGTGTTTACTGAAACGGAGGTAAAAAAAAAAAAAAAAATCTTTAAAGCAGTTTGAAAAGTGATAAACAAATGAGGCATTGCATTTCCCTTCAGCGGCGAATTTACATAAAATATACATTTATATGTGTTTACTGCAATTTAAGTAAAAAAAAAAATCTTTAAAGCAGCTTTCTTTATAAAAGGTATATAGATATTTTTTATTAGTATTATTTAATCTATGGTCCTGCTGGATCCTCCAGCACTCTAAAAAGTAATTCAGGGGACCTGTTACCACAACTTAAATAAATGCATGGTTGCAAGTTAAAAATTCTAATTTATTGTTTTAATTAAACCTTTTATGTTGCAAACATTATTTTGTAGAGTCCCGTTGACATAATAATGTTGATCATTAAATCAACTTAATATTTTGTCTGTAATTTAAACTCAAATTTCTGCATTAATTGGCTTTTAAAAAAAAAAAAAAATTAGGTTGTAGTAACTTAATAAAATTGTCTTGATAACTTCGGAAATTAGGCAGTGGATTTCTTGTTCCCAGCATGCTTTGCATAGGACTGGATAAGGAGAATAAATGTTGAAATTAAGTATTAATTTATTTTTGTTTTTAGTGAAGGGAAAGACCTGTTAGTGTTTAATGCTCTTATGTTTGACATTTAAAATAGTTTGTTATGTTGTAGATTTTATGGTTACCATTGTGCTTAAGAGTAGATACATGAAGGTAAACACTATTGACTCTATAACCAATGACTGCGCTAATGTAAGTGACAAGTAATATCTTACTTGTTCATTAAGGGTACGTATTTACACGACAACGATATGCTTAAAATGTATACGTTTTCCTTTGAGTTTTCTGCTTACAGTCGACACCATTGTCAAAACTATCCCCATTCACACGGATCCGCGAAAACTACTAAAAACGCTGTATTCTGCTGGCAGGCCCTTAGATGGCGATGAAATACCATAGACTGAACATGTAATGCGCATGTGCAGGACGTCATCGTTTCCACAGATTCGCGTTTTTGTTGTTTAGACAGAGACCATTTTCAAAAACTTGCACTTTGAAACCCGTTTTCAAAAGCTTGCTTTTCAGGCACCCAAAACGCTGTTGACATGTAAATGAACAGCCAAAATGCATTAAAAGTTTTACTCAATGAGGCCTCCATTGACAGCAAGTTCATTTACACTTTCAAATGCCGAGAAAGCTACTAAAGACGCATTTAAAACAGTTCATGTGACTACAGTGGTTTAACCTTAATGTTATGAAGTGACAAAATAATGACTTTATTCACTAATATCTAGTGATGGGCGATTTCAAAACACTGCTTCATGAAGCTTCGAAGCTTTACAAATCTTTTGTTTTGAATCAGTGGCTCGGAGCACGTATCAAACTGCCAAAGTCACGTGAACCACTGAAATTTCGAAACACTTATGACGTAACGAAGCCTCGTTTACTGAAATCATGTGACTTTGGCGCTCCGAACCACTGATTCGAAACAAAAGATTCGTAAAGCTTCGAAGCTTCATGAAGCAGTGTTTTGAAATCGCCCATCACTAGATATTGTTGAATAAAGTCGTTATTTTGTTTTTTGGCGCACAAAAAGTATTCTCGCTGCTTCATAACATTAAGGTTGAACCACTCTAGTCACATGAACTGTTTTAAATATATCTTTAGTACCTTTCTGGGCGTTTGAAAGTGTAAATGAACTTGCTGGCAATGCAGGCCTCACTGAGCCATCGGATTTTATCAAAAATATCTTAATTTGTGTTCTGAAGATGAACAAAGCTCTTACGGGTGTGGAACGACATGAGGGTGAGTAATTAATTACAGAATTTTAATTTTTGGGTGAACTAACCCTTTAATGCTGCCTTCATATGCTATAGGAAATTTGATAATTTCCACTTCTTAAGTCGTGATTACAAACTTATCACATTCAAGTTTCGACATGAGAGGACGTTCATATGCAATTTTTTACCTAGGAAACTCATATTTACAATAATTCCAAGAGCATGTGAAGGCAGCATAACTGGTTCTAGGGCTACAACTCTGGTTGGAGCAACTTATTTTTTTTGAGTAATCAACTTAAAAATTTGTGTTTATGCTACAAATTATTAAGTTCCTCTAACCGAATGTAACCTGTTGGTTGAATGTAAATTCACTCAAAGTTGTCATAACTCAAAAAAAAAAAACCCCAAAAAAATTATGCAAACTGTTGCTTTTTTTTTTTTTTTTTTGGAGCCAACACATTATTAAAAAGGTTGTCTTCCAGCTCTAAACAGGACCATAAATGCCATCTTGTTCCAACGAGAAACCACGTAAAACCAGCTGCCACTAGAAATGGAACATCTAACCATATCTAAAAAAATAAAACAAAAAAATAACATCAGTAACCAGTTACTATGTTATGGTAGTAAGTATCTACAGTATTTTGGTGGAAATATGGTTACCATAAAGACAAATTACACCCTGATGACGTTATTCAGTCATTAATGAATTCACAGAAATGTCTTTGCAAACACATTTGGAATTCATATTAACCTCTTTTTGTTGTATATTGGTTTGGGGATTGAAATAAGCATTTAAAAGCAAAAGAAAGTTTAGCATTGTTATTGACCACCACAAAACAAGTAGCCTATGTTTATTTCACTTTCACATAAACACATTTTCAAAGCAGCTTTACAGAAAATTATTTTTTAATTGTGAATGAGCCATATATAATTATGGAAAGGAAAAAAAACCTTTTTTTAAGGGAGAAAAAACCTTGATTGAACCGTCCGCATTACAATAAATTTACATATGCCAAATATTCGTACATATTGTCTTATACCAGTCAAGCATTCATTGAAGACATTATTAAAATGTTATTAAGCCAATGTTTAATTGGTAAAGATTATTTAATAGTAAATGACTGATTTATAGTCTTTTGATGTTCATCTTAATCTGACTGAAAGGATGAAGGCAATAGTAAGTGAAGCGTGTGTCAATTTCTAGCTGGTATAAACTGAAATTGGCAGTAGAATTGCTCTGTAACGCCTCCCTACATTAATTCACAGTCTTTGAAGTCCATCCTAAAATGGCAGGCAGTGAAGTGTCAGTGGGTTTCAACTTTTTAAAAGCCATGTTGTCTGTTTTACTTCTTCTCAAATGAGCAATATTCATGGTCCATGAGTTGTCACAGCATTCCATAACGTTTTCCACATCTTTGTCTCTGAGCTGACAGATGACGCAAAATATCTTAGTGTGATGCAAATTTAAATTCAGCGCGAGAAGAACATCTTGTGCAACAGTACAACATTTAAATATCATTGTCAATCCCTTTGGTTGCATGGCAAAAAGAGATCAATATTCTGTCATTATTTATGCATCTTCACATCAAGCTTTGAAGAATCTTCATGCAACTCTTCCAAACAAGAACAGGTCTGTCAAGATATAAAATAAAAGAAATGTAATAATAGTCTTACAGGAACAGATTAACATGGAGAGCTTTGCTGGAGAGGAATATCATGTGAATAAAGATTCATTTTCTTTTGAGATATGTGCATGACTCATATGGAGTTCTTTTATGATATCTTTTGTCTGTTCTGGAGTTTGACAGACATGACCTTCAACCTTGTATATTTTGTGCTTCACAGAAAACAGTTACAAGCATACTGTCTGTGTTTCCCATACGGTAGGTGCGCGTGGATGTTTGTGCACGTGTGTTTACTCATGCCTGTGTTTGTCTGTGTGTGTTCTAACCACAGAAAGGCCATGTTATGCATCTCACCACGCACCCAGGGTTCAGGTGGTTTTGTACCTTTCATCTTCGACCATTTATTTAATCCTTTGATGCTTCCGCAGGTGTTTGAGCTCTCCGGGAAGAAGCTGCCCTTTTATGCAGATCTGGAAACCTCCATTGACGCCTGTTGGAGGAGTCCAACTTTCACACTCTCTGTCAGTGCCTGGGGAGAAGCTTTCCCAATTAAAAGGGATTAAACTCTGATTGAAGCACACTTAATGAATCAGATCAACAGTTGCTTCCTTTACATCACAAGGGGGAATAATGACAAATGGCACAATGCAAGTGCGTGTATTAGGGTGTTTTTTTGCAAATGGACTCTGATGGGGAATCACCAATCAACAGGTGAGTGTTTAAAATGTGAATTCTCAATTGCATTTAGAGCTGCACAATTGATCAAAATAAAACCGAAATCGCAATATGTCTCGCTATGGAAGCTTGTTTCCGCCATGAAAGCGAAAACAATTTAAAAGATAATTGCGACTTTTTATCTCACAATTTTGAGTTTATATCTTGTAATTCTGACTTCTTTTGTCATAATTGTGAGATGTAAACTCGCAATTCTGAGAAAAAAGTTAGTCTTTTTTTCCTCAGAATTGGATTTTATAACTCGCAATTGCAAGTTTATATCCCACAATTCTGAGAAAAGAAGTCAGAAATGTGAGATATAAACTCGCAGTTTCAAGAAAAATGTCAGAATTCAGAGAAAAATTCAGAATTGCCTGATATAAACTCGCAATTGCAAGTTATAGTCAGAATTGCGTGATATAAACTCACATTTGCAAACATATTCTGACTTTTTTCTCACAATTCTGACTTTTTTCTCGAAATTGCGAGTATATATCTCGCAATTCTGACTTCTTTTCTCAGAATTGTGAGATATAAACTTGCAATTGCGAGTTATAAAAGGGGAAAAAAAGACTGACAGTTTATATCTCACAAATCTGACTATATAACTCGAAATTGCATGTTGTTAAGTCAAAATTGCGTGATATAAACTCGCAATTGTGTTTATATCTTGCAATTCTGACTTTTTTTCTCAGAATTGTGTGATATAAACTTGCAATTGCGAGTTATAAAGTCAGAATTGCATGATATAAACTAGCAATTTCGAGAAAAGAAGTCAGAATTGTGAGAAAAAAGTCAGAATTGCAAGATATAAACTTGCAGTTGCGAGTTATAGTCAGAATTGCATGATATAAACTTGCAGTTGCGAGTTTATCTCACAATTCTGACTTTTTTCTCACAATTCTGACTTTTTTCTCGAAATTGCGAGTTTATATCTCACAATTCTGACTTCTTTTCTCAGAATTGTGAGATATAAACTTGCAATTGTGAGTTATAAAATCCAATTCTGAGGAAAAAAGCATGATTGCATGTTAAAAAATTGCATATAAAGTCAGAATTGCGTGATATAAACTTGCAATTGCGAGTTTATATTTCACAATTCTGACTTTATAACTCAAAATTGCATGTTATAAAGTCAGAATTGCGTGATATAAAGTTAGAATTGCAAGATATAAACTCGCAATTCTGAGAAATTCTGACTTTACAACACGCAATTGCAACTTTATATCACACAATTCTGACTTTATAACTTGCAATTGCAACTTTATATCACACAATTCTGAGAAAAAAAAGTCGAGATGTAAACTCGCAATTGCGAGAAAAAAGTCAGAATTGTGAGAAGTTGCAATTACGTTTTTTTTTTTCTTTTTTTAATCAGTGGCGAAAACAAGCGTCCATAGTTCACAGTAAATGCTGCTCCACATTAACTCATCTTGAGTTTGTGTCACTTATAATGTGCATTTGGGAACGCAATATGCGCCAACCATCTTCCTAAACTTGTAATGAGAAGCGCTTATACACCTGCTATTGTCAACAAAAGAGAAGCTGCACTTCTCCGCCAAAATAACACCTTGATGTTTTCAAGATGAAGAAATTAAGACAGACAGAAATATTAGTATTGTAATTTTAAAAATTAAAATAAAAATGATTTTGAAATTATATAATTTTTAAAAAACTCGTTTTTTATTTTACAGTACATTTTTATTTAATATTTTATATAAAAATAAAAAATTATTATTTTATACTCATATTGATATTTAACAAAGTTTTTGGCCAAATTGTGCAGGCTTACAAACAAGCACAGCAATTTTAAATTTTTTAAAATCACATTTTAAATCGCAATTAATTATTATTATTATTAAATGCAGGAAACCAGGGAGAAAGGCAAAACCAAAACACGGGTAACCAGAGGGAGAGCGCTCAGAAATGCAGCGTGACACAAGACTTCGCAACAAGCGAATCAACACACAGGGCTTAAATAGGCAAACCATAAACAAGATAATGACAAACAGGTATCAGCACATAATGAGTCCTGGCAAAGGGTTATGGGAAATGTAGTTCATGAAACGGTAAAGGACACAGGAGGAATGCCCTTTGGTGGCTTTCATAGGCACTCCAGCTGGCAGGCATGACAAAGATAGCAAAATAAAAGTCAAAGGCTGAGTATCCAATTAAACTGTATTTTAGTGCAAATTCATTTGTTGCTTGGTAGAAGCTATAGTCTAAATACCAGATACCAACATGGACAAGTTGCGTGACATGCCTTCATACTCAAAAACCATGAATTAAATTGCAAGGTAAAAGAAAACATACATTTCTTAATTTTCCTCTTCATTTTTACTTCTGCCATAAGCTATCATTCTGCAGTGAGACCTCCTGAGGAAAACAAAGGTTGCTGCTGGAAGAGATGTTGGCGAGGCCAACAGGGGGCCTGCATCGGTTTTAATGAGTCAGTATAATGAACGAGACATTAAAGGCTACTATTAAAACGCACTGTCCTTCCCTAAACTGACTCTGTGTGGTCATTAAAAATTCTTGGGTGTTTCAAATTTGGCTTCTTTCCATCATTGTGTCCTAATCAGCCCCATCTTCACTACACTGATGGCTGGTGTGGAGGACGTCCTGGTGGCTGCTGGACAAGGGTGATGATTGAACAGATTTCCAGACACACTATAAAGAGATTTGAGTGGAATGCCAGAAAAGTACGAAATAAATGAAAAGAATAGTTACTATTGATTTAATAAAAATGAACGTTAATCTTATCTTCTTACTCAATTTTTTTTTATATATAATGTATTGGTCGTCACTTTGTCCGACATTCAATCTGGTTTCTGAAGGAGAACCCTTTGAGATCCATAGGTTGAAAACATACAATGACAGAGAATGAAGAGAGAAAATTGCCTCACGGTGCTCAGAGAAAAGCTTCAAAAAGGCTGTATTTAATGAGACGAATCCTGTGTGTCTCAACTGAAACTCCACAACATGCCACTAGTACCGTATCTGTCTTCACAGCGCTCTTATTGCCGAAGCTCTCAGCAGGGTCCAAATGTCTAACTCTTCAGAACAGAGATTGCTTCTATCTCTGATTGCATCCACTGTGCACACAGCTAGTTTAAAGAGTGCTTTCTCTGGCTTCAACAAGAGAAGAACCAAACCCCAAAGGACTACCTGATTTCATTCAAGCTCTCTGCAATCTCACATCTTTAATTTCTGGGGTATTTTTAAATCAACTCTAGGTCATGTAAATTACCCCTTTCAATCATATTGACTGAGTGCAGTTGCCAGTTTGAGTGGTACTGCTGCTGAGATTGAAAGAGAAAATGGTTGAAAAAAACAGAAGCTCCTGTGCTCTCATGTGTCATTGTGACAAGCTGATTGAACAAGAGACTGAATTGCTCTAAAATATTTTTTTTAGTCAATTTCTTTTAACTAGTTTGAGTCAACAACATACCCATTATGGGAGAGATGGGGGAGAATTTGATTGCCGTGTGAATCAGGACAAAATACTTTAAAGCATAATCATGTATGAGAATTCATTAACATCACTTCACGAGTTCACCTGCCCATCAAGTCATAAAAGTTAATAGTAATTGAAGTTGTGGAGGGGGAGATATAGGGATACTGGAAGAATTGTCGCTGAAACGGCCCAATGACTGCTGCTTATACGTTTGTAATGATTATTGATAGGACTGAACATATAATATAATGTACTTTCCAGAAGAGGGCAGCAGAGTATGCTAGCTAAAATAAACATTGAGTTGCAGTGTATCCTAAAGGAAGTTTAACCCAATATAAAAAATATGGCCAATCACACATTACTTTATTTTGGCATAAATTTATCTGCGACATGACAATATGGCTATCACTAGGCTAATACAATATTTGTCTCAGAGTTTGTTTTAAATGTAAGGCTCAAACTGCTGTTTATGCATTTACAAAATTGTCAGTTTTCCCATTGAGTTTATGTCATGTTAATAATTTTGCACATTGTTTGTTTTTTGCCGTGTCAATTTTAAGAAAATTTTTGTTACTGGTTCCTGAAGCGAAGACAGTTGAGAACCACTGATCAAAGTGATGGTGTGACAAAGAACAACTTGACACTGAACATGGACCATTGCAATTAGGAAGAAGAGAGATTTTGGACAAGATCAAACATTTTGTACACTTCTGTTAAATTTATGCTTTTTATTAATCTTATTGTGAGATCTGGGTTTTTGCATTGACCGTTACATTTTCTCCCACACAACTACTGTTTGTGCCCTAAGGAAGAAGAAAGAAACTGTGACATGCTTCCCTACCTTTCTCTGTCATTATGCACAGTCGTAATGTTTAGGTAATAGTCTATAAGTTCTGCAGTCCTCTAGTTTGTCATGTTTCTCCTCCCCCTCTTGCTTTTCCTCCACACACTCTCTTTTAAGCACATGCATGAGTCAGCAAAACACCAGCTTCATGCGGGAGCTTCCTGGTCAGTGGAAGAGTGTTTCTCTGACATCATCATCATGTATGAAAGATGATTCAGGGCTTGTGACGGAAGACGAGGGAGAAGGAGGAAGTAAATAACCATTTTGTATGTTTTGCATGCCCTGTCACACCTCACCGTATGTGTCCAAAGGACCCACTTCACAACTTCAGTAAGCCGATTAGAGGGAAAGCATTTGGATTAAGGAGTGAAACAACATTACTTCTGTCTTAGAAACAACAGTAGGAGGTTTTCCTTTCACTTTTGCAGCTTTTGCTCTGATATGTTGCATGTTGTTGTAGAAATGTGAGACAGCTTGTAATGGTCTTTGATAAATGCGCGTTGTTTAACAGAGTAACAGAATACTTCATTCTGAAGGAAAACAGCAAAACTCCCTCTAGCAAAGGAGCTTAACAAACTAATACCATGCGCACATGTTCTTAAAGGTATACACACATCAGTGGTGTGCGGTGGTGTTTTAAAATGAGGAGGCAACGTCCTCATTTATGTCCCTGTTACACAATTTTCCTGGTTAAGTTAACATTACATAAAAAGAGAGACCAAATACAATTCTATTTTGTATTTTTACACTATGTAATGTTCTATTTATTAAAACCAAGTATAAATTTCATCAAGTTAGTGTTTTTATGCATTTTTACATTTATTCCAAAATAATAACTAAAGGCAGTAACAATTTAAACAATATATATTATTTATAAACTAATATTCAGCTTTTCTTTTTAATAGTCAATTTATTTTCAGCAGTCATCAAGCTTGTAAGTTACACACTGGTCACTCACTCACAGACACAAAGATGTACCTTTAATTTCATCACGCTGATTGCTCACTAAAAACCCCCTCAGTCATCATGTTTTCAGGCCATTTCGAGTTTGATTTTGACATGAAATAAAGCGGTGATATCTAAGTGACAGTTGTTTACTTATTTTTTAGTTAGTCTTCCCATTAACGCCATCACTGTCTTCATTCAGGCCGATTCGACGAGAACGCGCATGAAAACAAGAGGCGGGATTTATCGCACAAACCAATCATGTCCAATCGTAACCGATCATATCCAATCATAGCGCGATGGAGGCACTGCCTCCTCTCACGTGATTTTCCCCCATTCATTCTTAATTACCCCCCACTAAACCCACCACACGCTATATGGACTCGGCTTTATTTCTATGAGCTGAAGGGAGGCACAAGAGATGCGGACTCCCGGCTGTAACTTCACCTGCGGGTGTCGCTGTTTGATAGTGTTTCTTTAGAAAAACGAGTGACTTTTAATAAGGTACTCCTCTAACTTTGAAAGGAATTCTAGGAATGATTCTCATAACCATATACTAAAGAAAGCAGCTTGTGACGATACACATTCATCCAATATGAGGAACATTTTGCAAACACTGTTGCCTCTTTTCTTAAGCCTAACAATTGTCTTTTGTTCTCATTAACAGTGCAGTTTTCAGTGCTGTCTGTTCTGTCAGCCATGCAAAATAGTAACACAAAACAAGTCATTCTCTTCCTCAAAGAAACCACTGTTCTTTTGCCCACCACCATTGGATTATTAATGATGGTTTTGTAGTCTATTAACTCTCTCATCCGCTCTACAAATCATCTCCAACTATGAGTCATCAGTCAACTACATAATGATATGATTTAGTGAGTTTCAATAAAAATTTAGTGGAATAAAACAGTGTTCAGTACAGATTAAGCTCTACAGACTGCATTTATACGTTGCATTTGAATGGCATTTGCCCACACCTCCTTCTCACCCAGGGACATCAATTTCATCTAATAGTTGGAGGGGGACAATAAACAGAAAATTTCTCGAGAGCAATTTTTGAAGGGGACACAAATAATACAGCCAAAATTTATGTCCATTTTTCTTTTCTCTGTCATTTTATCTGGCCAACAACACAAAGCGACAGTTGTTTAAGTACGAGTTAGGTTCATAGGTTCACCACGCGGTCATAATATAATTATTAAATTCTTGTGTCCTCCACATAGTATTTTAGGTCTCATCTGGGATAGAGAACGTCTCTTACTATATTCAACTGCA
This sequence comes from Mylopharyngodon piceus, assembly GCA_039654765.1. NCBI lineage: Eukaryota > Metazoa > Chordata > Actinopteri > Cypriniformes > Xenocyprididae > Mylopharyngodon > Mylopharyngodon piceus. The sequence goes on from CM077440.1 coordinate 35,874,171, forward strand.
GCAAGCCCACTGATCTGCCACTTAACATTATATTGAGCAAAACCCAACACAACGGTGGATCTACAATATTAGCCTAATAACAGTTCATACACAGGCTGCCGCTTATCGCCGTGTTGGTTGAATCGCACTTTTTTCTTGGCGGTTTGTTGTGTTTTTCCAAATTAAATTGTGAAGAACGCTTTTAAGTTCACATAACAGTAAGCGTCAGGTGTGTTTGAGTTTGTGTAGTAGACGAAACAATGCCATTCATTCAAACAGAGACACGCAGAACATGCAGACTTATAAGCAACATGCTTTGGTTGTTGTTGCGTTCATTTCTACTGTGTGAAAGCCTTGAAATCTCTGCTGTGAGTGAAACTCATGTTATAGTTTGTGACATCAAACGTACCATCTCTCTTACGTCCTTAGGTTGCAAGGTATCATTACAAGGATAATACACATTAGTAAAAGCATCCTTTTTCATTTTCTTTGTCTACAGGTAAATATCTGGGCGGTCGCGGTAAATTATAAAAGTGGCCCCAAAAAATAAAACGCAACCTGCGGCTCTGTATTGCAATGCAATGCAAATGCAATTTTATGAATCATTCATAAATAATTAAGAATTAAATAATAATAAAAAATACGTTTTGCACAATGTCCCTATGCAATATGAATCAATATTCAAATTGCTGAATGTGCTCATTATACAATAATTCTTCAAGACACACATTTAAATATTGATGTGGCATTTGAAAGCTCAAAATAAGAATGTTATTACTGTTCTGTTGTAGATGGCATCGGCGTTCCTGCCAGCACTTGGTCGTTTGGCCGTATGTGGTGGTACCCATGGCAATGAGCTGTCAGGTGTGTATCTGGTGCAGGGGATGGAGCGACAGAGGAAAGAGAAGGGAGATGGTGCGTGGCCGATTCGCGTAACGACTGTGCTGTCAAACCCACGGGCTGTGAAAGAGTGCAGAAGATATATTGACACGGATATGAATCGCTGCTTTAGCAGAGCCACACTGAGGTGAGATGAGGAACTGCAGCATGGACTATAGTTTTCTATGTGAGTTAATCTCTAGTAAAAAAAAAAAAAAACTTGTCATAATTAGAAAATAGAAATTACATTATGCATAAAGAAAATAAATTTTTATTTTCAGATTTTTTCCCCCCAATACAATAGTTTTTCACATTTCCCTCTGTAGCAAATTAGCTCAAAAGAATTATGAATAATTAATCATAACTTGTTATAATTAATTATAAATATTTGAATCAGTTTATCAAATTAACTTAATGTAGCTGAATTAATATTACAATCAAGTAATCTGTTCGGCCAGTGAACACTGAGTATTGATTGTCTATCAACTTTTCAAAAAGAATATTTTTCCGTGGCCACAGAAAAATATTGCTTTCTTAGCACGTAGCTGTGATCGAATCGTTATCAGGGACATTGGTTTTATAAGCAGATCAGAATCAACTCGCAAGAATGTGCACACAAATTTTATAAATTCAAATTGTGTAATTTTTTTACCATTGAGATGACTGGGAAAAAGTCTTAGGGTTGCGTATGTAACCTGGTTCCCTGAGAAGGGAATGAGACACTGTGTCAGTCTTATTGGCCGACGACAGTCCGATGACGTCACATGGAGCACCTGAACTATAAAAGGGTGCCTGCATTACACGTCATCAGATTTGAATTGTCTGAAGGAAGACACGCAGGCATGCCCAAAGCATGGCAACACAACGCAGTGTCTCATTCCCTTCTCAGGGAACCGGGTTACATACATAACCCTAAGATGTTCCCTTTTCATGGAACCCCCAGTCACTGAACTGGGGAGGGTCAATCTCAACCCAACAGACCACAAGTATCGCCGCAAGTTCACCAAGGAAGCTTGCTATACTGCACTATCACCATCTACTCTGGAGGGGGCTGCCAATGATATCTTTTATTTGGGATTTTTTTTAAATCCACTAGATTGTGTCAATCTGCCCATCCTCGAACTTTTAAGAAGCATGCCAACATAGTGAAAATGTTTACACGACACCTCCCAACTGAATATGCTGGAGGGGGAACTGATGGAAGTGTTATAAAAACACCAGCTTTTAAGTCCATCAATCTTCCTCATCCTAGCAGCCACATTCTGCCTAAAACCCCCAGCTATGCTGGAGGCAGGGCATCCTATAAAGTGAAGGGGTCGCATCATCTCACTGCAAATAACACCTTCAGATACCCTCAGCAGACCTTACATCAAATGAGCAAGCTGAAAACAGCATTGCTCTGGACCAGACAAGAAAGTGGATCGGCTCATCTCACTGCGACTTTCAGTTAACATCAGTCCATCCTCTGGACCTAAGCCCTAGAGGAACATGCTGAAAAACAGCATTGCTCTGGACCAGAAAGGAAAGTGCCTCATCTCACCATGACTTTCACTTAACATCAGTCCATCCTCTGGACCTAAGCCCTAGAGTAGGGGTGTCTAATCCTGCTCCTGGAGGGCCACTGTCCTGCAGAGTTTAGCTCCAACCAGCTCCAACACACCTGCCTGGAAGTTTCTAGTTGAATAGTAAGACCTTGATTAGTTCAGGTGTGTTTAACTGGGGTTGGAGCTGAACTCTGCAGGACAGTGGCCCTCCAGGAGCAGGATTGGACACCCCTGCCCTAGAGGAACATGCTGAACAACAGTTGCTCTTGACACCTCATTGTGGAAATCTGGGAGGAATAAAAGGCTATACAGGGCAGCGGATTATTAATAACACCCACCTCGACCCTCTCTATGCATCAAATTCCTGAGAACTAGACACACCACATTAAAATGTTCTCAGCCAGGTTGGAAGGAGCCACAGGGCGGCTTTCTGAACCAACATGATAGCAATAGAGCTAGCAGGGGTAGCCGGAAAAGGGAAAAACTCACATCAGACTCCTCCACATGCTCTGCCTATAATCCCCACAATCGATCCTGCAGTGTCTCAGGACCCAAACCACGAGCCACAAGGTGCAGATGCTTGATTCTCATCCCTCGAGAGAGTCAAGCAATATATATTTATACATGCAAAATGTTAATCTACTTTCACCTCTCTTGAAGTTCTCCTATTACAGACAGCAGCCCATATGAGGTCCGACACGCTCAAGAACTGAACAATCTGCTGGGCCCGAAGGAGTCCGCAGATGCAATAGACATGATCTGTGACCTCCATAACACCACATCTAACATGGGCCTCACACTCATCCATTACACATCCAGTGACTGGGTGACCCTGCACATCTGCAAATACTTACAGGCAAGAGCGTCACAGTGTGCTTCAATAAACTCCATACTGTAAACCAGGTCAGTTGTTCTTGGTGGGTTGTTGTGACCTAAAATTGGTCAGACAGCAAGAGAAAAAACAATGATAAATGCAAAAAAACAAAACAAAAAAAAAAAAAAACAAACAAAAAACATTTATCACAACTTAACCATATAATCATGCATAGTTGGGATAGAAAAATAAATATTCTTGATATTCAGTGTAAAATCTGGGTCCTGAAGCAAAACCAGCTAAGAAACACAGACCTAGGTTGTTGTTAATCGCCCATTTCAAATGTGTGTACAACCATATTCAATGAGGAGTAGGTTTTTCCTGTCTGTGCATGTGTTTTGATGTTGTGTGTTGTCATGTGCACATTTAAGACTAAGATAACCAAAGTGCCTGTGAGAGTTCTGGTACTGGATTTCCAGATTAGTGATGCATATAACTTGGCGTCTGTATCCAAGCATGGCTTTAGTAAGTGATGGTGATCATCTCAGTGCATTTCCTTTGAGTACTGAAGCACAAATGCACGCTCAGATGATGAGAATCATGACTTGTGTTTCTGTAGCAATAGAGGTCGGGCCGCAGCCGCATGGTGTCGTCAGGGCTGACATCTATTTTATTATGAAAGAGGCCGTCGACATGACAATCGACTGGATCCACAAATTCAACTCAGGTACTGTAAGATCTAAACAAATATGGTTTACTTGTGTATTTTCTGCAATACTGTATTAGTAAGTGTGTTTTATTTTGCTTCCAGGAACAGTATTTGAAGGCGGAGATATGGAAGCCTTCAAGTTTAGCAAAAGTATTGATTATCCCAGAGATCCTGAGACTCGGACTCTCACAGCTGCCATTCATCCTCAGCTGCAGGTGCCGATCGTTCTGCTGTTTTATTATATTTACACACAGAATCAGCAAAATTGTTGTGAATCTCATGAACATGCCCAGGTCATAAAAAAGAGCTTATTTTAGGGCCATTATTTTTTAACCCTTTTTTCTTAGAGTAAAGGAGAAATCTCATTCTAATTACTGTAATCTGAAAAAAAGAGTGGACCCTGGGTTTTAAGACTTGTATGGCTTAATATAACGTAAATGATGTTTCTTACTTAAATATGTAGTAGAAAACCCATGAAAGATTTATGTTATTTAAAAAATCCATGACATATTTTGGACAATGTCAAAGTCAAATGGTTGCACTCGGTGAGCTACTGACGCTACCCTGTTGCTATTTTTACCGCAACACAACTCGGAATATAATATACGATGCCACATTGTGCAGCTTTTGGTTGTAATTTTCAGTCGAAGGGCAACGAGAGAAGCGATGCTAGTCTTCACTGCTTTACTAGCGATAAGAGGAGAAAAGAATGGCAAGTTGTGAAGAATGTGGACGAATAAAACTTCCTAAAGAACCACGTCTTTGTTCTCTCCACTTTAGCCCTGATGCCTTTGATAATTTTTCATCTGTATACTTTGGGGCAATGGTAATCTAGTAAGGCATACAAGTCTTAATACCCGCGGGGTTCCTTTTAAAACATGATCAGCTTTTTCAATTTGAGCCAGAGCGCAAAATTAGTGAGGATGAAAACATCGAAGACGTGCAATGTCTCTGTGGCTATTGGATCGAGCTACTGTTGTATGATTGACATGTAAAAATCATCTGATATGTCACCTGAATGCATTACACAGTTAAAGGTACTGAGAAGATGCTGCTGTTGTATGCAATCACAGATATCCCGTGCATCACAGCACACATGAGCTTTGAGGCAGTCTCAATCGAGATGTGTTATAGGTTGCCCTCGTCAGGCTCCACAACAGGCGTGACATTTGGTTAAAGCCTACACTTATATCCGTCGCCAACTCTAAGCTCTTTCAGTAGCTGTGGTCTACTAAAAGCCTCAAAGGCATTAGAGCTAAAGTGGAGAGAACATTCTTCACAACTTCCCATTCTTTCTCCTCTTACCGCTAGTAAAGCAGTGAAGACTTACATCGCTTCTCGTTGCGCTTCGACTGAAAATTACAACCAAAAGCTGCACAATGTGGCATCGTATATTATATTCCAAGTTGTGTTGCGGTAAAAATAGCAACAGGGTAGCGTCAGTAGCTCACCGAGTGCAACCATTTGACGTCATCGATGTAGAATGCACTGTGCACCTAAACAAAATGGCACCCCCGCATTGTCCAAAATATGTCATGGATTTTTTAAATAACGTACATGGGTCTTCTATTACATATTTCAGTAAGAGACATCATTTACGTTATATTAAGCCATACAAGTCTTAATACCCGGGGTTCCCTTTAAAATGGTAAAGTGTTTATTCATCATGGTACTATTTGTTGTACTGCCTTTATGCTGAGTTAGATTGAAAAAAATCATTATATTGCAGTATTTTTGTGGGAATTATAAATAAAATAGGAAAAATGTATGATGTCTATATGCAAATGTGCTTTATGGATCAATGGATCAATATCTTAATGGGTGCAATATCAATATCAATATTAAATAGGTCAAATAATGCAATATATATAGTTCTTTTGGGGGGGGGGGGGGGATTGTGTGAAATTGATCGAAAAATTTATTTTCATTATCTTTTTTCTAGGACAGAGATTTCTGTCTCCTCAAGCGGGGTGACCCTTTGTTTTTGTCATTTTCTGGAGAAACTGTGAAGTATGAAGAAGAAGAGCCACTTCATCCTTTCTTTATCAATGAGTGTGCTTACTATGAAAAAGGAATCGCTTTTCACTTGGCAAAAAAGTTGACGCTGACGATTCCAACGGTGCAAGTGCAGAAACACTGAAGGAGAGAGGAAAAGATCTGTATGATTACCCAACTATCTAACATCAATCAGATGATTTCACAACACAGAATGTCTCAAATGATTTAAAAATGATGAATGATTTTTTGTAGCTTTATGAAAATGAAATGCTAATTTTCATCTGCTACTAAACTTAGGAAAATTGCAAATAATTGTAAAATCATGCTTACACAGCAAAACAGACTTGTCCATTTTGTAAAAGGAAGGAGAAAATGCAATGCTTTTACAATATCCCTTACAAAAAATAAGTATACTTCAAGTTCATTTTATTAAGTATACTTAAGTAAAGTTAATTTTTAAGTATATTTATAAGTATACTAATATCAATTTACTAGTAGTATACTTGTAAGTGTACTTTTTTAATACTACTTGGGACTAAATTGGCCCAATTTTTAGTGTATAAAAGTATACTTTTAAGTGTACTTGAAGGGTAGGGTCTTATTGGTAAGAATTCAGATGATTCAGTGACAGAGCAGTCCGAACAAATCCAAATAGTTTCAGATCGTTATGCAAGTGCGTTTGGCCAATAATGACAGTAGTATATGTAAATTAACAATGTTTCCGCATTTTCCGCGTTACCTGGAACTGTATTGTACTACGTTCTACTCTTTAAACAGCATTATGGTAAAAATGGAACACTATGGCAGCAGCTTTCTTACCTGTACGCGACAGAGTTTTGCTTGGGGGGTTGGGCTTAATTTTCTGTTTTTTTCCCCTCCGTTTGGCCTAAAACACTGTGTTCGTGGTCATCCAGTTTGAAATGTTGACTACAAACATGGAAGTTTATCATGTTAATAATTTTGAATATTGTTGGGCTTTTGCAGTTTATGATGATATTAATAAATCTTTTTGTTTCATTTTAAGAATCATTTATGTTTTCTTGGGTCTAGAAACAAAACCAGTTGGGAATCTCTGATCAAAATTATGGTGTGAAAAAGAACAACATAAAACTGACAAACAGATCACTGCAGACTGCATCATTTTTTCTTTATTTCAGACGAAATGTGCTTATTAGGGGTCCTTGAAAGAATTGCTGGAAACCTATTGTATTTGTAGGATTTGCCTCTCTTTTTTTTTTTCTCCTTATTTTGCACTAAATATGTTTGGGCTTCAGAGACTGTACGTCACAGAGACACCAAGGTAGGACGGCAAGTGAACACACATCTGTCGGACACTAGATTGTGGTATAATAAGGTCCTTTGTGTATTCTTTTAACTCTGGAACCACATGGGCTAGAATCTTTTTTTCCCCCTCAGAATCATCCTTGGATCTGAATCCTTGGATTTGAAATAACATTCATAAAACATTTCCTGATTAAAAAAAAAAAAAAAAAACTACTTTTTTGAACTCCTTATAGGCTACTATTTAGTGCTAGCAAAAAGTTATCAAAAGAGTTTTGTGTGCGAATGAAATGGTCTAGTGTCGTTTTTCACAAATGTACCAATATCTCCTGAACACAATGCCCAAACTTAACGAAACCTGATACACATAGACCACAGGACATCTGAGGATGCAGACCAAGTCAAGGAAAAACTGCTCTAGAACTGAAAATCCTTAATAAAGCTGTCACCGTATAATCAATGAGGTTTAAAATTGGTATGTATTGTCTTTGGTGGATTCCTATCACTCAGACGTTAAAAAACAGTAGACAATCAAGTTTTAGCAGCTAATAACATCAAAATTGATTGGCTTACCTAATGGTTGCATCTGAAAACTTAGGCAGCTAACTTGTTGCCTCGCTGCCTTATAGGCAATGACTTTGCAGGCAGCATTTGCGCACAAAGGTATCTCACGAATCTGATTTTGGACAGATTTCTGAGGCAGCGTAACCGTTCAACGATCTACAGCAAAATAGAGCGAGCTTTGGTGAGAATTAAGCTAATATTTAATTACTACAATACTAGTATTGTAATCTAGAAATGACATCAGAAGTAGAAAACGTTGGTCAAAAATGTACATTTACACACAAACTGACCGGCAACTGCAACTTTCAGATGCCATCTTTATTTTTCTAGCTAAATTGTCACAGAATGGAAAGCAAAAGATTGTGGGATATCAAAGGCAGTGAAGGATACATTTATGCTGCCTTCAAAAATCGATCTGATGAAGGTATCTCAGGAGACAGGAAGTGAAGCTAACATTGGATTCTGATGTGCCTTGATGCCTTTCTACCTTGTAATGCGTCCTCCAAAGGCAGCATTTTTAAGATTTCGGATGCAGCCCATGTGAAAACGAGTATCTGTACAAAATTTTGTGAAAAGCGGTTACAAAGTGGTAGTATAAGCAACTTTACATTTTTGCTAATAACCCTGCAACCATGCATGTTTTATGAATCCTTAGTTTAAACTTCTAACAGTTTTATGTTTATATTTAAAATGTATCCACCATTCTAATTTTCTGAAAAGCCTACTTTTTTAAACTCGTCCTATAGACCTTATGTAGCCCCGCCCCTTTTCAGCGTGGCGCTCGTTGTCTTTTGACTTCCAGTTTGTATTTCCACAGCGATCTTACATTTATGAATGAACTGCCGTTTTAAAATCTTCCCGGTCTACTGACATTTGTTAAGACATCTGCTTTAAACATTACAATGCTCATGATAACTTTCATTAACTCTACAACAAATAAATCCACTTAACCAGCTAATTATTCTTTGACAGCGATGCCATAGAAATGTACAGTGCTACCGCAAAACGGAAGTTCAAAGACAATTTTATAAAGATGGCGGTGCGCTTGTTTCTCTGGCGCATAAGGTCTATAGCCGTTGGTCCGATTTGCATGAAATTGGTTGTGTATCATCAAGAGATGCAAAATTTTATTCATTTAATCGTTTAGCAAATAGAGGCTGATATATTTCACAAAACTTGATACACATGGACAACAGAACATTATGAGAAAACCTGCAACATTTTCTGAATTTTCAATGCTAGGTGGCATTATAAGATAACACGATTATAATAAGGCAACTCTGAACAAAGAAGTTAAAGTCTGACACAAGCACAGATATCACAGGACTGATTCTTTCAAAAGTAGCTAATTTTGGTCAGTTTTTCCACATGTGCTTGGATACTGACCATTGCGGCTTGCCTCTGTGTTTTTTATTGATCTCATTCTGTTGAGTCATAAGAGCTGGATTTTTAGCATCTGCAACAGCAGCTGTTCATGCACTAGGGAAATAGGAGGAAACTGTGACAGAAAATACTGGTTTGTTTACGAAATGCTTCTCCGCCTTTCTCTGTCATTGTGCACAGTCATAATGTTTAGGTAATAGTCTATAAGTTCTGCAGTCCTCTCAGTTGTCATGTTTCTCCTCCCCCTCTTGCTTTTCCTCCACACACTCTCTTTTTAGCACATGCATGAGTCAGCAAAACACCAGCTTCATGCGGGAGCTTCATGGCCAGTGGAAGAGAGTTGCTGTAACATCATGTGTGAAAGATGATCCAGCGCTGGCGACTGAAGACGAGGCAGGGGAGGAGGTAAATAATGGCTTTGAATGTTACTTTACTGTGTTTGAGCAACTGTGGAAGAACGTCTTAAACTGTTCATGGGACTGTGTGTGAGTGTGTGTGTTTGTGTGTGTGTGTGTGTGTGTGTGTGTAGGTGCATCCCCTGCAGCTAGATTAGTCCTGTACTGGCTAACTATGTGTCAGCACGCATGCCCTGTCACACCTCACCGTATGTGTCCAAAGGTCTCTGATGCCTTGTGCAACTTCACTCAGTAAGACGATTAGAGGGAAAGCATTTGAAGGAAGGAGTGAAACAACATTACTTCTATCTTAAAAATAACGGTAGGAGTTTTTCCTTTTGCAGTTTTGCTCTGATATGTTGCATGTTGTTGTAGAAACGCGAGACAGCTTGTAATGGTCTTTGATAAATGCACGTTGTTTAACAGAGCAACAGAATACTTCATTCTGAAGGAAAACAGCGAAAGTCCCTCTAGCTTTGGAGCTTAATGAACTAATACCATGCGCATGTCCTTAAAGGTATATACACATGGATAAACATTGGCGTAATAAATAAAGTTAACTGCTAGATGGCCAGTAACTTTATTGGAAACTGCCACATTACAGTTTACATGGAATTCTAGGAAAGATTCTCGCTGATTCAAGTAATGTGATCAAAGACATTCCAACTGTCTACTAAAGAAAGCAGTGACTTGCACGTCTTATGTCTTAGTTTATCAGACAAGTTTATTTGGAATGCGTAAAGTTTTTTCCATGTGGAATATTTTTCGGATTCATCCAAATGAGGAACATTTTCCATAAACACTTCCACCTCTACGCAGTGTCATTTTATTTTATTTATTTTTTTAGCAATTTTGTTGTGTTTTTGTAATTTTTATTATTATTTTATATTAAAGCAATAAGCCCCGTGAAGCCGTGGTTTACAGTGAATTTATAATAGGTGAATACAGTAAATTTATAACAGCGGAGTGCCTAAAACCCCCTTAGCTATTATAAATTCACTGTAAACCACGGCTTCACGGGGCTTATTGCTTTTATAAAACGATTACCACACAGTACAAATATTAAAGCCAAATAATATGTATCAATGCAACTTTCATGAAGTAAAATTATTAAAAGCCTTCCTTCCCCTGGAAAAAATAGTCCCTGACCGTGAACAGCAACAGAAGTTACATTTATTACGCCATTAGATGGCGACAAAGATTGTCTTTATGAGCGAGTCACTCAGTCGAGAAGACTTTTATATTGAAACTTGTTGTGAACATGGAATAAGACGCAAATGACAAATGCTTTGACTAGCGCTGTCAGTGTCAGCAGGGCACGTGAAAACCCATTAAATGTTAATTCGCAGTGGACATTCAAATGGATTTTTTATTATGAACATAGGACTGACCTGAAAGAAAATGCTAAATCTGAATAGCCTACAGGTAATACAATCGGTCACTCGATATCTCTCTCACAATACTCTTCTACATAATGCAGTAAGCTTCAGTGAACAAAATCAATAGAGAATAAACATATGTTTACGTTGCTAAGAGTGGTTGCTAAGACAGCCGCAGTAACATACACATTCAGTGGCACAGCGATACTTATGTAATGCGGTCAGCTGTATGTTTTCAGGAATTTTAAAATGGCTTCGAACGCGGCTCAAACAATCAGAATCAAGGGCCGGAACTATCCGTTTTATAAATGTCTATATTGTCTCTATTAATTTTTATTTCATTTTAGCTATTTTAATACTTCAAGTTAAACTAAACTAAAATGAGAAATGTCGCCTTGGCAACTAGTTGAAATAAAACAAGTATTTTTATATATTATTTTATTTCAGTTAAGCATTTATTTTGATTCAAGTAACACATTCTTTATGGCTTTAGTTATAACACTGCCGCCACTCTTTCATTTACATTTACCCTGTTTTTCTGAACTTTCAGTAAATAATTGTTTTTCTCAAGCCCACCGATTTTCTTTAGTTTTGACTTTCTGTCATGCTTTCTCTTCCCCAAAGAGGGCCCTGTTCTGTTGACCTCTGTTGTGGGATTATTAATGATTGTCTTGTAGTCTATTAACTCTCTAAGCAGTTTTACAAATTATCTACAACTTCAAATTGTTAACAACATAATGACATGATATTGTCAGTTTGAATCAAAATAGGTTAAGCTCTTTGCACTGCATTTGTGGCACAGAAAGTTTTCAGCTTGTAAAAACAAAGGAGAAGAGGTTTAAGGTAATGCACTTACAATAGAAGTCAAATTACTTCATTTTACTTGTACTGGTCACACCTCTTTCTCACCCATTGCAGATTATTTTGTAAATGCTCGATTTGCATCAAAACTATTTAAGACGTAATAAAAATCAGTTTAGTACAGTGTGTCTACCAAGAACAACATTGTAAATGCAATATGTGAAGTGACATGAAGGCCAGTATTATATATCAGTATTAAATCACTGAAAGGGCTCATGATTTAACAGTTCTTCAAGAAGACACACATTTAACTCAAAATAAGAATGTTATTACTGTTCTGTTGTAGATGGCATCGTTCCTGCCAGCACTGGGTCGTTTGGCCATATGTGGTGGTACCCATGGCAACGAGCTGTCAGGTGTGTATCTGGTGAAGGAGATGGAGCGACAGAGGAAAGAGAAGGGAGACGGCGCGTGGCCGATTCCCGTAACAACTGTGCTGTCAAACCCACGGGCTGTGAAAGAGTGCAGAAGATATATTGACACGGATATGAATCGCTGCTTCAGCAGAGACACACTGAGGTGAGATGAGGAACTGCAGCATGGACTGTTTAGTTTAATCTCAATGAAATGTAGGTTAAAGGTGCAGTAAGTGGTATTTGTACTACGCTGTTGGACATTGTTGATATTTGAAATCAACCCAGACAAACACACCCCTCTCTTCATTGCTCCGCCTCCAAAAATCACACTCCAATTCTAACCACACTGCTCTGAGTCGGTCTCGAATCCCGGCCCGATCGCTGCTGGCATGCGAGGGGAATGCGCTAAAAACCTCATTCTCTAGCGACCGTCAGTGCGCACTCTCACCATCTGGGCTGCATTCCACTCCAGTTTTAGACACGCACTCGCGAACTTCCCTAAGCACTTCCCCTCGGGGGAATCCCTGCCACCATTTTGAAGTGCGTTTCACTTCGTGAAGTGGACGAGGGAAGTTTATATGGACAGACCCTCGCTCCCTCGATTTTGACCTAGTCTACTTCATATGTACACTTCAGGCAGCTCCATAACCCACAATGCAACACGATTGTGACGTCACCACATACTGCGTTTAATTTACCCCACCACAAACAACTCTATGATATATTAATTATTTTTTTAAATATTTAAAACACACATATATACATATAGAATGCTGCATTAAACAATTTTGTAAGGGGAAAAAATAAATAATAAATCAGCTCCATTGCGGATTCCAAGTGATCAAGGGCTTAGGACGTTCCAATTCAGCCCACTGCAAAGGTTTCGCCAGTAGTGGGCAATCATGCAACGTAAGCAATGACGTACATCCGAGTCAACGAGACTGAGGGAAGTTAGCGAGGGAAGGGCATTTTAAAAACGAAATGGAACGCAGCCCTGGCCGCTGTTACACACGCAATGCGAGTGGATGTCTGCTTATCACAGATGACGCGCAACAAAATGCTTCACGAAAAATAAAGCGCAGTTGATTAACGAACGACAAGGAAGCACAAAAAATGAACATACAGTACACAAGAGTAAATTCAAAGTTTTCGTTGTTAGTCGCAAACAGCACAGCAGCTCCAGACAATCAAAACCCAGTGTACTCACATGAGCGGGATCAAAGCAGTTTTCAGGCCTTCCCTCTTAGCTCTTTCCAGCAATGGAAAGCTTTTCTAATACAACCGGGTCCTAAAGCGCTTGCCCAGGCATAAACCTTCATTCCAGTGATATTCTTTTGAGCTGTTTTGTATTGTGTCCCATTTCTCGTTCTGCATTTTTTTTTTTTCTTTCTTATTTTCAAATCTCCCTCTTGCTCGTTCTCTCTCCTCGACCGTCATACACCCCCTGATGTTGATTGGTTAGACGTTTGTTATTGGTCTCGGCCCGACTAACTTCCAAACAGTGTATTTGAAATATCACCGAGTCCCCCTTTAATCTCATCTGTCTCATTCTTGTCAAAAATAATTAAAAACGAAATTATATGAAATTTAAGATTTATATAATGTAATAGTGAATAGTTTGCAAACAAATAAGTTATTCTGTATTGTGTACAGGCCAAGAGAGCTATAGGGCAGAAAACAAGCGTTTCGCTGAATAATAATGTATATTTCTGTTTCTCACATAAGTGACTTAAAAAGATTTAGAATGTAGTACACAGGAATGGACTATATTTGTATACTTTTTCTCAGTTTTGGAGTTTTTTGTTTTTTTTTTCTCGAAAAAAGCAAAACTCATTCTCTCAATTCAATTTGTTTTATCAAGTTCATATAATGTGGTGTGCATTTTGATTAACCTAAATATGTAAGTACAGATAACTAAGGCAAGTAATGTTAGACTTTGCTAACATTTTCCAGTTTATATTGTTGCGTTTACTTATATTGAAGTAAAACAATAATTAAAACAAGTTATAGCTTCACATGAACAGCTTAGCTAAACTATATATACTAGGCTATATAAATATAAAATATATTCTAGTTTTAACAGCTTTTTTAAAATTTCGAAAGCTTAGGGCAAGGTTTGACCGGGAAATTGAACGTCCGCTCCCATGTTCTTACAGAAACTCGAACGTGTTTATACCTCGCAAATAACGTTACAATAAAACGTAGATTAAGAAAAGTGTATACATATTTTAACGTTTACCTACCTATTTAACGTTATCCTCGGGTACTCCCACTACTTTCATCGTCACGACATTGAGTTCGTCACAGGCACAGCCGTTGGGAAATTTTCGAAGACAAAATATTTACCGCCTTGTGTTATTATCTACCAATCAGCGCGGTTGTCAGGCAGAACTTCAAGCATGACCAATCAAATTAAAGAAAGAGCGAATAATATAAATACATTCTTCTTAACCTTTAAAATTTCAGTTGGAAAGGTTTTGCTGTCAAATAAGCCTGTTTGAGTTAAGATGCCAAAACATGGTATTTTTAAGTAATGTTATGATAACTTGATTGCTTTATTAATGACAACATTAGGGATTACAATAGGCCTATTGCAAAGAAAGTAAATATATTACATGCAAATATGTTACTTTTTAAATCTATCCTCTGTTTCTTGAAGTTCACCTACGACAGACAGCAGCCAATATGAAGTCCATCGCGCTCAGGAACTGAACAATCAGCTGGGACTGAAGGGATCTGCAGATGCAATAGACATGATCTGTGACCTCCATAACACCACATCTAACATGGGCCTCACACTCATCCATTACACAACCAGTGACTGGGTGACCCTGCACATCTGCAAATACTTACAGGCAAGAGCATCACAGTGTGCTTCAATAAACTCCATACTGTGAACCAGGTCAGTTGTTCTCAGCTGGTGGGTTGTTGTGACCCAAAATCGGGTCACAGGTGTGATCAGACAGCAGGGAATCAACAAAGATAAATGCAAAAAATAAAATGCAGTTAACCATATAATCATGCATAGTTAGGATAGCAAAATAGATAAATACACTTGATTGTCAATGTAAAATCTGGGTCCTGAAGTAAAACCAGTTAAGAACCACAGACCTGGATTTTTGTTTTATGTGCCGTTTTAAATGTGTGTACAATTCCATGAGTAGAATAGTTTTTTCGTGTTTGTGCATGTGTTTTGATGTTGTGTGTTGTCGTGTACATTTAAGACTAAGATAACCAAAGTGCCTGTGAGAGTTCTGGTACTGGATGTCCCGATTAGTGATGCATATTCCTTGGAGTCTGTATCCAAGCATGGCTTTTGTAAGTTTTCTCAGTGGATTTCCTTTGAGTACTGAAGCACAAATGCACGCTCAGATGACGAGAATCATTACCTGTGTTTCTGTAGCAATAGAGGTCGGGCCGCAGCCGCATGGTGTCGTCAGGGCTGACATCTATTTCATTATGAAAGAGGCCGTCGACATGACAATCGACTGGATCCACAAATTCAACTCAGGTACTGTAAGATCTAAACAAATATGGCTTACTTGTGTATTTTCTGCAATACTGTATTAGTAAGTGTGTTTTATTTTGCTTCCAGGAACAGTATTTGAAGGCGGAGATATGGAAGCCTTCAAGTTTATCAAAAGTATTGATTATCCCAGAGATCCTGAGACTCGGACTCTCACAGCTGCCATTCATCCTCAGCTGCAGGTGCCGATCAGTCTGCTATTTTATTATATTAACACATAGAATCAGCAAAATTGTTGTGAATCTCATGAAAATGACCAGGTCATAAGAAAATTAATCTTATTTTAGGGCCATTATTTTTTTAACCCTTTTTTCTTAAAGGAGAAAAAAAATCTCATTCTAATTACTGTAATCTAGGGGTGTAACGATAGCCTCATGTCACAATTCGATACATATCACGATACTGAACAATATTATTGCAATACTCCAAGACATATGGTAAAAGGTTAACAAAAAATGTATTACATTTTATTATTTTGGTATTACATTGGGGGTGGAAATGAATAGGCTTGCACTTGGTGCTGGTAACCCAATGCACAGGACAATGGTGACACCAGAATAAAAATATCCATGATTCTGAAGCTGAAAATACAGAATTATTTTTAAGACAAATATGCTTGCACTCTGTCACTGACTAGATATATTTAAAATAATGTAGGTCACTTTTTACTGGTAACACAAGACATTTGGCATTATCAGGACTCACAAATATTATACATTATATATATAGTAGTTTAACGTAGTAGTAATGACACTAAAACTCTGTAAACTTGATTTTTTTTTTCACACAGTAATTTTAATTTTGGGTAAACTACACACAATACATATTGTCACTAGGGCTGTTCAAAGATAATCGTGATTATCGTGTCCAAAATAAGAGTCTGTGTTTACGTAATATATGTGTGTTTGTTCTGTGTATAATTATTATGTATATATATATAAATAAACACATTCATGTATATATTTAAGAAAAATATCTTATATTTATATAAAAAATATTTATATATATATAAAAATATATATATTTATACATACATGCATATATTTCTTAAATATATACATGTATGTGTGTGTATTTATATATACATAATAATTATACACAGAACAAACACACATATTACGTAAACACAGACTCTTATTTTGGACACGATAATCACGATTATCATTGAACAGCCCTAATTGTCATTATCCACAATACATAGTTGCATTTTTGTATTGCGATATATTGTGACACAATATATTGTTACACCCCTACTGTAATCTGAAAAATAGATAAAATATTAAAATGGTAAAGTATTAATTCATCATGGTAGCGTTTGTTGTACTGACTTTATGCTGATCTAAACTTGGGAATCATAAAATGGGAATAGATGGGAATCATAAAATGAGAAAAATGTAAGATGTCTTTGTACAAACATGCTTTGTAAATTACAGAATGTCACAATGCAAATAATCTGGGCTTAAAAATACTTAATTTTCTTAATGCAAATAATATAATTTCTTTATCTTTTTTCTAGGACAGAGATTTCTGTCTCCTCAAGCGGGGTGACCCTTTGTTTTTGTCATTTTCTGGAGAAACTGTGAAGTATGAAGAAGAAGAGCCACTTCATCCTTTCTTTATCAATGAGTGTGCTTACTATGAAAAAGGAATCGCTTTTCACTTGGCAAAAAAGTTGACGCTGACGATTCCAACGGTGCAAGTGCAGAAACACTGAAGGAGAGAGGAAAAGATCTGTATGATTACCCAACTATCTAACATCAATCAGATGATTTCACAAGACATAATGTCTCAAATGATTTTAACAATTTTTCAGTCACTCAGGTATATACTATATACTTATTTGTACAATATGATATTTATATGACAATCAATAGCTAATTTTGATCTACAGCTACAAACATGAGCAACAATGTTTTGGATGAAAAGATATTTATTGTGACCAGCAAAATGTTCATTTAACAGGAATGCTTACAAAACTGTATAAAAAAGGCAAAACCGTCTGAAGTATTTGGGACACCATCATGATGATGATGATGTCACAGTGGGCTGTGGAGTGAGGTATCCTCTTGACTGTATTGCTCATATGCTGTTGCTCTCAACCTGATTGCTTTGAGAAAATCAAGCCTCTCTCAGGCTTGGAATAAAAAGACAAAACAAAAAGCAAACTCACTTAAACAGAACATCTCAAATATTACAACACAGAATAAACCGCATGGCACAATGAAATCAAATGAAGCTGGATGTACACGGTGTGATTTTTACCATCAGTTGCTTGTAAAATATTTTACAATATGATCTCAGTGATGATCTCAGGTCTTTTTCATCCAAGTGTGCATATTATACATGATGAACAACAACAGTAATTGGATGTTTTAAGACACTTGCCCACATCATTTGACAAAAAATTAAAATGTTACCCTTTGCACTAATTTCGCCAATGTTTTTTTTAGTGTCTTTTGCTAATTTTGGCTTTATATGGACTGCCTAAGTAATTTTGTTGTCAAATCACTCTACGCAATCCAAAACGTCTGATAAAATCAGCAAACTGTGTCGAACATTACGGTGAAAATCAGACACTGTGCACCAGCTAAACGCTTCAAATGAAGTACAAATAAGTATATAAACCACAGCTGAGATGGTTTTAAATGGCTACCTGAACCATCACAAAACATTATAATTGGATTCTAAACAAAGTTACTAAACAAGTGTAATGTACATGATGGAATACATTCTCAAAGAGAAACTATATGGTAAACAGTTTAACCAATGCAAAGCACAAGAAAAAAATAATAAATATGCACAACAAACGTTCCGGAAAACACAAAAGGCTCAAGTGGTTACTGCTTATGACAGATGCAAACAATCTTTCAGGCCAAGGCAAAAACCTGCTGCATCTTGGGATTGCAAAGCGCTCTCTTCACAATGTCAACGAGTAGCTACAACTCAGGCTGAATAAAAACACAGGTGTTTTTTAAAACACAAAGGAGGATATGAAACTAAACACATCAAAATAAGTTTAGTCAACAGGTAAAATGTGACTAAACAAACAGTGACACCCTGAGGAACCACTGTATAGTGTTACTGTTTATAGATGCAAGAGTCTGATTGGCTGTGGTAGAGAGGTTTAGTTTCTCATCTTAAACAGCGAAGATGCTAACAGAGTGGTTAAAAAGGCAGTTATATAGTAGGAAGATCCTTCAAGAGATGCAAGTATTCACAGGAGAGTGCTATGAGTGGACGGCGCTACTAACTTTGGGCGGTGTGTTCTGACTGTTTCCTTCATAACTTTTACAAATAACAGCTGGGTTAGTGGCAAAAGCAGTTGCTGAAGCAAACATGGCTGTGTGCTTTCTATTAGAGCAACTCTATAGTCAGTTCTTAGGTCAGTTTCTTAGGCAACCCTGTAGGCTGTCATTCGAGTGTAGTGTTGGCGGTGACTCCTCGCAGCCCATATGAAGAGCGCAGCAGCCATGATGTGCAGCGGAGATGAGACCACGGCCAAAAACAAGGACCAGCCCAGAGAGGAGGCCATGCCCTCTGGCAGGTCTGATATTTCATGTAGCAGACGCACACCCATGAGGAAACAGCATACGGTGGCCAGGGAACACAGGCCTGGGAGCAAAATATATGTTAAAATGTAATGCTTTCTTTGTTGTTGAGCTGTGGAAAATGCTTATTAGCTGTGATTACCCCCATTATCCACAATGTACAGCTGTCTTACCGGCCACCAGATGCAGCAGCCCTACGAACAGGGTGGGAGTGACACTTCGGCAAAGACAGGCGCACACTCCAATCAATGCCGCGAGAAACACCAGCCCAACAGAGACCAGCGGCAACAGGAACTGACACTTCCACAGGCCTGAGGACACACAACACAAACAAACATCTATGATTCCATTTTCGATACCACAGCAAAAACTAGTAAATAACTAACTAACTAGTAGGTAACCTGAGTCTTGTCAGGTGAATGTCATGTTTACCTTTGACATTCATCAGTAGTAAACGTGTGGTAAACAGAAGCTCAAGCATGTTCGCCAGAGCTGTGGAATATAATCGTTTTTATGATGCATCGTGATGCTGATGTGAACGATTCTGCATCGATGCATTAAAATAAAAGAATCGATTTTTAAAAAATGTAATTAAAAAGGCCTATCATACATATTAATGTACTGTTTTATTGAAGGCTAAATAAAGAACACATTATATAGCAATAAAAAAAGTTGAGTATGTCCATCGGAAGCAAAGCACTTTTGGTTTTGGTTTCGAAAGGAACATGCAGGAATGAGAAAGTAAAGTGCGGATGCGCTTGATGTTGGAAAAGTTATTAAGAGCGATAAGCCACGAAAACGATCTTACTCGCACTGACACATCTAAAGGGTGTGCACAAAAACGCCTTTAGACAGCACGCGATCCCCATACACACAGAATTACAGTATTTCAAAATATCTGTCTTGGCGAGTATTCATGCAAACAATCCGTTATGTCTTAAGTGAACGTCTGGTTAACTGTTGAGGAAAAACATCTGATTGTGTAACATTATATTAGATCTGTGCGGTACTGTAGGTCTTAATATACAGGCCGTCTGTCTCAATGTTAATCAAACAATAAAAGAAAAGAGGAAATCACTCACTGCTCTTGATTGAACTACTTTTGTAGTTTTAATAATAATAATCAATTTATTTGTAATAAATACACTAAAGATGTATTTAGTGATTTTTACATTTGATTATTTGTTTTCTTACTTGAATGCTTATCTTTATATGTAAAATGAAAAAAGTAAAGCACTGATAATTTAATTTGTTTCTTTCTAATATTATCTTTGTTCTTATTTTTAATAAAAATGCTAAAATAACAAAAAATAGCTAAATTGTGATTATTAATATAGTAATGTTATTAAGAAAAGAACTGGAGAAAATTATACATTGTGATGCAAGTGAAGATTCACACCTCTAATGTTCGCTTGATATTCGAGAACCAATGAGCTTCCGCAAGAGGTTTGTTCTTGCGCATCAAGCAGGTTTGGTTGAACTTCTGTTTAGGGATATAACGATGCACCACGAGTCAGTTGAAAATCGCTGAAAATACGTGACGATTCAAGTCGGTTGAGATGTTAAATGAATCGCGATACACATTTTAAACCGCAGGGGCGCTGTCGCTGAAGCTGATTACTGTGACGCGCTTTACAGGCACGAGAGCAGCGAGCTTTTTCCGTCGTAAAAAAGTTATTCTGGTCTGCCTCATCTAACGTTAGCGAAAATATGTAAGTTTTCCACAGACTGAAGGAGAAAGCTGTGCTTGTGCAGGTATTGTATTTGTTGTACTCTTTCTAAATGTGTACATAGAGTTTTGGTAACAATTGACAATAAGGTTCATTAGTTAACTACTTTAGTTAACATGAACTAAGAATGAACAACTCTTCTTTAGCATTTATTAATCTTTGTTATTGTTAATTTCATTTACTAATACATTATTAAAATCTTGTTAACATTAGTTAATTCACTGTGAACTAACATGAACAAACAATGAACAGCTGGATTTTTATTAACTAACATTAAGGAAAAGATTAATAAATACTGCAGCAAATGTATTGCTCATTGTTAGTTCATGTTAGTTAATACAATGTTAACATGACACCTTACTGTAAAATGTTACTGGATTTTTTAATAACATGTAAATTATTATAGTATATTTTTCTAAATGTGTTCAAAAGTAATTCTTGAAAGTGTAAAGATACAAATTATAGCAAATATTAAAATCTTGCCTTTATAGCGATGTGAAACCTCTGTCACTGTTGTATTTAGATTTTACTTTTTATATCTGCAGCCTCTTGACAAGACAGACACAGCAGGAGCTCAACCGAAACAAACCTCCTCCCGAGAAAACAGCGTTGGAAGATCTAATTGGAGGGACTTTTTTGGGATTAGTTCTAAAATTTAAATTTAGTTTTGTTATTTGACCCAAGATATTTCAGTTTCACAAAGAAATATGCAGCATTTTGTCTTAGAAATAATAAAATAATACTTTTTCATTTATAATTTGTCTTAAATTTCATTTTGTTAAAAAAAATCGTATCGTGAAACAAGTATTGTGAATCGTATCGCATCGTGAGTGAATCGTTACATCCCTACTTCTGTTTATGTTTACTGATTAATGTTTATATGTGAATAAAAGCCTAAATTAAATCTGTTCATCATATAAGCGATCAAGTCTCTTCAGAAAATTTGGACTAAACCGCTCAATTCATATGGATTAGTTTAACAATCTCTTTATGAACTTTTTAAAACGTCAAAGTGGTAGTTGCGTAGCTGTCTATGGAGGGACAGAAATCTCTCAGATTTCATTAAAAATATCTTATTTTGTGTTCAGAAGATTAACGAAAGTCTTACAGGTTTGGAACGACATGAGGGTGAGTAATTAATGACAGAAATTTCATTTTTGGGTGAACTAAGTTCTCTTTTGCATCTTGTTGCACTTGAATCTGAATAGTTAAAAATCGCTTGAATGTTCAAATTGGCAAGACTTAAAAACGTGCAAATTATTAACTTTCGTGACGACACATCACTGGCCCAATCGGGCAAGTGACAATTCTGTCAACTGTCCTGAGAATCTTTCACACTGACACCGGGCCTTTAGGCAGTCCTTTTTGTCAAGCCCTGCTACATATGAAAGACTTTCAGTTTACTTTAAAAAAAAAAAAAACACATCTGGTTAGGAGTGTGTCTGGACAATAAACAATTAATAGTGAATGAAATGAACATTAAAAACGAAACTAAGACTGGGCAATGTATTGAGTCAGGACTCACAGGTACGCAGCAGATCTTCTTCGCTGTTAATATTTCCAGGATGTTTGAACTTGGATTCCCACTGCTGGGCCAAAGTAAAGGTGTGACATTTAGTCACCATTGTCGGATCTGGAAAAGAAGGAAGCAGAGAGCGAAAAAAGGAAGTTGGCATCAGTTTTTAACCTTATGTACAACTAACAATAATAATAAAAAATACATAATCGTGAATTACAAATTCGATCATCCTCTCCTTACTTTGCTCTTTAAACCAGTGAGAGTCTTTGGGCACGAGAATGCAGCGCCACCAGAGACCCAGCGTGCCATTCAGCCGGAAGAGAGCGTCACTGTAATCCCTCTCATCCACATCCTCTCCCTCAAAGCCCTGCCGCAGAGCCTGCAGGTCTGTGCCGTTGTTGGCATCGTTGCTGGCCGGCTGACTGTGGTACTGGTACCAGTGCTGTGTTCCCATGGCAACAGATAGATAGACAGTGGCAAGCAGGCTCAGCACAGAGCCGATGACCAGCGCTGTGGCATAGCGGTTGTCCACCATGGTTTCGAGGATGTAATATAAAACACTTTCAGATGGCCAACAATTAACTCTTTAGTAGATGAGTGTGAGGAGGACAATCATATCATTTGGTGTTTCTTTTCATCTTCCTATGATACCCATCGCAGAAGGTCAGATCTCATCTCCATGGACGTGATCCTTCTTGAAATCCAAAGAAGTGTGTCATCTGAAGGGAGAGGAGTGTGATTAAATCACAAAGAATTCAAACAGTCTTGTTTACAAGATACCAAGGTAATACACAGAGCTTTTAAGGAGGAATAAGTCGTTGGATTTGCTAAGGTTTGCCAAAGACACTCCCAGTTTTCAATCACTTAGTCAAGTAGCTAGATATTCATAACCAAAACTGTCTATTGTGCTGTTTTATGGGTTAAGTCTGTGACATAAACAGTACTTATTATTGTACAATTACCTATTTCAGTTAAAAGCCACTAAACTGCTCATAACAAAATAAACTGTGGTTAGTCACTTTACTTGTTGGCCAGACAGTGACTTCTAATTTCAAATGATATAACAAAACTTTATAACACACACACACACACACATATATATATATAAAATATTTTAAAATATTTTTATTCTTCTGGTCATCTTTATTTGACATTCACTCATACATTATTTACGAGTTTGTTAAAGAGCATATATTTTGATAAACTCCTTAAAATGGAGTTGTCTAATAATATATTTAAAAAAAGAAAGAAAAGGAATAAGTAGCAAACTAAAGTAAACAAAAGTCAAACTCCTTATGTGAAAATGCTCTTTACCTGGTCGATGTGCTTTATTATTCATAAAACTAGATAATAAAATAATTCAGGAGGCATTTATTTAAAATATTTTTGACACATTTACCAGACACAATAGCCTAATGCTCAATATTTCATACACTGACGTTGACTAGCATGAAAGCTAACAGGCTAGTGTGTGTTTTTAGCGATATACTCGAGACTTTGACGAATAAAAAACAACCTTTGTAAATTTTGAGTGTTCTGTATTTTTTTAATACTGATTAATCGTCCTATTTAGAACAAAAACACCCGAAAGCTTTTGTTTAAACCAATAAAAGTTGCTTGCGATTGTCACTTACCATATTGCACACACCCTGCGCGCTGATGACGACTCCTTTTCCGGTGCTAAGATTACGAATGCGCGCGCACCGGAGCACGAGCAGTAGTGCACATCACGAATATGAGTCCTGTATCGATAACCTGCTATTGCTAATAGAGTTCATAGCTATCTACAGTAACGTCTTTAGCTATTCGGCTTGAGATCCTTTCCATCTAAACTGGTTATTTCTCTTAAGCCTGAATGTTTTTTTGTTTTTTTTTTTGATAAGTAAGATAATCTCTCTCTCTCTTTTTTAGTTAGAAAGAACAAGATCCATCCGCACAGTTCGCAGAGTTACATAGTGTAGGCTCTATTTAATAATCTTACACAGAAATTTACAACTTACTGTCGCCTGCAGTATGTGTCGTTGTTACTGTCAACTTCCTGTCAGCAGGATTCAAACTGGTCTTTCTCTCATTATAAACAGTGTGACTTTCTTGTTTTTACATCATTCTTTATTAAGAAACTGTTTGACCATCCCAGGATCAGCAGCTGGCAAATAATTTTTTTTTATTAATTTCTTATCTAATTGATTTAATCATATTTTAAAACATTAAATGATTTTAAATGTCTACTTATTTGCCAATTTATAAACTTGTGCACAGTTGCACTCTAAATAATATATCTTTTCTGTATTCTAATTTATCATATATTATTAATTTAAGTTATATTTATATATTTATGAAAAAAATATATAACATACTAAACTTAAATAACGTCCAGTGTGTATAGCCTATTGTACAATAGCCTATTGTCTCAAGATAGAAGTACTGGCAGGGTTATTTAGTAATCTCTTAATTTTCTTGTCCCATGTCCCATCCACAGACTACAACTATAAATGAAGAACTTTGAAACATCCATCCATTCTCCAAACTGCTTGTCCTGTAGGGTTGCTGGAGTCCATTACTAGCGTCTCAGGCTGAAGGCAGAGAAAAACTATAGATATTTTTTTCTCTCCAATCCGTTTTATTCCTATGAGATTGATATGTGTGTAGAAACAAAACTTCAGTTAGTTGATATTTTCGTTTTGGTTTGTTCTGCCTGAAAAAACAACAACTTACACCAGTCTAATCTAGTTTGCAATCAGTTAAGACACCAACTTGGTCAGGATGCAGCAAACTATCTAAAGATTGTTCAGCAGAGATGTCAGATTATGAAGTGTTACATGTGCTGAAAAATAAGAATTTACCAGAAGACATTTACCAAATTCCCATTCGCATCCCAATTTCAGTGATATCTGAATAGAATTAATATTAAATGTACAGTTGCAAGAAAAAGTATGTGAACCACTTGCAGAATCTGTGAAAATGTGCAAAATTTTAACAAAATAAGAGAGATCATACAAAATGCATGTTATTTTTTATTTAGTACTGTCCTGAGTAAGATATTTTACATAAAAGATGTTTACATATAATCCATAAGACAAAAAAATAGCTGAATTTATTAAAATGACCCAGTTCAAAAGTTTGTGAACCATTGATTCTTAATACTGTGTGTGGTTACCTGGATGATCTACGACTGTTTTTTTGTTGTGTGATGGTTGTTCATGAGTCCCTTGTTTATTCTGAGCAGTTAAACTGAGCTCTGTTCTTCAGAAAAAATCTCCAGGTCCCAAAAATTCTTCAGTTTTCCACCATCTTTTGCATATTTGAACCCTTTACAGCAGTGACTGAATGATTTTGAGATCCATCTTTTCACATGGAGGACAACTGAGGGACTCAAACACAACTATTAAAAAAGGTTCAAACATTCACTGATGCTCCAGAAGGAAACACGATGCATTAAGAGTCGGGGGGTGAAAACTTTTGAACGGGATGAAGAGGTCCAAATTTTTCTTATTTCGCTTGAATATCATTTTTTTTCATTTAGTACTGCCCTTCGGAAGCAACAGAAGATACTTGCATGTTTCCCGGAAGACAAATTAAATACAATTTACCTTGATCTTCAAATTCCAAATGTTTTCACCCCCCATCTATTAATGCATCATGTTGTATGGATGGCCAATCCATCACAGGGCTGCTTTGGAGCATTTAAACCTCATTTACACAAAAGCACATGTGATGTACATCTTTGGTATATTTTCATGGCTACTGTTCAAGAATTGCTTCGACTTGTCAAAGATCAACAGAGCAGCGGCCAATTGACCAAAGGTTGAATTTACACAACAGGTTTTTGCAGGTCATTTACAAGAAATCTGAATTTGGCTGCTATTAACTCTTCAAATCGAGTTGTTCAGAGTCTATTTGTTAAAGGAATTAAACAGATTTAATTTATATTTGATTTATAATAAAAACCAGTTATTTGTGTGTCACACTGGAGATTCGTAAAGATCTCATAAGGATGTGAAAAGTTAACGGCAGTTAATTATAAATATTACTTGCTATACTGTTAGATTGTAGATTGGTGAACTGAAGTGTCAGTTTATTTATAAAATTGATGCAGACAAATAGAGAGAGAGAGAGAAATAGCAGTTTGGACTGTGAGAGTGGTGGGGACGGGTATAGATCTGAGCTGCTGCAGGTTCACAGACGCTCACAGGAAGAGATACACAGATAGACGGGATGGACGTGAAGCTGCTGTTACTGTTGTTCTTCTCTCCTCACCCCTCCTTACACTGTGTGACCCGCTGTGAGTATTAAACACACCATTTGTTCATAGAGTTACACAGCAAAATCCCCAGTGTTAAATGAACACCCCTCAGTGTACATATGTGTCCACACTACAGGGTTTTAAAATAACACTGAATCGGTGTTGAGGTTAATGAGATAATTAAATGATTAATTAAGTGATGATTGACCATTAGTGGTGACACCTGATTCTAAAGCTTCGCTTAGGGAAAGTTTTGTTTGAAACCATGATGGTGATAGTGTTTGCTTTAGTTGGATTCTTGGCCCTTTTCTTTTTAAAGGTGCTATGTGTAAGTTTTTGACTGTACTAAAGCAGAAAAATACCATAATACACCAATCAGGCATAACATTATGAGCACTGACAGGTGAAGTGAATAACACTGATCATCTCTTCATCACAGCACCTGTTAGTGGGTGGGATATATTAGGCTGCAGGTGAACATTTTGTCCTCAAAGTTGATGTGTTAGAAGCAGGAAAAATGGGCAAGCGTAAGGATTTGAACGAGTTTGACAAGGGCCAAATTGTGATGGCTAGACGACTGGGTCAGAGCATCTCCAGAACTGCAGCTCTTGTGGGGTGTTCCCGGTCTGCAGTGGTCAGTATCTATCAAAAGTGCTCCAAGGAAGGAACAGTGGTGAACCAGCGACAGGGTCATGGGCGACCAAGGCTCGTTGATACACGTGGGGAGAGAAGGCTGGCCCGTGTGGTCCAATCCAACAGACAAGCTACTGTAGCTCAAATCGCTCAAGAAGTTAATGCTGGTTCTGATAGAAAGGTGTCAGAATACACAGTGTATCACAGTTTGTTGCGTATGGGGCTGTATAGCCGCAAACCAGTCAGGGTGCCCAAGCTGACCCCGTCCACCGCCGAAAACACCAACAGTGGGCACGTGAGCATCAGAACTGGTCCCCGGAGCAATGGAAGAAGGTGGCCTGGTCTGATGAATCACGTTTTCTTTTACATCACGTGGATGGCCGGGTGTGTGTGTGTCACTTACCTGGGGAACACATGGCACTAGGATGCACTATGGGTAGAAGGCAAGCCGGCGGAGACAGTGTGATGCTTTGGGCAATGATCTGCTGGGAAACCTTGGGTTCTGCCATCAATGTGGATGACACGTACCACCTACCTAAGCACTCTTGCAGACCATGTACACCCTTTCATGGAAACGGTATTCCCTGGTGGCTTTCAGCAGGATAATGCGCCCTGCCACAAAGCAAAAATGGTTCAGGAATGGTTTGAGGAGCACAACGAGTTTGAGGTGTTGACTTGGCCTCCAAATTCCCCAGATCTCAATCCAATCGAGCATCTGTGGGATGTGCTGAACAAACTGATTAAGAAAAAGAGAAAGTCTGATCCATGGAGGCCCCACCTCGCAACTTACAGGACTTAAAGGATCTGCTGCTAACATCTTGGTGCCAGATACCACAGCACACCTTCAGGGGTCTAGTGGAGTCCATGCCTCGACGGGTCAGGGCTGTTTTGGCAGCAAAAGGGGGACCAACACAGTATTAGGAAAGTGGTCATAATGTTATGCCTGATCAGTGTATGTTTGCAGATATTTAGGAAACATACTGAGTTCACATACTCGTTTCTCTGAAAAACAATGCTACAGCCAATAGCATTTTAATTTGAAATGTGCGTTCCATGTCGGAATGTCTGTTTTTTTCATGCTCTGTGTGATACTGCACATTGCCATTGTACCCAATAGTATCTCGCCATCACAGGTTGCCAGTTGGCGGAAAACACAGCATACCGCAGCCATGGAAGCCAGCGCACAAACTGGGTCAGATATCGCAGATCGCACACATCTAAAAATCTCTATGAACGCAGCATATTAAAACGCGATATCAACCCATCATAAATCAATAAATCAACTCATCAACTTAAAGTGTGTAAGTCTCCTCACCTTCCATTGTCACTTGCGTTCGTTCCTGTTGCGTCTTCAACCTGGCAAACCGTGTGAGCGTCGAGTCTGAGGAGGAGGGGGTGGGGCAAACAACTCTCTAAATTATTTTGAGTTTGGACTGCAGTACTTATTTCAACTGCTAGCTGTCAATCCTACATATTGCACCTTTAATATTAATTTTTGTCTGGCTGCTCCAACTTTGTGTTTGTAGAGTACATTTGTTATGGCAAGAGAAAATATGACCCGGTCACTATGGTTATGTTTTGATGATGACATCATCATGTAATGGTCTGGGGGGTGTTCCAGAAAGCAAGGTTATCTTACCGTTAAACACACCCCAACTCTCGGTTGATTAATCCAAACCTTGCTTACTCAAGGTATAGTTCTAAAAACACGTCCGGAGTAAGTTCAGCCAACCTAGAGTATGTTCACGGTTAATAAAGCATGCCATACTACTTCTTTCTCCTTCTTCTATTGTATAAGTTTAGTACTTTTTATGCTTCAAAAGTGATTTTGCTTCCACATTGCTTGAAAGGTTAAATATGTCATGTTTTTTATTACATAAATACATTCTGTATAGAAGCATAGAAAACGTCCTATTGAAAAAAAAAAACATATCAATGCAGACAAATTAACGATGTGTAAAGATGAGAATTATATATATATATATATATATATATATATATATAAGAATAAAATTACCTAGTTTTAATAGTGCTTTATATATGGATATAACTATATATATAATATGTTGCGCAATCTGTCATGCCCACTGGAGCCTCATCCGAACGCTGGCTCAGTATTGGCCAAAACTGGTCATGTGAGCAGCACGACGCATGCGTGTGATGCTGACACAGGAGCCGGCCAATACCGAGCCGGCGTTCTGATGTAGAACACGGAAGCGCTGCAATGTAAATAACGCAGGAGAATGACAGGGGAGAGACGAATTTGTGGAATAAAGTCGTTTTTGTTTTGCTTTTGCGTACAAAAAGTATCGTCACTTCATAACATTAAAGGATTAGTTCACTTTAAAATGAAAATTACCCCAAGATTTACCCACCCTCAAGCCATCCTAGGTGTATATGACTTTCTTCTTTCTGATGAATACAATTGGAGTTATATTAATAAATATCCTGACGCGTCCAAGCTTTATAATGGCAGTGAACAGGAAACAACGAGTATGAAGCTCAAGAAAGTGCATCCATCTGTTATAAACATACTCAACGTGTCCGTGATCGGCCACACCACCCACCGCAGCAAAACGCGCTGCAAACAGAAACAGTAGTGAGCATTTGCAAATTATATAAAAACAGCATCAATTAATGTGCTCTGCTTTCGTTTGAGAAATACCTGGAAAACTGCCTTGGCACACTCTAGGTAGGTTGAAATGATTATAATTCTTACATGACAGCAGTGATGTCAACTAAGATATCCGATTAGCAGCATAAATAGCTGTTCCTCCTGTAGTTATGAAATAGTTTATGCCCAGAAAAATGCCTGAAATGCAGCTGCTCGCATGCTTCGTATGTAAATAAGTGAATACATTGATTGCATTTTAATCATGATAATGTCATTGCATGATCGATTCATTAGCCAACACATGACTCTTAACTCATTTAGTGTCTTCTATACGTCTGCTAGCGTTCTGTTACTGTTGATATTCAATTGCAATTTGAATTTGTTATACATGCTGCTGCTGCTGTACAAAACTAGGATTTGCTGTCGCTCTGTTTGAAATGTGAATGCAAAAGAGAAAGCTTATTTCACTCTTTGTTCAGCAAGCAAACTACATTGTCTCCTTGCTGAGTGCACGATATAGCACAAGAAAGCCGTTCACTTATCTATAGATGTTGAACTCCAGAGGAACTCTGAAAGCGTGCTGCAAACTGCTATAGTGAATGTAGCCAGCCATCAGCAGATGCAACATGGACCAATCAGCTTGTGCCAAGTAGTTAACACTGTACTTATCATCAGCTTATGGTAGAACCATCAGCCTACGCCATCTAGAGTTTCATGACAGAACTATGTATATATATATATATATATATATATATAACTATATATTTTTTATCTGTAAATTGTAATAATATATAATATTATGCGCAATCTGTCACGCCCATTAGAGCCTCATCATTAGGTCTCGCATGCACCGAAAACCTAACCCCTGAAAACTAACCCGGAACATCTCTGAAGTAAACTAACCCTGGAACATGAGCTGCTCCGGAGCAGGTTATATTCAGAGAGTAAGTTGCTATGGCTGCTTACATACCCTGAAAGTTACCTCCACTTTTGGAACCGAAAGTTGAGATTATCCACCTACTTACCCTTATACATACAACATTGTCTGTGATTGGCTACAGTGTTCATCACTGCAACCTTTCATGCCACAATCTAAATATAATGCCATAGATTTAAGTGTAATGCTATAATCAACACTTTTTGTGATTAGTTAAACTTGAGAGCTGTAATAGAAAAAAAGTGCTAAAAGTTTTGGAGAGAGTAATACTTGCTATTTCATAGGCAAAGATGTTAGCCAATCACAGCAGTGGGCGTTTACATTGAAGTCTCACAGCAGACACGCCCCTTAAAACAGAGCGTTCAAATAAAGCCGGGTGCACACTGTGCGATTTATAACAAAGTCCCTTTAAGACAAGTCATTTCACTCGGCGGCCATCTTTGAAACGCCTCTCAGGCATGCAAGTGCAGCTCCTATCTCTTTGAATGGGGAAACATCAAATTTTTTGCCAAGCTTTCGATTAAATTTCATATTTGAAATCACCAATGAAATCTGACAACAACTGTCTCATAAATTTTGTTTCTAAACGCTCGAATAATGACAAAAAAAACTGTATTTTTCAGGCTGGATCAAGCTAATGCGCATGCGCAGTCCCAAAATGCGTCTCTTGCGTCTCATTTCGGAGGCACGCGTCTGACTGTTTCTACACGAACCGGCGCTTCTAACGGCCGCTGCAGTGACGTGATGACTTTACCAGTCGGCAATTGGCTCTTATTTTGAAGGCGGGACTTATTCCGCCATATTGCGCTTTCTCCCATTCGAAACAATACGAGTGACGCGTCTTGTGTTATTCTATAGTCTTTGCCACAATTTGGTCGTCTGAGACAAATTTTGAGAATCTTAAAAGTTTCCTGTAATCTGTAATTCCTGTGACATGTATGCGCGTGAATCACGGTCACGCACAGAGCAATATTGTAAGTTACTGCATAATACATTTTTAACAAGCAGAATAATACAGTCACGATACACAGTCTCACTTTTAGCTATGTCTTTTATAGTATTATAGTATTTCGAAGGGCAAAAACATGAACTTTAACTATTGGCTTTACATCATCAAGTCAGCTGTCACTTTACTTTGGCGGGAGGCGCGAGGCCCTGTGCAGTCGCACACTTGCACAGCCGTTGCGACGCTACTGATTATAAGTGAACCCCAGGAAACATAAAACAATAAAACAACGCAGTTCATGACCCCTTTAATAAATCAAGAAAGGATCGCCATCAGCCAAGGTTTGGCCCATAGTCTGATATCCAGCATGCCCGAGCGAATGCAAAAAAAAAAAAAAAGTTTGCCTTTTGCAGAATCTGCAAATTCTGGTAAACCACCCCACTTCCAGGCCCTTGAAACAAACCAAGTGTGAAAACATATGTATCTCACAGATAAAGGCAGCATGAATACAATAGTCCCGTTTATTTTACACACAAGTGTATTTATTTACACACAGTAATGGATTTCTGTAAGGCTTCAACAATTAATCAATTAAAAGTCATAAAACCATTCAACATCATTTCATAGTGACACATTACAAAGCATAAGTCAACATGTGGTGCAAAAATAATCATATGCAATAAAGGCTTGACTACACAATGTAGCATGTTCGTCCAAATAAAAACTACGATTTCTAGTATTATGTAAAATAATAAAATGTGCAAAATAAAAGTAAGTATCTGCAGTAGAAAATAATGTTTACATCATCTTGAGAGGATCTGGTTCACTCAAATTAAAATCACACAGCTCATTCCCTGAGCGGCTTTGACACCTGAGAATTGGCAAGTTAATACTGTACATTCACAGTGATCATATATTGTTCATAGTGCTGACACATGTCATATCCCTTCAGATATTTAGATCAGTAAAATGTGTTAAGCAAATGAATTACTCTAAAATGTATCTTAAAATCATAAGAGGTCTTGTTTTTTGAACAGCCGTCTCATGTACTGGCTGGTTGTCTTAACTGTGGCGTTTATGACCGGAGTGTCAGTGAACTCCACCACGCAGGAACCTGAGGAGCACGGTGCCGCCTCCAGCTCCAGAACGGTTATGTTGTTTTGGACGGAGGTGCTGAGCAGGTTGGATGGGACAAAGAGGGTCACCTGTGGCCCACGGGAAGGCCAGTATCGGCCAACATTAAAACCGTTAATCCACACTTGACCCTGGAATAAAAAAAAAAGCGTTTTATGATCCTTTATATTTTCACCAGCACTAATTTCTTCACATTTGTAAATGGATCCCATTACAACCAACAGCATCAGTTAAGTGTCCTACCTTCCTCCAGTTGGGAAACTGAATGTATGTGTCCTGAGGGAGGTCAGGAATGCCATCAGGGATGAGGAAGCTGCCAGCGTAGAAGGTTGGAGGTGAAAGAGCAGGAGGAGGTGTGGTGGTGAAACCGGTGGAGGTCGAGGAGATGGATCTGCTTGATGCCGACAGCAGCCCCTCACGCACTGCTTCATCTATACTCAGAGAGTACACCGTCCAGTTACCCAGAATATCAGCACCCAGAGTCAGATTAAACACCAGACCCTGAGGGACAGAGAGAGAAAATGAGTCAGAATTTTTCTGTGGGATTTATGAGGTTGTAGATTGTCAGCTACAGGAAAACTGTAAAGGGCCGTTCACACCAAGAATGATAACTATATTAGCGTCCACATCAGCAGACGATATCATTCTGTTTATTCTAAAGCCCAAAGTATACTTCACTTTTTAAGCGTACAGTGTGCGTGACGTGACAAGGTGGCAATTGTGCCCTGGGGGCGTCGATTCACAAGGTAGTTGAAAAAAACCTGCATAAACAGAACAGAAGGGAACGCATGCAAGCTACAGCGACGATGGAGGCCTACATAGATGAGAGATTGTGCGAAGAGGTTAGAAAGTACCCTCATTTGTATAACTCTAGCATGAAAGAATACAAAGATGTTTACAAGGGTTGTAACTCGTGGTGAGATATTGCTCAAAACTGCAACTGTTGAATGAAGTATACTTTGCAAGGCTGTGAATATAAAAAACTAAGTATACCCAGGGCTTAAGTGCATACTTGTCACTTTAAATGCTCAAGCTCGTTACAGCAGGATGGATTCTGATTGGCTGTCAATGTTTTTATTGTTCATCAACTGGATTAAATAGTTCTGAAGTTGATTCCAACTATATTGTTTCTTCTGTGCCGTTATCGTTATAGCTGTGGTGTGAACTCTGCTATTCTTTAATACTGAGAACGATTTTTAGAACTAGATCTTTATAGTTATCATCCTTGGTGTTAACAAGCCTTAATTCTGATTATTTAGAAAGGATATAACAACTCAGGTTAGAATAAGCTGAGGGACTGAGAATTAGTGAAATGGGAAGTGGATAAGAAAGTTTTGGTTGCCTTGAAATCATTAATTTCTCTGCCGTAGTTGATTCTGCCCATATTCTCCACCAGGATGTCCACACGGCTGCCAGCTTTTCCTGTTATATTGATGGTCAGTGCCTTGTTCCGCTCCAAAATACCAGCAGAAACCTAAACAATGAAATGATTTAAGAAGCGCAGAATGAAATTTAATTTACACTACTGTTCAAAAGTTTGGGGTCAGTAAGATTTTTGAATGATTTTGAAAGAAGTCTCTTCTGCTCACCAAAGCTGCATTTATTTGATCAAAAATACAGTAAAAACAGCAATATTGTGAAATATTATTATAATTTTAAATAATTTTTAATTATTGTATTCCTGTGATCAAAGCTAAATTTTCAGCATTATTACTCCAGTCTTCAGTGTCACATGATCCTTCAGAAATCATTCTAATATGATTTGATGCTCAAGAAACATTTCTTATTATTATCAATGTTGAAAACAGTTGTGATGCTTCATATTCTTGTAGAAACAGTAATGCATTTGGTAACACTTTATTTTAAAGTGATGTAGTTAGACGTGCATTTGTTTCTGGATTTGATGAATAGAAAGTTCAAAAGAACAGCATTTATTTGAAATAGAAATGTTTTGTAACATTATAAATGTCTTTACTGTCACTTTTGATCAATTTAATGTGTCCTTGCTGAATATAAGTATTAATTTCTTGGCAGTGTATAAAATGTTGTGTTATGAAAACTGTGTTAAGAGCCTTTTCACCATCACAGCTATTATGATTACGAGTAACTCAGACAACAATCAACAGAGTAAAACAGTGCTGCTTACACCATCAATGGATATATATGCCCGATCATGGACTCCGTTAAGAGGGGATGACAGCGGGGTGGGCTTCACACAATTAACAGGTAACACCGTCTGATACAGCATAAAGCCAAATGCCTGACGAGATAATGAGACATCCATAATCATTGAACAGATAAGACATAAAGAAATACATTTCATAAAAAGCATCTGCATGGACACTGACTGAGACAAAGCAGAGGGAACATTAAAATAACTAACATTACTGAACAGAACTTCACATTTACTGAACAAAGATTAAGACGAGACGCAGGCATACCTGACCCATTTCAGTAAATGTTAGTGGGTAAAGAGTTTTTACAGGGCCAGAGAAAGCTAATACATCCAAAGTCTCCGACACGGTCTTGAGCTGCAAGGACAAAGAGATCATCCACACTTCATTCATTGGTCTTCATTCAAGTGCTATACAGACACAATAAATAAAGAGGACCTATAATGCTTTTTTTACATGTTCAACTTTCTTTAGTGTGTTGCTGTTTGATCATGAAAAAGGCCTCCAAAGTTACAAAGCACAAAGTCACTCCAGCGGGAGTTATTCTCTATATCAGTAACACTGTTTCTGAACTCCCTGAAACACCTCCATTTGTAGTCTTGAGTTTTCTTCCAGGAACGCAAAAAAAAGGAGTGAGGCCTGGTTGAGTTAGTTAGTAGTGTGTTATGGTAAGGGGCGTGACATTCCCCAAACATGCTTGAATCGCTTGACCAAACACAACACTCTGTTCCAGCCGACCAATCAGAGCACATTGTGCTTTTCTGAAGGAGGGGCTTCATAGAGACAGGAACTAAACAGAGCGTTACTGACAGACTGGGAAGAGAGGAGCTGCAACAATGTCAAATATGTGAAAAATAATGTGTTTTTTGAACATTCAAGCATAAAAACCTATTCTAGTAGAGGCCAAAACACAAAATCAAGACTTTGTTAAAGGGCATAATATGACCTCTTTAAATAAAACAGAAACTCAAAATATAAATCATATTACAACAGTAGACAGGCAAAGATGCAAAAATTATTTACCTTCTTCATTTGCACTTGTCCATATGCAAATTTAGGTGTTGATGGAGGCAGCGGTCCTTCTGGTATGTCTTTGTACTGTATCCAAAAAAAAAACAACCAATCAGATCAATTTGCACGATTACTGACCATTGCATTTCTCCATTGAAAATCATAATTCTTTTGAGAAATAGCTAAATCTTTACCATTTTGATGACTTCTCTTATGGCGTAATACTTCTCTGTGAGGTCTCCAGCTTCTGTAAGCGGGGCGTCATAGTCGTAGCTGGTTGGCTGAGGACCATAAGGAGAGTTGGCGCCTATAATGTGATAAAATCAAAGGAAAACATGAATCGAGACACATAACTTATTCTTGGCCTTTTGAGGTACAAATCTCCAAGACCTACCATTCCAATAACCAAAGTTAGTTCCACCGATGAACATATATCTTGAAAACAATAACAAAAATAGTAATAAATGACACAATTCTGACTAATAAAAAAAACAAAAAAAACAATGCATTCCTTTCAGAAGTCAGTTTTTAGTGTAAAACTGATATTCAGTTGTTATGGACGACCAACTCACAAGTTGACATTGGCTCCCACTTCCAGGATTTCATTGAGGCTCTTGACCACAGCAGCTGTTGGCACAACAGAGTGTTTCTGGCCCCAGTGGTCCAGCCAGCCTGTGTAGAACTCAGAGTTCACCTGCAAAAAAACTGGTTTCACTTTCCATTTTCCAGAACACCTTTCTACATGTTAGAATTGTGACACAAAGGCCCGGTTTCATAGACAGGGCTTAGCCTAAGCCAGGATTAGGCCTTAGTTCAATTAAGATATTTAAGTAGCTTTTATAAACATTCACTAGAAAAAAAACATTACTGGTGTGCATGCTGAGACAAAACAATGGCACTGACAAATTTTAAGATATGTTAGTGCGAGTTACATTCAGTTAAAAAAGCTCAAACATGCATTTTAGTCTGAGACTAGCTTAAGCCTTGTCTGTGAAACCGGGGTATAATATATAGTAGTCAACATTTGAAGTGGATCAAAAAATTGAGTTGTCCTAAGACAAGAACGGGTATTGCATTTTGGTTTTACGACAACTTTGATGAAAGGTTTTGATCCATTTCAGATGTTGACTACTGTAGTTTAGTGCAGCTTTGCTTTCCAGTGTTTTTATATTCACAACTGTTGATAGGAAAAATTTGGTTCGTACCAAAGGCCCACGTGGCTCTGCATGTCTCTGAGCTTCAAACGCAGCAGTTACATTTGAACCTGCACAAAAATACAATAACATTTACAACGAGCCAAGCTAAGAAATGAAAAAAAAAAAAAAAAACCTGAAGTGAAATAAAATATTTAAAAAACCCATAAAACTTATTTTATTTTAGTTAGTTGCTAAGGCAACATTTAGGTAACATATAGGTATAAATATAGGCGATGTATCTAGGATATTTATAAAGGTGATATATAGGCTGTGCAGACCTGGGCCGAAGTCAACAGTGGCGTAGATGCCCTGGAGGGATCCACACTTGAGATAACCCACGCCTGCTCCATCAGTGGTGAACAGGACCACCTCATCTCCCAGTTGAGAGCGGAACAGCTGACTGAGATGCCGCATGTAATTAAAATCACAGGCAAAGTAACTGCCGTATTCATTCTCTACCTGCGTAGGAAAGCAATCACATTCATACATGTAAGATGTGCTTGTGTTTGAAAATGAAACTTTTATACATGTTTCACATATTTACATACTTGTTTGTCCTGAAATAGATTAAAAGGGTGAAAATACACAAACAAATAAACAATATATAATATTATATATTTTATACATAGGGTCATCTATATTTAGCATACAGGGTTTTTATGTATATATATTTAAAATCCTAACTAAATGCCCCACTTTTCATCAGTTACACCCATATACATACACGCACACACACACACACACATATACATATATATATATATATATATATATACACAGTCAAACCAAAAATTATTCAAACATTTTTGATATATTTGTACTAGTGGGTGCAGGACACTATAGTTCATTTATGTAAGTGAGGATAGCAAAATAAAGTTAACTGTGACATATTATACCCAAAAATTCTTCATACAGTGGACTACCAGTAAAATTGATAAAAATTTGGAACCAAAAATTATTCAGTCACTTTGACCTGACCATGTTTTGCTTAAGTGTTATCTGACATAATTAAGATTAATTCTTTCTGACACAGTTGAACTCTGAGATCGTCATATTTTAATACCATTTTTTTAAACTATAGTGAATAAACTGTATTAAGGAATGAAATGTTCAAGGTGTCTGAATAAATTTTGGTTTCACTTGTATATAAAACTGTCTTACTTGCACAGTAATGATGGGTCCGCCGTTCTGGTACAGGTAACGTTTTATGATGGGCAACAACTTCCCCATCCACTTATCCACTGCTGCAAGGTAATCTAGAGCAATATAAAGAACTCCACTGCAGTTTACAAGCTATACATTTCACTTATTTAACTGCATCTTTTCCAGTCGAAGTTTAATCAGTAACTCCTGTTATTACCTGGATCAGATGATCGCAGCACAATGTCTTTCTTCTTCAACAGCCAGGCAGGCAAACCCCCCTAAAACAAGAAACAGTGAGCCAGCTGAGGTCAGAAAAGTCAGTCATTACACTCCATCACATATTCTGTTTCTTTTTCAAATCTTTTAACAATAACTGTATAATACATTAAAAAAAATAACTGTAAAATTTAAAAATAAATAAAATTAAAATATTATTATATTTACATTGGAATTATTGACTTTATAAGACACACATTTAAAAAATGCAGGTGTCCTGCCTACAATTTAGATCAGGGGTTTTCAATCTTTTAGATACCACAGACCCCCAAATATGATCATCCTCATGCAAGGGACCCCAATGCTAAAATTTAAAAGACAGCTATATATTTTCAGGGGAAGAGGGCCTCTATAGCGCCACCTTTTGACAAAAGTGGGGGGTTAGTTTAACCTACAGTCACCAAACTTGGTACACATATTGTTCTCATTAAGCTGGACAACCTTCTAATTTACAGTCATTAGCTCTGACCAACAGGAAGTCAGATATTTTGGTTTAAATGTGGATTTTTCACTCACTCTCTCCCTCTCTCTTTCTCTCTCTGTATATATAGGCCTTAAATAACATTATTTTCATTTTTGGGTGAACTAACCCTTTAATGTGAATGTCTGTGATTGCTGATGTTGTATTATCCTAACACTTCTCTTTGTGTGTTTTTTGACCTCCCTGAGCTATCGTTTGTGCACCAATCTTATGCACCAAAAGCATGCTTTGATTTAATTTCAATATGTGTGGTATATGATGAAAAAATAAAATTATAAAATTAATAAATAGGGCCAACTGGATTACAGAGCACTGTTGAGTTTGCGCAAATAACAGTGTGTAATTTGCTCTGGACTTTTGTAGAGGTTGTCTGAGAAAACCACAGACATGGCAGATTAGGATGATATTCTACACTCATTTGAAATTGACCTATGATATTCTATGACATGAAATTAATCTAAATTTAAATGATCTCATGGATGTGGCTGTTGTGATTTGTGATCATTTGGGCACCAGCTGCTGCAGTAAATGTGGTGTATTCAAATGACTTTGACATAGTCCTTTTATGTTTACCCGTTTTAAATGCCTATTGCCCGCCGTGCACAGTTGCCGTGAAGCCACCGGGTTGGTGGCACAACCTGGCTTGGGCCCGTCATCACTGCTTGCAGCTATATTTTTTGCATTGTTTTTTCCACAGACCCCCTAGCATTCTCTTGCAGCCCCCAGTTTGAAAAACTCTTGATTTAGATGCGTCTCTGTCTTCTCTCACCATATCCCACTCTGCACAGATGTACGGGCCTGGTCTCATGATGACCAGCAGGCCGATGTCTTGGCACAGCTGCAGGAATTGCTCTAGATCCCCATCTCCGCTGAAGTCGTATTGACCAGGCACTGGCTCGTGGAAGTTCCATGGCACATACCTGTGGATGAATTTGGCCATTAGGGAAATCGGAGTTGGAATGAGTGGAATACTGATGGCCAAAGAATGATTAGTACATATTATAAAATCATTTCATAAAGATTGTACTTGCAATCTTTCAATCTTTCAAAAAAGTATATTCACTTTTGAATTTCCATGAGATTTTATTAATTTCCATGACTTTTCCAGGCTTTTACTTGACTGTGGGAATACAAAACATTGCATATGACTGATACTTAATCACTGTCAGTTTGTCTTACGTCTGGATGGCGTTCAGACCAGCCATGTACATCTTGAGAAGCCTGTCCTTCCAATAGACTCTGGGAATCCTGCTGTAGTGGATGCTGCCTGAGATGTAGCGAAATGGCTCTCCATCTTTAAGGAAGCAGTTTTGATTGTAATCCACAGAGAAACTGGGTGCTGAAGCATACTACAGAAAGGAAGAGGATACAGAGGAAAGGAATAGTTCACCCAACTAAAAATGACAGGAATAAGGAAGAATACTTGACCACAGAATCGAGTACAGTACTCCAAAGACCTGTGTATTTTTTTTCAAGTACTCAGCCTCATGTTCCAAACCAGTTTGGTTTTCCTACTTCTATGGAACACATTCAAAGATATTTTGCACAATATACTTGTCTAAACTGGGGCATTTGAGTTCCTTAATGACAAAAGCATGGTCTCAAAGACGTCATGCCAGGTTTGACATCTAGGATGGTTCACGTGTGTCTTGTGGCCAATTATTATTGACATCAAACATGGTATAACATCATGACAAGACATGTTTGTGTCTTTTTTGTTAACAGACAAACAACAACCCCAATTCCCATTCACTTTCATAGTATGGAAAAGAGCAGTTGTTTAGAAATCCTCTCTGTTTGTGTTGAAAGATTAAATGAAATGAGGGCGAGTAAATGAGGAGAGAATTGTGATTTTTGTGAACTATCTCTTTAAATAACAGTATCATAGGCATTTATGTTTGATGACTGACATGATGTGCTCACATGACATGTCACAAGACGCAAGAGTCATGACATCTCGCACTTGTCAGGTGCAGAGATCCGCGTGAGTATATGTCATTATCTTAACATAACATC
The DNA here is from genome assembly GCA_039654765.1 of Mylopharyngodon piceus. Taxonomy (NCBI): domain Eukaryota; kingdom Metazoa; phylum Chordata; class Actinopteri; order Cypriniformes; family Xenocyprididae; genus Mylopharyngodon; species Mylopharyngodon piceus. The sequence continues at coordinate 35,915,440 of CM077440.1, forward strand.
AGACCAAAAGTGCGACCAAATCTCTCAAAGCAGAAATATTCCTCTATAAACAGTGTCTGAATTGCAAAAACTAGAAAGTATGACACTTTTCTCAGATGGTACATATGCAAGTCACTATTTCAAGTGATTGGGAGAACATCTGCACACTAGTAACCAAGCTTATGCTTGGTTTAAATTATACTTTTAAAACAAATAAACAAAGTTAATACTTGCCGTGACCGATGGAAGGGCCAGGAAGAGAACATACATCAGTCCGACACCCGCCGTCATGGTGTTTATATCAGCACTCAGCATCGGTGCGGAAGTCAAATGCCATTTATTTTGGTTACTACTAGCGATGTCCGATTCGTGAATGAATCGTTCTCTGGAGTCGGATCTTTTTTAATGAACTAGTTGAACACACAGAACAGGTCTGAACGATTCGTTCACAAATCGAACTGAATCAGTAAAACGGTTAACCGACCTTGTATTTATTAATTATTTTTCAATAATAATAAAATGAAAAATGAAATGTTCCCCTAGTGAGTTAAGAAATTGTAGTCGTCACAAATGAGTAGCTGTGACAAAAAGAACTTGACAAATTAAATTACAATAAACACCCTTATTAACAGAAAACCGTTTACTGGAACGTTTGTGGTGACGCAAAAGGTGATTCATGTTTTTGAACAGTTTCGAGAACCGACTCGCGGATACAAATCGAACTGAATCAGTAAAGTTTTCGAGTCAACAACTCAACCGTCTTTTTAAAGACATGTCCAAGAACTAAACGTTTTAACTTAATATTTAAAACCTAATTAGTATTTATTTTACGTTAACTAGTACTTACTTTTATTACTAGTAAGTAATCCAATAAAATAAAAAAATAAGAATGCCAATGTAACTTGTGAGAAAAGGTTCAAGTCGTAACAAATTAATTTTAATATTGTGACAAAGTGAACTGGAGACTTTATTAACTATTTATAATCGATAACCTTTACTACATACTACTTTAATTACTTTATATTTACTGGAACGTTTTGCAGCGACCAAGTGATGACGCAAAAATCACTGGTCCGGATCTTTGAACCGGTTCAAGAACCGACTTGCGGAAATGAGTCGGATTTCCTAGCACTAGTTGCCCTCCCAACCACTAGGGAGTGATATCGATTACTTCTAAATGATTCTTGACACTTCTTTTCTTCGTCTCTCGGAGAAATACAGGAGGAATACACGTGTGTTTCCGCACATGTGTGGATTTTATTACTGTTTAAATATATTTATATTGTATTCATCGACACAACGCTAATGATGTCTGCGTCCAGAAACAAGAAAACAGACGGTGTTATGGAGGCTGAAGGTTCCGATAACGAAGCGGATTCTCCTGTTGTGAGCCGCACACGGAGTGGTCGCAGATTACGGACGCCCGCGGCCAAAACTCCCGTCCGCCGGACCAGAAAGTCTGTTGTCCGAGAAGATCCGGCAGAAAGCATCGAGTCTCGGCAGGAGTCACCACCAGATGAATGTACAGCAGATACTAAAGGTGATCAGTGCAGCCCAGTGACAGATACAGTAACAGTGTGTCCAGATGAGACTGTAGCAGCAGCAGCAGCAGCAGTAGATGTCAGTCAAGAGTCAGTGCCGGACACTGCAGACCAGACCAGCGAGAAGGAAAACGTGGTAAATAACACGGAGACAGGGCCCATAGGTCCTACAGACCCCGAGAAAAGGGCCAAAAAAAGGACTCACTCAGAATCCAGTGAGAAGAAAACTAAGACTGTGCCTTTTGGGAAACCCAAGTCTGGAAGAGTATGGAAAGACCGAAAGAAGCAAAGGTGAATAACACTTTATAAACACCATGTTTCGTATTACTGCCAGATATCTGGTCTGATATCTCATGGTTTGTTTACTTTCTGAGTTTTTGTATCCGTGTTTTCATTCATGTTCTTATGTCTATTAATCCAAAATAAGAATTTGGTACATAAACATTTCCCCTAAGTACTGTATCTTTGTTTGTTTGCTAGTACGTTTGTTTCTATCAGACGTGCTCAGTGCTGCTGACTTTGTTTTGTAGGTTCTCTGCTCTGTTGAGAGACAAACCTCTGCGTACTTCATGGGAAAAAAAGATGGAGGCCAAGAGAGAGAAGCAGCTGGTGAAGCAGTACCACCAGCAGCTGAAAGATGAGCAGGCCAGAGAGAAAGAGGTGAGTTTCTGCCCCAAAACTTTTTTATATATATCTTATTATGTATGAATTGAATGTTGTCATTGTTTTTGAAACAAAGTCTAGAGGTGCATCCCAATTTGCATACTTACGCACTATTCTATGCCGTTTTGTAGTATAATAGTGTGAGTAGAGTGTACTGAAATTTCCAAATAGAAAAAGTACACTCTAAATACCTGGATGATACACTTAATTAACCCCAAAAAATTGCGTACTGTCTGAGTAGGCACTACTTTGAATTTTAACTTACTTTGTCGCCGTTAAAAAAGTATGTTCTATATAGCATGAATATGGGTAGTATGAATGAAATCCAGATGTACTGCATCTGCCATGTTGTCATTATCATGTGACCTACCAGCATCAGTTGTGTTGCTTCACCTCCATTCATAAATCCTCTCCCTTGGCCTCATGGGATAGTAGTGTCCACACTTCAGAATCTCGCCGGAAGTAGTAGGTCATCCGGGGAGTTTTCCACTACTGTTTTTTGAATACTATGTACTCGGGCATACTGTTGGTGTACTGTTTTTTGCGTACTATATAGTAGGGAACAGGGCTTGACATTAACACCCGCCAAATGCGGGTGGATTTCAACAGTGGCGTGTAGCGCAGTCATTCTCCTAATAGCCACTTTGGCGGATTGATTTTATGTATAATATATACATTTTTCATTTGTAGTCTTTTAAAAAGGCATCTGAAATCATAAACTAAGTGCAATGTAGTGTTGTCAAAAATATAGATTTTTTTTTGATACATATCGATTATGAAATATCTGAAATGCTTCGAATACACATTTTCCACAGAATAGATACACAATACCAGCTGCGCTTTTTCGCTCTCTCATCTCTCCGACAGCGAGTTGACACACAAACCCGCCTCCCCTCACTCACTTGCTGGTGTTACAGGGCTTGAATTTCGGCGTGGGATTGCGTGTATTGCGCATAGGGTTGCAAAATTCCGGGAATTTTCAAAGCTGGCAACTTTCCATGGGAATTAACGGGAATATATGGGAATTAACAGGAATATATGGGGAATTAATGGGAATTAACGGGAATTAATGGGAATTAACGGGAATTAATGGGAATAAACAGGGAATTTGCAAAATTGCAGGTTAGCCTATAACAGGGTACTTAAATGTAGTTGGAAAAAAACATCTTGCAGCATAATTTTGGTTAAAACAACTAGATTTAATGCAATTTCAGTTGAATTTTTACCCTGATATTCACACAGCACACTACTTACTGCAGGGCTATTGAGGCCACACCCCCTGCATGCACTGTGCATTTCCCCAGTCCATAACATACACATTTGATCAAAAATACAGAAAAAACAGTAATATTGTGAAATATAACCACAATTTAAAATAATGGTTTTCTATTTTAATATATATTAAAATATAATTTATTTCTGTGATGCAAAGCTGAATTTTCAGCATCATTACTCCAGTCTTCAGTGTCACATGATCCTTATCTATTATTCTAATATGCTAATTTGATACTCAATTATCAATGTTGGAAACAGTTGTGCTGCTTAATATTTTTTTATAACCTGTGATACTTTTTTTCAGGATTCTTTGATGAATAAAAATGTAAAGAACAGCATTTATTTAAAATGGAAATCTTTTGTAACAATATACACTACCGGTCAAAATTTTGGGGTCAGTAATTTTTTCCTTTTTTTTTTGAAAGAAATTAATACTTTTATTCAGCAAGGATGTGTGAAATTGATAAAAAGTGATATTGTTAGAAAAGATTTCTATTTTGAATAAATGCTGTTCTATTTAACTTTTTATTCATCAATGAATCCTGAAAAAAGTATTACAGGTTCCAAAAAAATATTAAGCAGCACAACTGTTTCCAACATTGACAATAACTGAGTATCAAATCAGCATATTAGAATGATTGCTGAAGGATCACGTGACACTGAAATAAATAACACATAACAATTGCTGCAATAAAAATATTTATTTTACATATTTACTAAATTAGAATTAATTGAATGCGAAAAAAAATGTTATGACTAAACAAAATGTTTATATTTATGTTTGTATATGATACATTTTATATAAATATTATACATTTATACAAATTCCCATAAATTCCCATAAATTCCTGTTAAGTTTCCAAATTGGAATATTTCCAAAATTCCCCAGGTTAAGTTCCCGTGGAAAGTTTCCGGAAATTTACCGGAAACTTTCCGCCCCTTTGCAACCCTAATTGCGCATCATTTTACTCATTCCCGCAGATTTTGTTCTCGCACATAAAGCCGCCTCTCAGTACTAAATTGAGTTATTTTTCTCTGCTTATTGCGCTTAAACAGTCAAAATAATAACAAACAAAATAATGTCAAAATGCCGGTCTTGGCGAGTGTTTACGTAAACAGTTATGTTTTAAGTGAACGTAAAGAGTTGAGAAAGAAAACGCATGTGTAACAGTATAATGGATCCGTGCGTCAGGTCTTAAAGTGACAGCAGCCTAATATACCTGCTGCCAAATAATGAGATAATATTAAAATTCGATGTCAAAATTGTGGCCAGTAAAAATGCTGAGTGGCTAGTAACTTTGGAAAACCACTAGCCACAGTGGCTGGTGAGCAAAAAAGTTAATGTCAAGCCCTGGTAGGGAAGTATTTGATTTCAGATGCAGCGGAAGTGTGGAATGTTGGACACTTCATGGACTCAACCGTCGCAGCTTTAGTTTCGTAGCTGAAAAGTACTCCGCTACTGAATGGCGAAATAACCTTATAAAAATCATACACTATATGGTTGAGTTCATAGTGCACAGTGCATAGTCTGTACTAGTGCGTCAATTGGGACACAACTTAGGTGAAGTCTCACTAAGTAATAGGGGTGGGCGCTATACCGGTATGAAAGTGACAACCGGTATGATGTTGTGCCATGATATAGATTTTGCTATACCATGGATACCGTTAAATATTCATGAATTCTAATTTTGCATTTGTATTGTTTTGTTTAATTTCGTTTTTGTTAATATTATCGTGATATAATATCGATATTGTCTGGACAGTGGAAAATATCGTGATATGAATTTTAGCTCATATCGCCCACCCCTACTAAGTAATAAACTATTTACTTTAGAGTTCTCAAAAGTACCGACTTTGGTACCAAGTCAATATTGAAATTCTAAAAATGTGCCGCATTGAGCGCTGTTGAGCGGATTCGTAAACACCTCTGATTGGCCATTGTGTTCATGCATTCATCAGATATGTCTGTTTGGCTACAATGATCAACACACGGGAGCCTTTGAAAGCACACGGAAGTGCTTAAATTTGAAAGCGGGAGCGTTGATCATTGAAGCCAATCACAGACATATCTGATGAATGCATGAACACAATGGCCAATCAGAGGTGTTTACGAATCTGCTCAACAGCGCTCAAAGCGTCACATTTTTAAAATTTCAATATCGACTTGGTACCGAAGTCGGTACTTTTGACAACTCTAATTTACTTAGTAGTTACACTAGAGTTCAAAAGATTGGGGTCAGTAAGATTTTTAAATATTTTTTAAAGCCTCTTATGCTTACCAAGACTGCTTTTATTTGATCAAAAATACAATAAAAACAGTAATATTGTGAAATATTATAGTTTACCCCAGTCTTCAGTGTCACGTGATCCTTCAGAAATCATTCTAATATGCTGATTTGCTGCTCAAGAAACATTTTTTATTATTAATGTTATTTTTATAATGTTTAATACTTTTATGACACTACTGTGATGCATTTTTTTCAGGATTCTTTGATGAATAGAAAGTTAAAAAAAAACACATAATTTATTTGAAATAGATTTTTTTGTAACATTATAAATGTCTTTACTGTCACTTTTGATCAGTTTAATGCATCCTTGCTGAATAAAAGTATTAATTTCTGAGAAATACGGTGACATTGTCACCTGTAGAAAATGTCATGAAGTTTCAGGCTGATATAAGTTTTGAAGTTAAAAACAGAAATCATAGTAAACACTGGTCATATGTGCTTTTTCTGTATTTATTTATTTTTCTTGCAGGACAAGAAGAAGAGGAGAGCAGAAAATCTGAGAAGACGAGCAGAAAATGAGAGAAAAGCGGAGATTGTTCAAGTGGTAAATGCAGAATGTCACTTTGCACCAGAATTCAGATGTTTCTCACAGTTTTTCTGTCACATTATTCTTTGGTTGTCTTTTTAAACAACTCATTACTGCCCTGCTTTCAGATTAAGAATACAGCAAAGATCAAGAGAATGAAGAAGAAACAGCTGAGGAAGATTGAGAAAAGAGACACGCTGTCAATGGTGCAGAAAACACCGCCTAGTGTCAAGAAGGGCGCAGGGAAAACAAACAGCAGCTTGTAGAGGGTTTATGAGGGATATATGAGAATCTCAGTATACCTAAACATGCTGTTGATACAAACGTTTAGTGCCAGTCTGTACCACCTCCTGGATGAACTGGCATGAGGACCTTAATACTATAAAACTATGGAAATGTAATGATTTTATATCTGTGACTCAGAGAGGGCTTTGTATATCACTGAGAGGTTTGTGTTGTGTATCTGCTTCAAATCTCTGGGTTTGATGTAATATTTGTACAGCAAAATGAAATGCAAATAAATGTTTTGATTTCATGGACACCTGTTTCCCATCACTGTTTATGTGATTGTCACATGAAAAAACAATCCAAATATCGATCTACAATCAATATCTTCCTGGATCATACATGTTAAATGGTTTTATCTTTATTGTTTTATAGTAAAGTAGAAAAAGGGTTTCATTTTCAAAATGACTTGCATTAAAAAAACATGGTACTTTCCGCGTTTTTTAATGGTTTGATATGTTTTGTTGTGGCAATGTTTATCTAGCCAAGATGCTTCCACTTTCAGTATCTCGGTGCTTTTTCATGATAAGGTGGAGTGATTGGTACTTTTGAGTTTCAAACGGTATGTTGTGCTACTGCTTGTAGTCCTAGAAGGTGAAAATAAAATGTTTAGGACTGGTGATCTAAATCTGTAGTATTCAAAATAAATAATAATAATAATAATACATTTTGATAGTCATAACTTGTCTATTTTTTTTTAACCATGTGCCTCCATTGAATGTTTGTCGTCTTAGTGTTTCATTTACCTCCAGTGGTCTGAGACTAGGAAGAAGGAAACAACCAAGTCATATGAGGTGATTGAGGGTGGAGTTTAAAAAAGGTGCTTTCCATCTTTGACTATAAAACGTACTGACAAAGACCAAGAAGCACAGACAAGCAGCATGGCTACAGCTTATATTGCAGCAACTGTAAGTTTATTTTTAATACATTTTAAAATAGAATCATTTACCACAATTTTATATAGCGTTATTAACATGAAAGTGTTGTAATTGTCACTTTGTGCAGCCTTGTATTTTGTTTTATTGCGATAAACTCACGGATGTGTTGGTTGTTTTTCAGTTTCAGTACCTCAATCCTCAGCCTGTAGCATGTGGACCCAGGCAGTGTGTGAAAGGAGACCCCAAAGACACGGTGCCCGTTCCCTACCATGAGCCGTTGAAAAAGTCCACTCACACCGTTCTCCGGGTTCAAGGGCCGGTTTCACCAGTTCCTAAAAGCCTTCATGTGAATATCTTTAATGGCTCTAAAGGAGTCAAGGTTCCTGTGACTGTGAGCATCACCGATACTATCGAGAAACTGCAGCAGGAGGCCCTGCAGCAGAAACCAGGACTCGGGGCAATCCCGAATCTGGTCTACAATGGCAAACCGGTTCAGCTGCACCAGACCCTGTCGGAGCTTCAAGTGAAGCCTGGAGCCACGTTCATCACCTACCAGAAATGTCACGGAGGTTAACCAGGATGCTGACACAACACTTTTTCTCTTCGCATCTCTGTTTATCAAGACAAGTCATCTTCATTTATATAGCGCTTTTCACAATACATATTGTTTCAAAGCAGCTTCACAGTGACGATAGGAAAATTATTATCGAGCTAAAGTTGGTTTTTGATTGAATCACTTACGTTGTAAAAATTGTTAATTATTACTTTAGGGGCCACTTAAATGACACCTTTCCTACTGAAAAACCGAATACCTTTAATGCATTATTGCTGTTTATTTACATGTTTATGTTTAGTTTATCTGTACTTTATGCTTAAATCTCACTGTAAATGTAAGTTATTCACAAACTTTTACCTGTCACATCTTCTTTCCCGTTAGCTGATATGTCATACATCAATCAAAGGCTTGAATGTACATGACGCACTTTAATCATTAATGCAACAAGCCCTGTTGATACAAACGTAAATAAAAGTGAAAGAAATTAAACAGAATTCGAAGCTGCAAGATGACATGAATATTAATTATGTTTTAAGTGTTTTGTTTAACCTGATAGAACAAAGATGTACTTTTTTCTTTGTTTTTATACTTTAAGTTCTTTAAGAATTCATCAGAAAGAGTTTGTGAAGAAGGAACAAAGGGATCATATTAAAATGTCATCATAATTTGTTAAATGAGCTGTAAATTTGCACTTCTTATGTAAATTCTAATGCCATTATGTTTAGTTTTATGAGTTTATTAACGGTATTAAACAGTTATTTTTTTGCACATACAAATGTCCATCTATCCATTTTTCCAAATCACTTGCCATAGGGTTGCAGGACATAAATGTTCCTTACTAAAAGATGGAAGGTAGACTGGTAGCTATTCTGTGAGTTATAAAGGAAGAAAAAAAATGTCATTTGCCCCTATTATCCCCGAAAATCAATGGTCAGCAAGGGGACATCTTCCTGTAGGTCATGGGCTGTCATTCACAACAGTGATATTATAATCTCAGTGAAACTGAAATTCATGTATCAGCTGTCATGTAGATCCTTAATCAGAATCAGAAAGAGCTGTGTGCGTTTGCACACAAAAGCTTCCAGTGCACATATACAAATACAAATAATAAAAATTTAAGAATAAAATAAAAAAATAGATATATATAAAAGTATAAAGACAGGTTTAGTCATAATAAACATTTACAGGTTATGAACATATGTACAGTATAATGAATAATATGAATAAATATCAGCTGAGTTTATTGTTTAGTGATCAAATGAATCACCAGATATAACTCAAATGAACTACAGCACTAAACGAAAGCAAAACAAAATACAAAATTTGTTTAGAATGGTTAGGTGGTTCCCCTTTTCTCTGTAATGGCATACTTGAATTTTTGGCAGGCAGTTCCTGCAAGTCACATGTTGGTTGGTGTTTACAGGGTTGGGCTTGTATTGTCAACACGCTCTGCAATGAAGATACATTCCAAAACTTGACTATAAATACAGTAACAGTACCAGACAACATTACTGTGGATGAAAGAAACTCAAGGCAGCATGGCTACAGACGTTTACCCAGCACTGGTAAGATGGTTTTAAATCCATTTTGTTAATATATACTGTATATATACAGTTGAAAACAGTTGTGCTGCTTCATATGTTTGTTGAAATAGTGATACTCTTTTCATGATTCTTTGATGAATAGAAAGGTCAATGAACAGCATTTATTTGAAATAGAAATCTTTTGTAAAAGTAAATGTCTTCACTGTCACTTTTGATTAATTTAATGCATCCTTGATGAATAAAAGTATTAATTTCTCTATTTTTAAAATCGTACCCAAATATCATTGTTTCCACAAAAATAAGAAGCAGCTCAACAGTTTTCAACACTGATAATAATTAGAAATGTTTCTTGAGCATCAAATCAGCATAGTAGAAATTTTAAAATGTATTCACATAGAAAACAGAATAAATTATAATATTTCTAAATTTCATACTGTATAAAGGTACTGTATCAAAAAATTCTTATGATGAATACTTGTGAAAATCCTTAATTGTCATAAGGGGCCCTACATTTTCTTAATATCCTGATTCAATCTTTTTCAGCCTGTAGCATTTGGACCCAGGCAGTGTGTGAAAGGAGACCCCAAAGACACGGTGCCTGTTCCCTACCATGAGCCGTTGGAAAAGTCCACTCACACCGTTCTCCAGGTTCAAGGGCCGGTTTCACCAGGCCCTAAACGCTTTCTTGTGAATATCTTTAATGGTTCTAAAGGAGTCAAGGTTCCTGTGACCGTGAGGAGTATCGATACTATCGGAAAACTGCAGCAGAAGGCCCTGAAGCTGAAACCAGAACTCGGAGCGAACCTGAATCTGGTCTACAATGGCAAACCGGTTCAGCTGCACCAGACGCTGTCGGAGCTTCAAGTGAAGCCTGGAGCCACATTCCTCACCTACCAGAAATGTCTCGGAGGTTAACCAGGATGTAGACACATCACATTTTTTTCTCTGTTTATCTGTACTTTATACTTAAATCTCACTGTAAATGTGCTTTATTCACAAACTTTTACCTGTCACATCTTCTTTCCCGTTAGCTGATATGTCATACATCAATCAAAGGTTTGAATGTACATGACGCACTTTAATCATTAATGCAACAAGCCCTGTTGATACAAACGTAAATAAAAGCGAGACAAATTAAAAAGAATTCGAAGCTGCAAGATGACATGAATATTAATTATGTTTTAAGTGTTTTGTTTAACCTGATGGAACAAAAATGTACTTTTTTCTTTGTTGTTATACTTTAAGTTGTTTAAGAATTCAACAGAAAGAGTTTGTGACGAAGGAAAATACTTTAAGGGATCAAATTAAAATGTCATCATAATTTATTTTTAAATGAGCTGTAAATTTGCACTTCTCTTATGTAAATTTGACTTCTATTTTAATAAAAATACCCTTCAACCACTGGTAATAAATTGTATTATGCATTCTTTATTTTTTCAATGCTATTTTATTATGAAGAGCATCATGAGCTTCAATGAAAGCAGGAACATCTGACCGTCTGTACAAAGAGTCACATGATCAGTATCAGCAAGAAAAAGAGCAGAATTTTAACTATTTCTTCTTTTTATGCCATTATGTTTAGTTTTATGAGTTTATTAACGGTATTAAACAGTTATTTTTTTGCACATACAAATGTCCATCTATCCATTTTTCCAAATGGCTTGCCATAGGGTTGCAGGACATAAATGTTTCTTACTAAAAGATGGAAGGTAGACTGGTAGCTATTCTGTGAGTTATGAAGGAAGAGAAAAAAAGTCATTTGCCCCCAAAACTCCACAGTCGGCAAGGGAAATTCTTCCTGTAGGACATGGGCTGTCATTCACAACAGTGATATTATAATCTCAGTGAATTGGCAGGCATTTCCTGTAAGTCGCATGGTGGTGTCAGTTTCTCTTTGCGGGGTTGGGCATATATTGTCAACACGCTCTGCTGTGAAGATAGGTACATTCCAAAACTTGACTATAAAATTCAGTAACAGCACCAAACAAAATTACTGTGGATAGAAGAAACTCAAGGCAGCATGACTACAGACGTTTACCCAGCACTGGTAAGATGATTTTAAATCCATTTTGTTAATATATACTGTATATATACAGTTGAAAACAGTTGTGCTGCTTCATATGTTTGTTGAAATAGTGATACTCTTTTCATGATTCTTTGATGAATAGAAAGTTCAATGAACAGCATTTATTTAAATAGAAATCTTTTGTAAAAGTAAATGTCTTCACTGTCACTTTTGATGAATTTGATGCATCCTTAATGAATAAAAGTATTAATTTCTCTATTTTTAAAATCTTACCCAAATATCATTTTCACAAAAATATGAAGCAGCACAACAGTTTTCAGTTTATAATAAGAAATGTTTCCTGAGCATCAAATCAGCATAGTAGACATTTTAAAATGTATTCACATAGAAAACAGTTATTTAAAATTGTAATAATATTTCACAATATCACTTGTTGTATTATTGATCAATTGCGCAGGATTGGGGGGCCCCTGTGATTTCCCCCATACCCCACACTCCCCCCGGAACGCAATCGCGGGGCCCCACCCCCGGAGATTTGCTTAGGGCCCCCAATAGTACACTTCTTTCCAAAAAATTATATTTCCAAACTTTCATACTGTATAAAGTTACTGTATCAAAAGATTCTTATGATGAATTCTTGTGAAAAACCTTTATTGTCATAAGGTGCCATGCAAACATTTTCTTAATATCCTGATTCAATCTTTTTCAGCCTGTAGCATTTGGACCCAGGCAGTGTGTGAAAGGAGACCCCAAAGACACTGTGCCTGTTCCCTACCATGAGCCGTTGGAAAAGTCCACTCACACCGTTCTCCAGGTTCAAGGGCCGGTTTCACCAGGTCCTAAACGCTTTCTTGTGAATATCTTTAATGGCTCTAAAGGAGTCAAGGTTCCTGTGACCGTGAGGAGTATCGATACCATTGGGAAGCTGCAGAAGAAGGCCATGAAGCTGAAACCAGAACTCGGAGGCTGTGGTAATCTGCTCTACAATGGAAAACCGGTTCAGCTGGACAAGACAATGTCTGAGCTCCAAGTGAAGCCTGGAGCCACATTCATCACCTACCAGAAATGCCACGGAGGTTAAAAAAAAGACTTTTCTTGTCTTCTCATTTCTGTTTACTTTTAATTCACGCTATTATTCATTATTATTCTTATATTATAATGTGCCATGTGTCATACAGTATATCAGTCAAAGACACATTTTACTGAATTTGTATCTAATGATACTAATATACTAAGATACTAATAATCTTTTGACCTACTTTATACTTGAATTATGTGTAAATGACACTGTCATGTCTTCTGCACACTGTAATTTCATTGTTTTGATCAATTTATTCTTAATATAAATGTAAAAAATAGCAAAAGTAAAGAATGAGAAATGCACAGATAAATCCATGCTAAATTGTTAAAATATTTATAGTTAAAACTTTCAGTACAAAGCTGTGTAAAATGATTTTTTGTATTATTTCTAAATAACAATACAACCACCCTAGTCCATGCAAGTGAAAGTAAAAGCAAACAAACTAATAAAACTGAAAGCAAACGTGTGTTTTGAGTTGTGATTATGTATGAGCAGGCTGTTTTGGTTAAGCTGTCATTGGACCTGACTGAGCTTTTTTGTCTTGTGTTGTGTAAGAATTAACCAGGAAGAGCTTGTGGAGCCAGAAGACAGAAGGTTGTACACCTAATAAAAGTTTCATTTTCAGTCTAAGCCAAAGTACAGCCCTACAGCCTTGACTTTGCATATCTGTATATGGAACAATGGTCATTTAGAGGCTAATTTTTTGGAGAAAATAGTTATGATGACTGAATTTCAAACAAGGTGAGACTGTAAAATAACTAAACATGCTTTTTAAAAAAACAAACAAACAAAAAAAAAAAAACCCAGACATTATATCAAGGGACATAAATTGAATAGTAAACTTCACATTACAGGGAAGCATCCAACTGGCTTTTGTGACCATTGTCAAATATCAGAAACAGAACATGTGTTTGTTATTTGCAGGAAATATGAAAAGGAGAGAAAGGACATGATAAAAGAAATGGAAAAAATAGCAATAACAGGATGTGGATCAAATACTGGAATGCGAGAGGAGTTGACAAGGCAGAAGATACTTAAATGCTTAATAAAAACAGGATTAAAGGGATAGTATAGTTCATCCAAAAATAAAAAAATATCCCATGATTTACTCTCCCTCAAGCCATCCTAGGTGTATGACTGTCTTCTTTCAGATGAACACAATCAGAGTTATATTTAAAAATATCCTGGCTCTTCCAAGCTTTATAATGGGAGGGAATCCTAGATTTTGAAGCCCCAAAAAGCACATCCGTCCATCATAAAAGTAATCCATACGGCTCCAGGGGGTTAATAATGGCCTTCTAAAGTGAAGCGATGGGTTTTTGTATTCAATATCAATATTTATAAGTTTAAAAACTATAATAACTGGCTTCCGGCAACGGCCGTTCATGAGTCTAGCTCCGGCGGAAGAGTGACCTTTGACCCGACGCATGACATAATGACGAAAGCAGAAATGCAGAGGAGAGAGCAAAACAAAACACCGGTCACGGATTATAAGTCTAAAACGATAATTTTTAAAGAGAAATGTCAGAGGATTTCGATATAAGAGAAGAGGAGCTTGAGTTTGTTGCACAGCCATATTTGTTTGAACCGCGAGAGGCGTCTAAGCTTACGATACTCATCCTACATAAAAAAAAAAAATAATAATAATGAGAAATGTAGCCTGCAGTATAAATCCACGACAAATACCACATTGTTTCTGTACAACTGTAAGATATTTACAGTTTACACATTCAGTAACAAGGTTTTGTAAAATGCTTTGTTGTATTATTTCTAAATCTATTAAACAACAATACAACCAGCCTTTTCCATGTGAGCAAAAGTAAAACAAGTAAACAAACCAAATGAAACCAAAATCAATCTTGTTTAGAGTTGATAATGTTTGAGAAGATCATTGAACCTGACTGATGGTACAAAAAATGTTATACTCTTTTGTCTTGTGTTCTGCAGGAATTTACCAGGAAGAGCTTGTGAAGCCTCAGTAGGTGATATATCCTACAACAAAATAGTTTCGTTTTCAGTCACGCTTAGTTTATCGTCCAAAATTTATGGAGAAAGAGATAAAATGACAAAAAGGCACAAGAAGATGACTAAACTATCATGGTTGCATATTGTCTGTATAAAGTTTGATCCTTTGACATATGACTTACTAATTTAGATCCTTAATTACTGTGCACTAAATAGGCTATAACAAATGAATCGACATACTGTAAAACACAATGAGGAATAGTTTGTTTTGAACTGCAAGACAAAAGACTGTGCTTTCCAGTCATCTTCCATGGGTGTGTATCTTACAGCGGGACAGTCCAGTCACGTGAACACATCGTTTGGTTAGTTTGGTGGCAGTGATGAGCTCTCAGTTCGTGTAAGTCATGTGTTTGGTGAGAATCATATGTTTCAGAATATGGGTACTTTCCCAAATAAAGTTTCTCTTTCGCTCTATAATTTGTCAGGTAGCCTAGTATCAACAATATCACACTTCTGAATTGTAGATAGCAGGAAACAGAATATATCATGGTAACTGCAATGGTATGAACATTTGTGGTTTGTCACACACTTCAAGATAGTCTCGAATAACTGGTACACACATAATATGAGCAAATGATGCAGTCAGTCTCAGTAACAATAAGGTTTTGAGCCAAAGTCCAATTGGAAAAAATGTTTCAAATATCAAGTATCTATTAAGAATATTTGTTTCAAGTCTGTCTCCATAAATGAAGAATAGCTATAGATTAACACTTAAAAAATGGTGTTCATTGTTAGTTCAGGGGTAGGCCTAGGCTATGTATACTATTAATAATGTAGCATACAAATGTATTTTTTAAAGTTTTGTCATATATGCATGTATAGGTGGGTGGGGAGGCATCAAACAGGAAGTTGACCCTGAAATGCATTTAGCTAGTTTTCATAATAAGGTCATAAAATTGTCATAACTACTATATTGCACAAACCTTTGATGGAAATAAAAAAATGATATACTACTGCAACAAAATTGTGTTAATATCACATTTCTATTTTCAGAATTAGGTTGTTTTTATTTTGTCCCATCCACCCAAACACAGTTTGAGTGGAGAGGACAGCATGATTTTGGGTGTTTGGGTTACTTTGCTAATAGAGTAATGCAGCAACTATTCGCCTAAATCAAGCGCGATGTCCTAACGGGGATGTAGCTCAGTGGTAGAGCGCATGCTTTGCATGTATGAGGCCCCGGGTTCAATCCCCGGCATCTCCACTTTAGCGTGTCTGTTTGACGTTTGGTTTGCCTTACAAAGTTGTTTAGATCCTAACCCCCATCATGAAGAACAAACAATGATAATAGACTTCAGCACAACAATCTGTAGCTTCAGTTATCAAAAATAACTCTTCAGTCTTCTGATGTTGACGCAAGCTTTGTGTCTAAAACGTGTACTGCACTACTTCGTTCTTTCCGGTAGAAGGTGCTAAAGTCACAGTAAACGAGCTAGAAGTTCGATTCAATATGAATCGGTTCATTTGGGCGGCTCGTTTTAATGAATCTATTGACAGACCAGATTCACAAATTCTTTCTAGGTAGTACTCAAAAGTATTCCCCTCCACAACATTTTAATTTTTCTGCTTATCACTATGTTGTCGGATAGGTTATTAGACCACGTTAAGTTGTTCACGTCAAGTTGTAACTATTATTTGCAATGTTAGTAATAATCATAGGCTATATTACATAATGTAAATTATATAAATCACATATTATATAATTAGCCTACTCCCAATGCTGTTAACAACATACTGTCAAATATTGTTCGAAATTAAATGATCACTTAAAAAAATTGTAGGCCTATGTTATGATACTAGTAAGAATCTGTGTTGGGTAAGTTACTCTAAAAAAGTAATTAATTACTAGCTACTAGCTACTTTTAATTCTATCAAATAAATAATATAAAATTGCATAAATTTTTCTTGAACTGACCAAAGCATTTCAAGGGAGAGGGTTACATTAAAAACATACATTTTAACATTAGACGTTAAGTTTTGATATTAAATCCACTATTGTTTTAGAATTGTTCAATGTCTATACAGTATTTAATGCACTTACATCAGAAGTAACTGTAAGTAAATTACAGAAAAATTAAGAGTAATTCATTACTTTACTTCTTTAAGGGAAAAATAATGAAATTACAGTAATTAATTACTTAGTAGGCCTATTAGTAATGCACTACACTCAACACTGGGTTCAGTCCTGCTATCGAATGATTCTTTGTGAATCATCAACCGAATCATTACAAAAGAACGATTCGTTCGCGAATCAAACATCGCTAGTTCAACGACATAACTAGCATAACAAACGTGAAACATGTGTGCCTGTCATAATATTAATCTAGATTCGATTATGGACAGCCAGACTCCAGCAGCTCGGGAACTGGAGTGTGAAATATCCGATCTTAGTTTAATGTTTTCCAGTGTGACAGAAGAAAATGAGGAGGAGGAGGAGGAGGACAGGACAGCTCCGCCTTCTTGTCACGGAATTCACAAGGGAGAATTACAGGACGTCAGATCCTGAAAAAACACATCCTAATCCATTTACTAACATCAGCGACTTGCGTGTGTTTTATATTATTCATGTGTGATTGCTATATTGGACGAGTTTTGTTTCCAAGGGCATTTATACGTATTTATTACCAATGTGCAACTTTTACACTTCATTCGCCTGGAATTGCTGCAGGACACGCTGATCTCGCGCTGGCGACTCCCTGATTTACACTGTTTCATGTGTGTTTCTGTTTGTGATTCTCATCAACTCAGGAATTATGGGATGCTGCGGCAGCACACAGGTAAGAGATCATAAAACACAACATCGTGTAAATGCATGCAGATTCACGTCTGGAAACTTTCTGGAGTTGAACGACCACATGCATGGCAAGAAGTTAGGAGTGCAATCGTATTACATATTACGATCACTTATATGCAAATATCTTGTAAATGGAGTTTTGTAAAAGAGAAGGTCTGTGCACTTTATATAGGCTAGAGATCTATTAGGACCCAGTAGCCTACATTGCATCAAAATAATGATAAATCAAGGGTCAGAGCTTTGTTTGTCAACAGTGTAAAGCTCATTTCCGGGTTTGACTGCGAACGAGGCAGGGGTGTTCAGACAGTCCCATTCATTCACTGCTATGCTTTAATTTTGTTGTATCCATGCTACATTTGCCTAAAATCTGCGTCTTTAGTAAAAAAAAAAAAAAAGAAAAAAAAAGAATGAATATACTTTTGGTTGTTTTTGTGAATATTAGATGAAAAAATAAAATGAAAATTAGTTGCCTTGGCATTTTGGCAACAAATATAATACGCTGAAATAGAACAATAAAATGAAAAAAGCACATTACAGAATTACTTAAACTTGATATTGGAAGTTAAAATATAATACTAAAAATATATAAATTTGTTGCTAATACAAAATATTATGAAATTCTATAATAATATATAAATAATACTAAAATAACACTGCTGGTCACAATGTCTTTCATGTTTTTATTTGCATATTTGTATTTATTTACATTTTAACATTGCTATTTTTATGTATGTGTCATATCAACGATGTCAACTTCCTCTTTGCAGAAGACACGCGACTGGAAACCCTTAGAGCAGAGGAAGTGCACAGATATCCCATGGCTGCTCCTGTTCATCCTCTTCAATATCGGCATGGTAAGAGAACAGATATGATCAATAGGTCTTATGAAATTAATAAAAAGAAATATAATTCATATATTTAAAAAAATAAATAAAATACTGGACATAATTACAAATACAAGAAAATGAATAGTTAAGTATAAAATTATTATTATTATTATTTATTATTATTAAATGTATCGATTATTATTATTATTGCTGTTGTTGCTGTTTCATGTTATTTTGTTAACATAGATGATAGCAGTGTTGGGGAAAGTTACTTTTAAAAGTGCGTTACAATATTGCGTTACTCCCTAAAAAAATAACTAATTGCGTTACTTAGTTATTTTTTATGGAAAGTAATGCATTACATTTCTTTTGCATTACTTTTTACTCACCTGAGCTGTGCTTGTTTGTTTTTTAATAACAAAAAAAAAAAATTTAAAGGCCCTTTCACACCAAAAGTGAAATGAATAAGCCTCAGGCTGAAGGAAAAGCTAATTCACTCCTGTACAGTAGAGGGCGCAGCTCAAACAAACCTTTCAGTTGTGCTGTCATTCTGGATCGCAGAAGAATAGGACGCAGGAGAAAGTTCAACACTCTTACTAAAGCAATAAAAGCAAAAAATGAAGCACAGATGTGATGTTTAACTAAAGTCGTTCTTGCTTATTACTATGTGTTACCCATAGACTGTAAAAAAAGATGGACGACGCACCTTCACTCTCTTCCATTGTAGTAACTGAAGCTGCCAGTGTGTCAATATGGCGCTGACATCTTGAGTCTCGAGTCTGCGCATAGTGAACTTGGAGCCCGAGTTTGCGCAGTAGTGAGCACGAAGTGGAGCCGTGATATCAAGGTCCCACCCACACTCCCGCAAAATCGGTTAATACTGCAGAACAACACGTTATGTTGGTGTGAAATAAACAGTTGTGGAAATGTAGAAATTAAAGTTAAAGCTCCAATCTCCTCCCGAAGATCCAGAGAAAAGTCCGTTGGCGCCTCAGTGACTACTTCGCCCAGAGAAGGTGTAATCTTTTTATAGTATCAAATAACTAACTTAAAATAAATTTATTTTAAGAACGAACACTTTAACTAACATGAGCGTGATAAAAACTGCCTAAAATGACAGAAACCATCTTTGGAAGAAAAAATATTTGACGTGTAATTTGACTGTTTAGTTTGTCTCACGTTCATTACATTACATGGAGAGGGCGGGGTTTATGACCTATACTGCATCCAGCCACCTGGGGGCGATTGAGATTGCCTTTTTTTTTTAGGACTTGTGTGGCACGCTTGGTGTTACCCCAAACACTGTTTAAATGAAATTAATTAATTGGTTCAATTTAAGTATGCTGTCTGTTTTTATATGGGAAAAATACCCTCATATAGGTAAATAATGCATCTGATAGTCAGTTCTGGGGGGAACACCTATAGACATTTCATTTCTGCTACTGGTTGTGTCCCATTATCATAATCATCTTGTGTTTCTATGGCAGCTCTGCATCTGTGGCTTCGCCATAGCAACAGGGGCCGCCTCAAGACTCATATCAGGGTACGACAGCTACGGGAACACCTGCGGTCAGAAGAATGCCAAAATCCCAGAAATAGAGCTCAGCGGCCAGGACCACACCTCCAGAAAGTGTGTGAAAATAAATATTGAGTGAAGCTGAAACAGAGATCTGTAGATCTCTAAATTAATTTATCACCTGATCCCATATGCAATCAATCACTGCAGTAAATGCATGTGCATCAGGAAGATAGAATGATAATTTCTTTCAATGGTTTTATCACAGGTATGTGTTTTTCCTGGATCCCTGCAAGATCGACTTAATGAAAAGGAAGATTAAATCTGTGGCTTTGTGCGTCTCAAAGTGCCCAGAGACTAAGCTGGAGTCTTACGAGGATCTCACAAAGTTCTCAACCATTAATGGTGAGCTCAGTGCTGTCATATGTAGTTGAATATGATGAAATGTAAATGGTGATTTATACCAAATGTTTTGTTTTTCCATATTATCGTCTCTAGGATCTGATTTATGCACCTATGACTTACAACCAGACACATATTCATCTCACCCTAATAGAGCTACAAAATGTCCAACACTTCCTGTCCATCGAAGGTAGAAACTTAGTGCATGAAAATTAGGAATTTAAAACAATAATAGATACATGAATATTTTCACCCATACTTATTATGTCAACACAGCAAAGAAAACTTCGTGTTGTGAGATCTTAAAGACTACTGCTTATACATATAGAAAACATTAGGTTGATATTTTATGGAACCTCATTATTTGTCATTTCTTGGTGCAGTGCATCTTTACCAGTGTTTCACCGCTGTATGCCCGTTGACATTTCCTGCTTTACCGAGTTTGCGGAGGCATTCATCACTTTCGTCAGTGACAACAGCGTGGTGCACCGGGTCATCGCCGGTGTGATGACATCCAAAGAGATCATCATGGGCCTGTGTCTGCTAGCCCTCGGTGAGCGCATTCGATTGGACCGTAACAAAGCTGACTGTCAAACCACTCCTGAACACTTATGAAACCAACATGAATACAGATTATATTTTTGAAAACTTCCAATAGCATATTTTCATAAATATAAAACCTGGTTTGCATCAGTGTTATTTTAGTATCATTGCGATTAGTGTTGGAGGTAACGCTTACAAGTAACACGAGTTACGTAATCAGATTACTTTTTTCAAGTAACTAGTAACTTGAAAAGTTACAAAGCTTTTTTTTTTTTTGTTATTAAAAAACAAACAAGCCAGCCCAGGTGAGAAAAAGCAACGCAAAAGTAATGTAATGCATTACTTTTCATGAAAAGTAACTAAGTAAAGCAATTAGTTACTTTTTTAGGGAGTAACACAATACTGTAACGCATTACTTTTAAAAGTAACTTTCCCCAACACTGATTGAGGTATTATTATAGTTTTTATTGATATTTTGAATATAGTTTTTATTTTAATTTTAGTTAGTTTTAGTAATTTTGTTGTATGTTTTTGCCATTTTTATTAGTTTGTATTTTTTAATTAAATGTCTATATATTTTCTTTATTAATTTTAATTTCAGTTTTAGTTATTTTATACGGAAGAGGATTAGGGCCAAGCAATAATAAAAAAAAATTAACCATCTCGAGATTAAACTGGTTAAATTTCGAGAAAAAAAGTCGAAATACAATGTTGAGAATAAAATCATTAAATTTTGAGAATAAAGTTGTTGTGTTTCGAGAAAAAACTAAAAAAACCCAAAATAAAATGTTGAGAAGAAACGCATTCCATCAGTGTCATTTTCATTGCGTACTGATAGAGGACATGACAGAGTTGGATCACTTAGTCAAGCTATATTTTAGGCTTTCTTTTAATAACAAAAAAATACTAGCATACTTCAGCTAATTATAACCGAATAATGTACAAACTTTAAAGAGAATTTGCAAGCTACATTGCGCAAATTGGACTGGACCCAGCCGCTTGCATTTTTTTTTTTTTTCAAAACGCATTGCATTTATTCTCAATTTAATGTTTATTCTCAACATTTTATTTCAGCTTTTTTTCTCCAAACATAATGACTTTATTCTCAAAATTGAATGAGTTTATTCATTCAACTTTTTTTCTCGAAATTTAACGAGTTTAATCTCACATTATAATGACTTTAATCTTGAGATGGTTTTATTTATTTTTTTTATTATTACTTGGCCCTAATCCTCTTCTGTAATTTTAGTACATTAAGTTAAACTAAATGACAAGGAGAAATGTTTCCTTGGCAACTAGTACTTTTTTGTATGTTTAATTTCAAGCAATGAAAATTTGTTTTAAAAATTTGCTTTAGTGATAACACTTTGCAATAAGTTTTGTTAACATTAGGTAACATGAACTAACAATTAAATTTATTCATCTTAGTTACTGTTAATTTTTAACATTTACTAATACATTATTAAAATCAAATGTTGTATCTATTATTTAATGGACCTGAGTTAAAGGTGCAGTTTGTAAATTTTAGCGCCATCTAGCTGTGAGTTTGCGAATTGCAATGTAGAGAAGCTACGGTGGCCAACACAGGACAAAGATGTCATCGTCTGAGACAGCAGAGAGTAGCCAGTCAAGCAAACGCACTCTGTAGAGCAGTTTGTCCGTTTAGGGCTACTGTAGAAACATGCCGGCGTAAAATGGCGACTTAACATGTAAGGGGACCCGCGGTGTATGTAGATAGAAATGGCTCATTCTAAGGTAATAAAACATAGAAAAAACATAACGGTTCATAATGTAAGGTCTTTATACACCACTGAAAACATAGTTATGTATATTATATTGCATTTCTGTCAATAGATCCTCCTAAATTTTACACATTGCACCTTTAATATGAACTAACAATGAACAGTTGTATTTTTAATAACTAACATTAACAAAGATGAATAAATACTGTTTCTCATTGTTAGTTAATGCTCTAACTAATGTTAACTAATAAGACCTGATTGTAAAGTGTGACCGTTTTAAGTCAACTGTAATACCTCTGATTTGCACAAGTTAAAATGAAGTGTCAGTTAAAAAGTGAGAATTAAAGCACCATTATGTCTTTGCTTTCTTCTGCAGTTCTGTCTCTGATTCTGATGGTTGTGATCCGCTACATATCCGTGCTTTTGGTCTGGATTCTTACAGCTGTTGTGGTGGTCGGGTCAATTGGTAAGGCCTTAATATCATATTGGAATAAATGAAATGACCAGCACTGACTGTCACTAGCTAAAAGTCGCTGTGTTTGTGGCAGGTGGAGCTGGTATTTTGTGGTGGCTGTACGTGGATCAAAGGAAAGCAGTGAACGCCACTCTACCGGCTCATGAACTGGAGGTGGCCAAAGACAACCAACAAGCCCTGCTCATCTACGCCATCGCTGCCACTGTTTTCACGGTATGATCTGGGGCTACGCCTGGAATCGCAAGCTACTGTATGACTGCCAAATGCAAATATTTAATATGCACTGTATACCTCAGGTGATTCTGCTCCTACTGATGTTCTTCATGAGGAAGCGTGTGGCGCTCACCATCGCTCTGTTCCATGTGGCCGGGAAAGTGTTCACCCATCTGCCCCTGCTAGCCCTGCAGCCTTTCTGGACCTTCCTCACGCTCATGCTCTTCTGGGTTTACTGGATCACCGTGCTCCTCTTCCTCGGAACCGCAGGTTCGTCAGCACAAACAAATGAAGGTCTGGGGTGGGCGGAGCTTCAGGTAGTTGATCGCAGGGCTGGACGATATAGCTTGGATGTATATATATTTTTAGATATATTCAACTCGATAGTTAAGTTTCTGTTCCAGTGAAGAACATTCAAAATGTTTAAAGACAGAACTGAAACGTGGAAAAAATGTAGTTTTTGTGATAATCAAGGCATTTTTGCACATATACATAAAATTATTTTTGTATATTTGTTTGCATCACAACTCAAAAATGAAAATAAATCTATCATATTGCTATTTATTACATTGTTACATTGGTTCATGGAAATAATTGTCAACGCCGATAGCTTTGTGGGCAGCGCGCCGACATATAGCACCTTTGCGCTTTTGGTGACCCGAGTTCGAGTCCCGGCTCTTGGACCTATTTTATTTAATAAAAATTGTTATTTTATATATATTATTTAATTTATAATTTATATTATTGTTACATTAGTGCATGAAAATATATTTGCTGATGCAAAAAAATCCTTTTTGATTCACTTTATGAGAACTGACAGTTTGAACTGATTGAGTGAAATTAATAAAAAATGACACAAACTGGATCAACTTGCATATTCCAAATATTGCTATATATCCTAATTATTGTTAACACGTATTCATTACTTCCATTAGCTCATTTGTTTCTACCTTAAATTAATTTGCTAACAGTGACTAAATTAAATTGCCTAAATTATTACACTGTTAGCTAACTGCGTGATTATACACAGCAAAATCCCCAGAGTTAAATCAACTCTGCTCAGATTACATATGGTCCCTCTCTACTTAGTGTTAAAGTAACACTGAAGCAGAGTTAAAGTTAATGAGATTAAGTGATTAATTAAGTTATGATTGAGCATTAGTGATGAACACCTGCTGTTAACAAGCAGAATCACTGAAGAGAAACACGAGAACTACAACTGACTTCAGCCACAGCCTTAGATGAAATCCACTGAAGGTAAAAGACATAAAATCTCTCAAGATTTGATTAAACAACTCCACAAACAGCATGTTATCTCATTAACTTTAACTCTGCTTCAGTGTTATTTTAAATCTATGTAGAGAGGGACCATATGTTCTCTGATCAGAGTTGATTTAACTCTAGAGATTTTGCTGTGTATATGTACATTTCTGAAATTACATAATTTGGACACAGGTCAACTCTGATAACAGATTACCCTAAATTGTAATGTTGACATGCACTCCCTGTAAAGCTGCTTTGAAATATGTATTGTGAAAAGCGATTTAAAAAAAAACAAACTTACCAGCTCTAATGTATGGAAGCTTGTTTCCGCCACGGAATAAAAAAATGTGAAAGATAATTGCGACTTTTTATCTCACGATTCAGATTTTTTTTTCCTCAGAATTGCGTGACAAACTCGTAATTGCGAGTTATAAAGTCAGAAACTTGCAATTCTGACTTTTTTTATTTGCAGTTGCAACTTTATATCTTGCAATTCTGACTTTATAACTCACAATTACGAGTCATACATACAAAAAAGACTTGTACAAAAAAAATTTCAAACTTGATCATTATAATGATAGCTATATTTACAATGTGGTTGTTGTTATTTCAGAAGGAAAATCATCATAAATGTGTCATAAATATTCAATATATCGCCTAGTCCTAATCCACTGATTTTAGTGTTATTATATATCAGTGTTTCACTAGGAACAGAATTTCAGGTTTCTGTGCAAAACTGTCATGTATGTAAACTATCATGACATGATTTTTTTTCCCACAGGAAGTCCAGTGAAGAATAACCAGACGGGTCTGGTGGAGTTTCGTATGGACGGGCCGCTGCAGTACATGGTGTGGTACCACGCCGTGGGTCTCATCTGGATCAGTGAGTTCATCCTTGCCTGTCAGCAGATGACCGTAGCTGGCGCTGTGGTCACATACTACTTCACCAGGTCAGAGGTCAAAGTCATTTAGAAAAAAGTTAAGACACTTTATTTGTGATGCTTCCGCTTTGTCTATTCAGGGCAATCGTTGTGATTTTTTTAAATTTTTTTTTATTTATTTATTTTTTTGTCCTCTGTTTCCTTCTGTCATTGTAGAGATAAGTCTCAGCTGCCCTTCACGCCCATAGTGTCGTCTGTCCTGCGTCTGATGCGCTATCATTTGGGCACCGTAGCTAAAGGAGCCTTCATCATCACTCTAGTGGAGATTCCTCGCCTCATCCTCACCTACATCCACAGTCAGCTCAAAGGAAAAGTGAGTTTTTGCGGAAAATGCATGCAGTTTTGTTTTTTAACCACTAGAGGGCCAAAAGTTACATAGTGTACCTTTACAACAGTAATATTGTGAAATATTGTGGCAATTTAAAATGACTGATTTCTATTTGAATATATTTTAAAATGTAATGTATTCCTGTGATCAAAGCTGAATTTTCAGCATCATTACTCCAGTCTTCAGTGTCACATGATCCTTCAGAAATCATTCTAAGATGATGATTTGATGATCAAAAACCATTTGTTGTTATTATTATCAATTTTGAAAATAGTTGTGCTGCTTCATATTTTTTTCAGGATTATTTGATGAATAGAAAGTTCAAAAGAACAGCATTTATTTTAAATAAGTAACATTATAAATGTCTTGACTGTCATTTTTGACAAGTTTAATCCTTCTTTGCTGAATAAAAGTATTAATTTATTAAAAAAAAAAAAAAAAATGATCCAAAACTTTTGAATGGTAAAATGAAGTAAAATGTTATTCCTGCAGGAAAACGCCTGTGCCCGCTGCATGCTGAAGGCGTGTATCTGCTGTCTATGGTGTCTAGAAAAGTGCCTCACTTACCTGAACTTGGTGAGTCATGCATATGCATATTTTGCAGAAAGATGAATTAATTCATGTTAATTTGATGCATTAATTATGTCTTTTCTTCAGAACGCATATACGGCAACGGCCATTAACAGCACCAACTTCTGCACATCTGCACGAGACGCTTTCCTCATCCTTGTGGAAAATGCTCTCCGTGTGGCAGCTATCAACAGTGTCGGGGACTTTGTCCTGTTTTTGGGAAAGGTAATTTATACTTTTATAGTATTTATTATTTATCAGTCATAAGCTTTGTGGTATGATTTATGTGCTAAAGATTGCTAAGCTATAAGCAATAAAACAGTTTTGATTGGTGGTTTTAATTTTTCCCTTTGTGTTTCTTGTGTCTGCAGGTGTTGATCGTGTCATGCACGGCGTTTGCGGGCGTCCTTTCGTTGAACTATCAGCGCGAGTACACCGTCTGGGTGCTGCCGCTCATCATCGTGTGTGTGTTCGCCTTCCTGGTGGCTCACTGTTTCCTCTCCATCTATGAGATCGTAGTAGACGTACTCTTCCTCTGCTTCGCCATCGACACCAAGTACAACGATGGCAGCCCAGGCAGCGAGTACTACATGGACAAGACCCTTATGGTGAGAACTTTCCCCTATTAATTTTCTCAGACCTCAAGATCAATTAAGCCCAACCAAAAGTCATTTATAATAGCCTTGTGTTGTTGAATAGCGGATTAAACATGCTCTTGGTGTCTCTCTGCGCCCGTTCATGTAGGAGTTTGTAGAGAACACCAGGAAAGCGACAGAGAAGTACAGCAAAGCAGAAGGAAACAGTCGGGAAATGAAATCAATGGTGAGTTTAATATTGTTTTATTTTCAATTGATCAGTTTTTTTGGCATAAACACCTTTTTAATGCCACGTTCCATTTAGGAACATAATCCATTGATTTTGCACAAGTTGCAAGTCTTTTATTGCACTTTTCCTAGTAGGAAGTTGGAAATTCCAGTTTTCTGAGTGGGTGAAATGCAGCATTAGTTACACAAGAGTGTTAATGCATAAACAATACAAGCACAAGAATAAATACGTTTGTTTAGAGTGTAACAGTTGGGTTCCCAAAGTAAAAACTCCAATCATTTTTTCATAGGGAAAATGAATTTTAATGATAACTTTTACATTTTAAAGACAGACCTACTGTGAGCTCCGAGGATGTTAATCAATGGTATATGCTTCAGTTAAAGCCATCTGTTTGCATTGATTCTACTTATTTTTAAAATGATTGTGTTTAACAACTGAATTTGTCGTGGAAAACTACATTACCCATGATGCTGTACAGAAAACTGTACAATCTGAGAGTTTCCACCATAGACTGTAAAAAAAAAAGATGGACGACGTGTCTCTACTTCCTTCCACCATAGAAAAATGAAGCCAAAATATCCCAGAAATGGCTGTTGACATTGTGCAGTGATTATGTAATTTGGAGCCGAATCTGTGCAGTAGTGATCCTGACGTCAATCGCAAGCACAGCTGTCAATCATGACCTTACACCCTTACAACTAAAACCTTATTGGGAAAACGAACACTTGAACATACCTCAGCGTGATGAGAACTACCTAAAATGACAGAAACAAAAAAAATTAAAGTGTAATTGTATTTGACTCGCGTCCCATTTAATTATATGGAGAAGGCGTGGTTTATGACCTATATTGCAGCTAGCCATCAGGGGGCGATCGAAATGTTTTGGCTTCACTTTTCAGGACATGTGCGGCACACTTGCATATAGTCGCATATTGTCTGAGTAGGTACTACATTTGAATTTAAACTTACTTTGTGACCGTTAAAAAAAGTATGTTATATAAAGTATGTATATAAGTAGTATGAATGAAATTTGGATGTACTACATCTGCCATGTTGTTACGGTTATGTTGACCTACCAGCGTCAGTTGCATCGCTTCCCTGCCATCCATAAATCCTCTCCCGTGGCCTCATGGGATAGTAAAGTGTCCATCGAATCTTCAGAATCTCACTGGAAGTAGTAGGTCTTAGTAGGTAGTAGTAGTAGGTTCGCCTGTTTTTTGAATACTATGTATTCAGACATACTACTCTTTTGGCATACTGGTAGGGAAGTATTCGATTTCGGACGCAGCATTGGTTTCCACCAACCACTACAATGAAGTACCGAAAATGACTTAAGTTGTTCTGTCTGCTGTCAAAATACTTAAATATTTGTGTAAATAAATGCATATTTTGCAATAAATTTAAAATATATTGTTTATATAGATATAATCGACAACTTTAATAGTTTTATATTTCTCCATCATTTTATTTGTCATTCGCAATCGGGTGTGCCTCATACGTCCTGAAAAGTGAAGCTCCGGGCTCTTTGAACGCCCCCTGGTGGCTGGATGCAGTACAGGTCATAAACCTCGCCCTCTCCATGCAAACGAACGGGACTTGAGTCAAAATAAAAAAATAAATTACGCTTCAAATAAAATTTTCCGAAAGATGGTTTTAGTCATTTAAGGTAGTTGTTATCACGCTGATATATATTCAATTGTTAGTTTTTTTTGATAAGTTTGATTTTAGCTAGCAATTTGATGCTATAGAAACGGGGCGTGTCGTCATGATTGACAGTTGTGATTGACAGCTTCTCTGAGGACTGTCGGAGCTTCGAGGGGAGATTGAAGATATATAACTAACTATTAATTTTCGATTTCTGTGTTATTGCACATCGACAAAATGAGTTGTTCAGCAGTAAACTGTACTAACCGACCTACAGCATCTGACGGATCACTGAACTTTTTCGGTAACGTTAAATGTGGGCTTTATAAGCTAATTAATGAATGTTATTAGTTAAGATAACACGCCTAACGTTAGCCATGTCAGGAAAAAGCAGGTGATCATTATCTGGCAGTTACTAATTCTTTTTATGGGTATAAAATAATAATTACCAGGACAAAACTAATGATAGCCTACTCTAATTAATTATAGAGCACTGTCTACAGCAATCAATCTCCTGTAACGGTAATTGAACTTGATTTAAAACCGTTTCTGACATTTTAGAGTTGTTTCTAATGGCATATTATATTTGGTGTTTCAAAAATATTATTGCTCTAGAAACAGAATAGCCTATTATTTTATAGGTAGAATTTTAAATTGTGTATAATTTATATAGCCTATTTAAAATACATCAGTGATGAAGAGTTTAAACTTAAGTCGTCTGGGCGGAAGTTTGATACTGCGACTCCGCCTCCGGGCTCCACTGACGATTCCTTCTGCGCATGCCCAGGCTCCAAACTGACGTTTTTGCGTAACATGTCAACGCCCATCGTCGTACATTTTACATTCAGTTCATTACAATGGAAGGAAGCGGTGTCGCGTCGTCCATGTTCGCAATGCTTCATGGGATTGTAGCTCCTTCTTTTTTAAAGCTGTAAGGTACACAATATGGTACCTTTTGTCATTTTATCTGATTTTCAAGTACTTTTTTGCTTGAGATCAAAGTTTGTAATGACATGATTCACCTCATAGTCATGGCTTAAAATTCTTAAGGAAAGACTTTTTAAAATCTCCATGAGAAAAGTGAATGGAAATAACATATCTGGAGCCAATGGCACTGAAAAAGTGGACAGGCTCTGTTGCGCTCTATTCATTTACTTATCATTTCTTATGTTTCAGACTGGAGGTACACTGGCTTGATGAAAACCTGCGTGGTGTTAAATCATCCGACACTCCAAAAAAGTGCTATTGAGATGCACAAAAGCTTCTCTTCAGGGATTATAATGTGACAGACATCTGTCATCACAACTTAAAGGGCATTTTACATTAGAAAAGCTCTAGGACAGTGAGCTGGGTACATGCACAAGAAACAACACAACAAGCTGGAAGATGTCGTCTGCACACGAATATTTCTGCTCCTAAATTTTCTTTCAAAAAGCTTACCTGCATTTTTATTTGTTTTATTAGGATAGTAAATTTGATACGGAAGTTATCACCTAGCAATAGCCGCATTAGTATTCTAGATATTTTGGTTTAAAAAAAAGCAAATAATTTAAGGGTTTTAGTCTTTAAAATCCTAGTTATCTAGCTAAAAGGTGCTTTTTGTATTTTATCTTGTTTATATCATTTGACTTTGAAAGACGCACTTCCGTAACAGATGTGAAATACACTCCTGTCTGCAGAAGCTTAAACTGTCGATGTTTTTCTATGCAAGCAATAATATTGGATCTTCTCAAGTAGTTTCAGATCGTTTGAGGTTCAGAGTCGGTCCTCGAGTGTCTTATTTTAATATTATATAATAGAGTAGTTCCAGCTTATATTTGCACTGTTTTATTTTGTGCAACATTATGTTACAAGCAAATATATTATACGAGACTCTCAACTTCTAAATCAACAGCATAACAATGATTGTCATTTCCCTCGTGCCAATTAGCTAAAGTGTGTAATTTATACACCAATAGCAACAAACACCAAATGGAACTGCAGTCTGTTTGTTTGAGGAGCCTGATTCGGCAACATTAGCCTGTTGAACCGGACAGCTTCTTTATCCCAGCAATCAATGAATTACTTGAAAAGAGTTATATGTGCAATTCCATTTGATGCCAAAATTACACACCGCAGCTTCCATCAAGTGCTTTAGTGTGAAAGAAGAGAATTTACTTTTAACTACCATGTTTAGACACTCCATTCAATAAAAACCAAAGAGACTTGCAAAATGTTATTGATTCATTATTGTATGAATGTTCACAATGAAAGTGAGGACTGAATGAAAATACAGAACAAATTAAATTTATTAAAGGGCTGTTTACAAAATGAATTGTAATTTTGACAAACTTTTAACTAGACAAAATAACTGTGACTGTCCCGTACGGGAGCTGTAGTGTCTTTAAGCAGGCATGTGAGTTTTGAGATGTTCTTTTAGTTTGGGAATCGTCGGCTGCTCTTTATGACACACGTGACATCGCAGAGGCAGCTTCAGTAGTTCACTAGCGCCGTCCTTCACAGTCACTTTCCCATCACGCTCCAGCATCGTAACGACATCTGCGGGAAGATGAATGCTAGTAATCAGGCACAAACATTGCATCATTTGTTTTCCTTCCACTCACCTTGAGACTCAACAAAATAGTCAGTGGTGAAGGAATTCCAGTGCTTCTTGTTCTTCAAACACGGCGAGTCGAAGTCTTGGCTGATTACATGCAAGTGGACGTGACTAAGAGGAAACAAACATTTAATTCATGACAAGCCCCGTCCTCCCCACACTAGCAGCCAATAATCAGGGCGCAGACGTGTGTACCTCATGCTGGGGACGGCGTGATATCCCAGACGGAAGCGCAGTTTGTGGGCGTCACGGCACTGCTGCACCATCTGATCTCCCACACGCTGCATGTGCTTCAGCAGGTCCACATGCTCCGACCGCAGAGCCTTCAGACTGGAGATCGAGTCCCACGGCAAAACCAGCCAATGGTAATGCGCCTTTGGGTACTTGTCCTTGATGACCACCACCTTATCATCTTTGTACACCTGAGGACAAAGAATTATAGCTGTTATGGTTTTATACACATACACACTACTGGGTCAGTAAGATTTTTTTTTTAATGTTTTTGAAAGAAGTCTCTTGTGTTCACCAAGACTGCATTTATTTTATCAGATATACAGTAAAAACAGTAATATTGTTAAATATTAATACAATTTAAAATAACTTTTCTATGGGAATATATTTTAAAATGTAATTTATTCCTGTGATCAAAGCTGAATTTTCAGCATCATTCCTCCAGTCTTCAGTGTCACATGATCCTTCAGAAATCATTCTAATATGCTGATCTGCTGCTCAAGAAACATTTCTGATTATTATCAGTGTTGAAAACAGTTGTGCTGCTTCAAATTTTTGTGGAAATCATGATACATTTTTTCAGGATTCTTTGATAAAGAGAAAGTTCAAAATAACAGCATTTGAAATAGAAATCTTTTGTAAATGTTAAAAAAAAAAAAAAAAAAAAAAGTCTTCACTGTCACTTGATTTAATATATATATATATATATATTCAGAGAGGATATGTTGTCTTTAATGACCCTACAAACCATCATATATGAAGAAAATATTTTATATTTTTAAATATGAGGGAAGAACAAAACACTAAACTTGGTTAAGGTATTTATGTGGCAAAATTGTGACAGCTAGAGGTTTTGTTTTACTATGCAAAAAAATGCACAGAAAAACAATAAGCTCACAAGAAAAAGCATACATTAACTACAACATAATCAGTTATTAATATTTCATTGGTTCTCTCGTTTTTGCATGTGTTCATAATTTCTTTGTATGACAGTCTGGCCACACAATTTCATTGCGTTATCACAAATAAATCAATTGACTCCAAGCACAACTAAGATATGCTTACATTACAATGGAATGAAGGGTGATTACTAATTATATATATATATATTATATATATATATATAAAAAATGAGAATCGCGATATTTTTGGTTTCAAATAGAGATCACGATTCTCCCATGATTCTGAATATAAAACTAAACAAAACGTAATTTACTAGAGGTTTTGACAAAATATTAATTGCTGTACTCTAATTGCTGGAAAAATGTTTAATTAATTTGAATTAATACTTTTTTAAATTTCACTGACTCATTAATAAATACTTGTTTCATTACTGGATAAATCTGTGTTTTTGAACTAATATTTTGAATGACTGATTCAATGACAAATACATTTTTAAGTCACTTGTCGCCACCTAGTGGAGTAAGATGAAATTGATACAATCGTTATTTGAAGCGCCAAGCTGGTTTCAAAAGGTGGTTTGCTCTATTTTGATCGCTATCGTAGACATCAGTGTTTATATCCTAACTTTAAACTTTTATCTCAGTAATTCTGTGATAATCTGAATATTTGTAACAGAAATAACTTCTGTGTGCACAGAACACAGATTTGAATGTTCCGGTATGATTTTACACACACACACACACACATACATACATACATACATTATTTATATATATATATATATATATTATATATATATAATTCATCAATATAAGTTTCAATAAAAAATGCACAACTCATACCTGCATCTTGGGGTCCTGCATCGACACTTTAAGCCCTTGGCTCCAATGGCCAGCAGATTCCTGGGAAACAAGAATGTTTGCAATGTTTCAGTCCAAAGTCAAAACTTGTAACTGAGCTCTTGTAAAAGAGGTCAGCATTTAAAAAAGAAAAACTTCAATAAACCGTTTCTCCAACCAACTTGGAAACTTGGCTTTAAAGTAAAAAGTGTCTGAAAACAGGAAAAAGTATCAGTGACATTATAAAACTACTGCCTAAAAATCCTTAATTACAAGTGTAAAATATCATATATTTGGATTTTATTGCTAATTATTGCAAAATCATGCCCTTTAGAGACAAAAGAAACTCACTGATTTATCAGGTCCAGGCGGCGGTGTCTTTTTCGGTGGAGGTGAAGCGTCTGATGTACGGGAGGAGGATGTTGATGTTGTTTTTGCAGGGCTCTTGATCTTCTCTCCATTCCCCTCACAGCTCATCTGATGGGATCTTTTGGAGGCTTTGCTCCTCTCCGCAGCGGATCTGGGTGTGAACGTCTGCTCGGTGAACTTCACTGTATATGGATACATCTGGTTGACCATGTAAAGTCTCTGGCCCGGCTTTATGGTCACCTGGTTGTAGAGGTGGGCGACATGTGGTTTGTAGGATGTTAAGACCAGTAACCTGTGCAATACAGCCTCAATTACAAGAGAACCGGGCATTTATGGACACACTAAGTTAGAAGCTGACAAAATAACTGATTTAACACAAGCTAACAAAGCTGCTGTTTTGATGATACCTGATTTCCTTTGCCCACAACCACATTGTCCACATTTGTAGGATTCACACCCAACTGTTAAAAAAGCAACAAGTGGTTCAAACATGCATTATTATATTATAACATCTATTATACTATATGACATATTATAATATTTATCATACCTGTTTAACAGAGACAAATCCTCTGTTGCAATCAGCTCTCAATTCAACTGCAAGAAAAACATCAAATGAATAAATCCTGCTTCTCTTTTCTTTACAGTGACTCATATGGTACACTACCTTGTTCTCTTGAGCACTTTTTGTCTTTTATCTTAGTTTCTGGTCCTCGACCCAAAGTCACAGCTTGTTGATGATGAAGCTGAATGGGTTTATGTGAATCATCTTCACTTACTAGTAAGCACAGTGGCATCTCCCTGAAAACATGTTGATATAATACTTTATAACACACATAATACAATATTATGGGCTGATTTGTGAATTTCCAGCGTACTCTGACTAAAGTGCTTCTCTAAACGCCACATATATTCACTTACCCTGCTGCTGGTGTAATGTATCTACAGTAGAAAGTGTTATAGTTGTTTTTCTGCAGCACATGACGCACACAATCTTCTTCATGGACATCAACAAACACGCAGACGCGCACATACTGACACCTACCGGTCGAAAGGCGCTATGACCTCACATTACAATGGACAAGAGAAAGATTTGTGTAGTTTGTGGACAAATATCCTTTAACTAAACTAAAACAAAGAATGTTATATCATTTTATTATATAGAAAAAAGTATCTTACAGTTAACAGGTTTTCACTGTAACATTTTAGGCTACATTGTTTTTTTTGTTTATAAATTTGCATTAATTTACAGTGGGCAAGTCAAAACAAAATAACTGAAACCGAATGATTAATGAAACATATTAGCTTATTGCTTTAATTATACATTTTCTACAGTTGTATTATTTTTATGCACTTTTGGGACAATGTATGAATGGATAGTTAAAAGAATGTAACATCTGCTTTTGAATATCACATTTTTAATGCAAAACAAAAAGAGATAGAACTTTTGTGTAGTTTTGAATATAGCCTATACGTTTTGTTACCACAATTGTAGATTTGTTAAAATTGCTAAAAGTTTTGTAGCATAAATTTTAATTCAATCCTTAAAGTAGCTAAAAAAGGAATGTCTTAAAATTAATTGCAATAAATATTGATTAACCTAAGCTTTTGCTTTTAAATAGTTCAGTATTTATTATTTGTACGTTTTTAATTTGTTCATATTTATTTATTTTATATTTCGGTGAACGTGTATTTGTGTTTAACAATGACAATGTCTGTTATTTGAAGAGGGAAAAAGGTGTTACGTTGCTTGGTAATGAACTAAATTACTTGGAAGAGCTGTTTATTCCGGTTATTATGAATAATACATGTAATTAGGTGTTTATTATTGAACATTTGTGTTTTCATATTACTGTTGCCACTGTTTTATAGGCTAAAAACAATGAACCACTCGAGGTTCGTGCATGGCAGTTAATTTACCACAATCAACTTCTTGTAAAATCATTGTAACTCTGGCAGCTTTATTAGGCTACTATTTATCACATTTTCTAAAAACAAATCAGTTTTAACTAAAATGTCATTAACAAGTAAGTCAAATCATTTCTACGCGTGTGTTGACCAAAATCAGGACGGTATTTGTATTCTGCGAACTGGGAAAGATGCGATAATGTGACTTTTATGCGAGTTGTGTGAGTAACTCACTCCTGTGATCTCATGTCACTGACTTCCTTCTTCAGAGGGGATCATTGAGAGATCAGGTAAGAGCTGGCCTGCACTAACACACTTTAAATCATGTTAACACTGGGCTTTTCACATCTCCCTGTCTTGTCATGTTGTTTTCGGTTGTTTTCCAGAGGTTTCATCTGATGTTATGCATTAATTGACGGGATTTCTGTCATTATACAGAGCTTGAAGGTTAGCACAGGCTAGTTAGCTTCAGTTTAACACACATTCCCCCGCACGCTAACATTATTACAGGTCTTTTAGAGGATAAACGCGCATTTGAGTGGTTCATAGTTGATTTATCATCACGTAAGTGTTTCATTTATGGATATATTTGTGTTTTTGACTGTACGCGTTCATGTCTCGCGATAGCGCGTCAGTTTTATTAGCCGTTAGCTGAATTAGCCGTCAAAGTCATTTTACGTTTACATTTATGCACATGTGTATTAGCAAACTGGGTTTTTATTAAAACATTTAGAGTGTTTGTATTGTATTTCAAAGTGGTGTTAATAGACTTGTCATTTAAAGGTCGTTTGAACTCGTAGTTGTATGTGAATGACTCCTACATACAGGCCTCATTTGTCTAAACAAAGTTTAAACTCTCCCGAGATATGTTTGTTTTTATTTATGACGGTCATAAACGCTGTTGTTTAGGGGGTTTTGTTTTAATTCGTGTCTATAAATGAAATTAAGTAGAGTCACTGAGTGACACGTAGGCGAATCGAGCTCACTGACATGATATCCACTAAAGTATAACACACGTTTCAGCCTTTATTTTGCAAGATTTTGGATATGTTACAAAACTTAGGGTGCTGTGAACCCTTTAGGCAGCACAAAAATGCTGTCTAGGCGGGGAACAACACAACTTAGGTGTGTATGTTGTAAACATTTCAGGTGCCCTGGCAAGAAAGTCAGTGAGTTTGTCCATCATGGTGTGAATCATACAAGTTTATGTGTCAACTAACCCATTTAACCCTTTGTGTTCACCCAGACCCCCGTCAGACACTGTGAAGCCACGGGCTGTCGTGATGTCGGAGCCCAAAGCGCCCACCCCGGCCCCTGGAGACACCTATAAAGGCTGGCTCTTTAAATGGACTAATTACATCAAGGGATACCAAAGGCGATGGTTCGTCCTGAGCAATGGCTTGCTGTCTTACTACAGGTGAGTTTGTGACATGTTATTGTTGTTTATTATTGACCTCTATAGACAAAAAAAATGTTATCAGGTATCGTTTCTGTCAGACAACAGGTCTCGCAATGGCTGATAGGAGCATTTGATGGCCTAATGAACCCTTTGTGATGCTGTGAAGTGTTCTTTGGCCTTTCACCAATATCTGATAAGGTGCAAAGATTTAGATAGTGAAATTACTTGATATTCTTGGTATGGTAAGCATTGCTATTGCTCATACAAACCACAAACCCTGAGTATTAAAGAGGAGCTATTATGCTCTTTTACCAAGCTTTGATTTTTTTTTTTTTTTTTCTTTTTTTTTTTGGGAGTGTCTACTAGAATAGGTTTTCATGCTTGAATGTTCAAACAACACCTTTTTTTTGACATTGTTGCAGCTCCTCTCTTCCCAGTCTGTCAGTAACGCTCTGTTTAGTTCCGGTCTCTATGAAGCCCCTCCTTCTAAAATCACAGTGTGCTCTGATTGGTCAGCTGGACCAGTGTGTTGTGATTGGTCAACCACTTCAAGTGTTTTTTGGAAGTGTCACGCCCCTTACCATAACTGGCAGTTTCAACACACTACTAACTAACTCAACCAGGCCTCGCCATTTTTTTTTTGGTATGTTTTGAGTGGTAATTATTTAAATGCGGAATATTGTGATGGAAGAAAACTCAGGACTACAATGGAGGCGTTTCAGAGAGTTCAGAAACAGTGTTACTGATATAGAGAATAACTTCCTTTGGAGTGACTTTGTGCTTTGTAACTTTTTAGACCTTTTTCATGCTCAAACAGCAACACACTAAAGAAAGTTAAACATGTAAGAAAGCATAATAGGTTCTCTTTAAGCTTATGCACATAACCCGTCCCATATTGTTTGTGCTGAATTAATGACGTCTCAAGTCATACGACTTTGAAGCGATTGGACTTGTGGATGCTAAACAGGCAAAAAAAAAAAAAAAAAAAAAAAAACTCAGCACCTTCGGCTGTCTGTCTGTAAGATGATGCCATTTTACGTAATTAGATTTGAGTTGATCTGCTGGTGAAGCTGCATTCATCTCATTGAGCTCTGTCAATTATTAATACTGCATGTGAGAGCGTGCAGGAGCGCCTGCATGTGTGTCTGTTTGCTTGTGCGATCCTCACTGTTTGTTCAACAGTTTGAGATGAGAGGATAACACATTCTTTAAAATCCACCCCTCATCGCCTGATGTCTAACTCTGTAAATATACGATAACACAACAAGGTCCATTGCCTCAACAGTTGGCTAATGAGTGTATGTGAACTATTTTTACTTTCCTTATTATGTTGTATTTGTACATGAATACGGAAATGTAAATGTCATTTAATGAATAAAGCCGTGTTAAAGCCACGCCAAGGCAAATAATAAAGGTCTGTTTTACAATAGTGCTTCATTCAGATCGAGCTGAAAATGACCAAAACGTGCTGTGTGTGGCACTGAATCATCCGATTTCACAACTATGATGCTTTATTGGCTCTTTGTGAATGGATACAGTATTGTTCAAAAGTTTGTGGCCAGACTTTTTTTTAAAGAAAGAAATTAATACTTGTATTCAGCAAGAATGCATTAAATTGATGAAAAGTGACAAAGACATTTATAATGTCACATAAGATTTCTATTTCAAATAAATGCTGTTCTTCTGAATTTTCTATCCATCAAAGACTCCACAAAAAATTGAAGCAGCACAACTGTTTTCAGTACTGATAATAGATAATGTTTCATGAGAAAAAATCTTACTGACCAGTCTTTTTAAACAGTAATGTAAATTTGATTTATTTTTAATGTAGTAAGTAACTTTTGATAAATCTCAAATGCTTACAGTGTGAAATGAGATTAAGCAGTTAAAAAGCATATTGCACACTTTATAAATGTTGCATTTAAATGTTCATCATACAATCTGTTACATGTGCATCAAATTAAATACTGAATTTAAATTTAAACTGATTTTATCTGTTGTTCAAAAACAACCTACATATTTTCCTTGACCAATATAACAGATGTTTGTCTGATAAACCCAGAAGCGCATTACATATATTGTGTGATGTCATAAAATATAAAATATTTGCACAAAATAACTTCTCTTTCAAAATATAGTGGAAACTTCCCAATCATTCTGTGTAATACATTTACCAAAACTATCTAGTATTAAGTCTTAAAGCACTGTCTCCAACATCAGGTTCTGCTTTGTATAGTAAACATACAGTTTTATAGCTATCCACTACTCTAAAATGTCTCATCAGCTAGAAATAGTTTTTTGTGATTGCAAAGACTAAATAATTCTTCCATAACTGTTAAAGTCATGGAAATCCATGAGTCAAATGGTGTGGGAAGTCTGACTGTAGCATTACAGTGTAAATAAAAGGCACAAGTGCACATTGTCTTTTCCACCTCCACATGACCATTTTGATTGGCTGAGTGAGTTTGGGTCACGTGACTGTCTTAACAGGTCATCTCTGTTCAGGGGGATCACACGCTCTACTTAAGGCTTGATTTCAGCACTTCCTCTGGTCCTGCAGGCAGTCATCAACAGTTTCTCATCACTCTCATTTTGTGTGTGTGTGTTTGAGATTCATCAGGAAATGTAGAGGACGAGTTAGAGATTTCAATTTACAGGCTCTGGACTGTTGTGGCTCTGTTAAATCGCCTGGCATCGGTCTTGTGCCATATCATAGATCGTCCAAACTGGTCTTGTCTCATTTCTTTCTGCCGAGTATGGAAAATCCTGAGAACTGGTGATTCATCAGTGTTGGCAAATTACAGTGAAGATGGAAACTTTATTTATATGTGATATATTTGGTGCTGTTTACATATGCACTGCTTACCAGGATTACCTCTACTTTTATACAACACAACAGTGTTATTTTAAGATTACTTGTGTACAGGGGTTGACATTAACTTTTTTGCTCACCAACCACTGTGGCTAGTGGTTTTCCAAAGTTACAAGCCACTCAGCATTTTCACTGGTCACAATTTTGACATCAATACCATGGGGAAAATTTGCCATATACATTTTTTTTAATATTATCTCATAATTTAGCAGCAGGTATATTAGGCTGCTGTCACTTTAAGACCTGACGCAGGGATACATTATACTGTTACACATGCGTTTTCTTTCTCCGCTGTTTACGTTCACTTAAAATATAACTGACTGTGTTTGCCAGCATTTTGACATTATTTTGTGTGTAATTGACTGTTTAAGCGCAATAATCAGCAGAAAAGAACTCAATTTAGAACTGAAAGGTGGCTTTATGTGCGCACACTTTGGGTGTGAGAACAAAATCTGCGGGAATGAGTAAAATTACGCAACCCCACGCTGAAATTCAAGCCCTCTAACGCCAACAATATTCATCCGGAGCAAATGAAACAAGTGAGTGAGGGGAGGCGGGTTTGTGTGTTGACTCGCTGTCAGAGAGATGAGAGAGAGAGAAAGCGCAGCTGGTATCATGTATCTATTCTGTGGAAAATGAGTATTGTAAGTGTTTCAAATATTTCAGTATTGATATGTATCGAAAAATCAATGTTTTTGACAACACTACATTGCTCAGTTTATAATTTCAGATGCCTTTCTAAAAGACTACAGTTGAAAAATGTATATATTATATATAAAATTCAACGTCAAAGTCAAAGTGGCTAGTAGGAGTGACTGCGTTACACGCCACTGCTGAAATCCACCCGCATTTGGTGGATTGGCGGGTGTTA
Organism: Mylopharyngodon piceus; assembly: GCA_039654765.1. Lineage (NCBI taxonomy): Eukaryota > Metazoa > Chordata > Actinopteri > Cypriniformes > Xenocyprididae > Mylopharyngodon > Mylopharyngodon piceus. Next base: position 35,956,178 of record CM077440.1, read on the forward strand.
ATGTCAAGCCCTGCTTGTATAAGATTATTGTATTTATTACAGTTTTGAATTAGCTTTTATTTGTATATTTTCAGTCTCAAACAACTTGTCTCATTATGAATATGAATTAAGTTTGAATATTTTGCAGTAAACGTGTAATATATATACCATTTTGTATTTGTAATAGTGACTTACAGAACGTAGTTTTATATTGTACTGTTGTTTCTCTTTTGATTTATTTATCTTGGAGCTGGTTGGATTAATTCATGTCTCAGAATTATTGAAGAAGAAATTTTTCAGAATATTTGCTAAGATCGTAAACATGGGGCTCTTTTTCAGTCTGATATCAGATACTGCGATAGCAGCAGTAACGTATCTTCTGTCACATAAATGCACAAGAGTGAAAGAAACTCTAGCTGAAGCCATTTCTCGAATGCTTGCCTTTCAGTGCTGATTCATGAATATTGCATCAGATGCTGAAAAACAGCTGTCAGGAAGCTTTTGTTCAAGTTTTTGCTTGCAGAGTTTAAAGAGAGCCTCATGAATTCTCCTCTAGTCTCGCAGAACCAGACTTTGACTATCATTATCAAGTATAAACACATTGCGTGTTATTCTGGCATCCCTGGGGCCATCTGAATGTCATGTAAACCATGTTTAAATCTAAAATTGGATATAACTATGACCAACTGAAGTGTTTCATCTTGAACACGTCATCTCATCTCCATCCCTTTTGCTCTTCCAGGACCCAGGCGGAGATGGGTCACACGTGTCGGGGCACCATAAACCTGGCCACAGCCAATATCGCGGTGGAGGACTCATGCAATTTCATCATCTCTAATGGCGGCACGCAGACGTATCACCTGAAGGCCAGCTCAGAAGTGGAGCGGCAGCGGTGGATCACAGCACTGGAGCTGGCCAAAGCCAAAGCTTTCCGCATGCAGGCTGAATCGGGTTAGTCATGCCCCCTACTAACACTGGGAATGAAACAGGAAACCGCATTTAAGAATAACACGACATTGCACACTCATACTGTTTGGGGTGGAAGACGTTTTTGACAGTTTTTAGACAGTTTTTGTTCCTCTTTCTCTTTCTCTGCAGATGATTCTGGGGACGAGTCCACTCCTCCTGCCTCAGGACAGGGCGGAGGCTCACGGAACTCAGAGGTGCAGTCCACCCTCCGGACCCTGGGCAGCAAAGTGGAGGATCTGAGCACCTGCAACGACCTCATCGCCAAACACGGCTCTGCACTTCAGCGGTCAGTCTGTCTTTCTCTACCAGTTTGGACACACTTGACTATTATTTGGTTATATAATAAGTATAGAAATAATTCACAAATACATTAACACACACACATATATATATATATATATATAATATACGATTTTATTTCAGCTTTAATTAACAAAATAAATATGAAAAGTGATTTTTTTTCCCCACTCAGATTTGGCCTTTGTGCTCATATAAAGTGTCTATTTGCAGTCCAATTTGTTGATTCATATGTCTTCTTTCAGGTCCTTGTCTGAGCTGGAGGGAGTTCGGCTGGAAGGACAGACAAGTGAAAAGATTCGGCAGGTGACAGAGCGAGCCACGCTCTTCCGTATCACCTCCAACGCCATGATCAATGTAAGACAGCCAGGCAGTATATTTGCTTTAGGGAAAAAGCCGTTCACTTCATCATTCACTTGTGGTTGTCTGTTTCACACACAGAAACCACTCTGTTAAACGTATTCTTAATGATTCTCTAACGATCTGATACCCAGGCCTGCCGGGACTTCCTGGCGTTGGCTCAAGCTCACAGTAAGCGCTGGCAGAAAGCCCTGCAGGCCGAGAGAGAGCAGAGAGTCCGACTGGAGGAAACACTGGAGCAGCTCGCCAAACAACACAACCATCTGGAGAGAGCCTTCAGAGGAGCGACTGTACTGCCTCCTTCCCAGAGCAACCCTGCCATAGACAGCAAAGGTACAGAGTCACTGACAGAGAAACACTGGACGCTACAAAATAATATATAGACTAATATATAAACACAGCTTTCTAATGCATTGTCTTCACTAGTTGCACACACCAATGAGAAGACACCTAATGATGTCCGACTCCAAAACGAATGACCCTTATGAGCAAATCCTTTTGATTGAATCAGTCAGATTGATTCACAAGTCAGTTTGAGTCTGCCTCACAACACGCACTGTTTTCAGTAAATTAACACATGGAAGAATAATATTTGATCTTTTTCATTTATTTGCACAAATATAGAACTATATGATAATTAACAGGAATGTTTACCTAAATATACACTACGGCTCAGAAGTTTGGGGTCAGATGTTTTCTGAAAGAAGTCTCTTCTGCTCACCAAGGCTGCTTTTATTTGATCTTCTCTGTATAAATGCCACCTTCATTCATTCAAAAAATACAGTAAAAACAGTAATATTGTGACATAATGGTACAATTTCAAATATATGTTAAAATGTAATTTATTCCTGTGATAAAAGCTGAATTTTCAGCATCATTACTCCAGACTTCACTGTCACATGATCCTTCAGAAATCATTCTAATATGATGATTTGCTGCTCAAGAAACATTTCTTATTATCAATGTTAAAAGCAGTTGTGCTGTAACAGATTTTTTTTTTCAATATTATTTATTATTTGAAATAGAAATCTTTTGTAACATTTTAAATGTCTGTATTGTCATATTTGATCAATTTAATATGGAAGCTTGTTTCCACCATGAAACAAAAAAAAAGGGTAATTGTGACTTTTTATTTCACAATTCTGACTTTTTTCACAGAATTGCATGATATCAAGTCAGAATTGTGAAATATAAACTCAGTTGCGTGTTATAATGTCCAATTGTGAGGGAAAAGGACTGACATTTTTTCTCAAAATTGCGAGTTTATATCTCACAATTTTGACTTTATAACTTGCAGTTGCATGTTACAGGGCTCAACGCTAAGGATTTTTTCTGCTGGCCCAGTTGGGCCAGTGGTTCAAATTTTTACTTGCCCTGCCAAAATTTTCACTGGCCCCACAATAAAAAAAATAATAAAGTAAAAGAAAAGAAAAGAAAAGAAAATGGGCCTATAAAATAAGCCTAGTTATTGTTTTCGTTGTTTTTGCATATACATGTAACCTTAATAAATAAGGTGACACCAAAAGCTACTAGATTAACTCACTTAAATTTTAAATATTGTTAGACAAGTAAACAGTAAGTAATAAAATAGGAACAAATAATCAAATTACAAGTAATAGCACAAATAAATACAACAGAATAAACAAATGAAATAAACAGTGCTTTTCATGTTTTTTATGTAGGCATAAACCTGTTTCAGGTACAGAAATTATAATCTAATGTATAACTATAGATTAAACTTTATTAAAGTTAATCAGTCAAGAGCAGTTAGATGCATAAATACTGTTTTGAAATGTTGAAAATATAAAACGTTAAATACTGTTATTTGAAATCATGTATAAAATGAAAAGATACTTTAAATGTGAAATTAAACCCGACGGTAGGTGGCAGCGAATCACTGTTAATGAGCGAGTCATTGAGATTCAACCGATTCATTCATATGGCTGATTCATTCAGGAAGTGTTGCTCAGAGACGCAAAACAATTCTGTGGACTTTGTTTGGATCTATTTTCGTTGCCGAAATAGAGCAAAACAAGTGGTTTGGTGTCTAAAATGTAAGTTACTTAATATAAACTGCTTGTTTATTAAACTGTATATTGTATAAAATCATTATTACATTTGTAATCATGCTTATATTTGGATAAAATGGCACTCTTCATGTAATATTGGTTAACTATATTAAATTATATAAATATAAAAAGACATACAGGGGCATTTTTGCCCCTTATCTTGAATTCTGGGGGCATTATAGCCTAAATGCATTTTAATAGACTAAATCACGCAGTGAAATCGTGCACTCTAAAAATGCACTATGTTTAACTATTCTAACCTACTAGACTACGTCACGTAGTGTATGCGTTCACTCAATGGGTGTGTTTTTGTTTGTATTTTGTAAAGTGAGGGACATACTCAGTAATGTCAGATCGTTAAATCAACAAATATATCATAGATGATATGCGCACACCTTAGAGCACTGGCCCGATCGGGCAAGTGACAGTTCCGTCTACTGTCCCGAGCGTCGTTCACACTGGCCCCAGGCCATCGGGCAGTCCTTATTGTCGAACCCTGTGTTATAAAGTCAGAATTGCGAGATATAAACTCAAAATTCTGAGAAAAAAGTCCGAATTGCGAGAAACTTTTTATAATATCATGCAATTGCGAGTGTATATCTCGCAATTCTGAGAAAAAAAGTCAGAATTGCGACTTTATATCTCGCAATTGACTTTATAACACGCAATTCTGTCTTTATAACTTGCAATTCTGATTTTATAACTCCCAATTCTGACTTTATATCACTCAATTGCGAGAAAAAAGTAATTAAAAATACCAATGTAACCTTTGCGATGCTTGAAGTATTGCAGTATTGAATATTTTATATATCACCCAGAGAGATGAAATCCTGGGAACTCTAACACCCATTTCTATATTTAAGAACTCTAGCTATACATTTGGATATGACATACAGAATACCTGTATATCTTATACTTCCTGCTTTCTTCGTTCCGTAGGCTCAGTTGCAGGAAAGGGCGACGCCAGTGACGAGGACGAGGAGAACGAATTCTTTGATGCTTGCGAGGACGTTCAAGAGTTTATCACTGTTCCAGCAGACCCCAAATATCACAGGTCTTTGTTTACTCCCTCGCTCCTGTCGTTTACTCTCATCCCTCTCTGACCCTTAACTCACTTCTCATATAAGTGTTACTGGACCTAAGTGTGTGTCCTCTGCCTTCCCTTCCCCTTCCTCCTCTCTCTCACACTCTCTGGCTCTCTCATACTCTCTCATTTCCATTTCTCTCAGGAGATCTGGCAGCAATGTCAGCGGAATCAGTAGCGAGCTGGGGATGGATGACGGGACGACATCGGTAAGGCGCTATGTTCGTAGTGTTTATGTATGTGAACCAAATTCGATTTTATGTGCAGTCTAGATCAAAAAACCCATAGTTGCTATGTTTCCATCCAAAGTTGTGATTTTAATTTAAGCGCAAAATTGGAATATCGCATAAAACATTTGCGAATAAACAACCATTTCCGTCCCATGTGTTCAACAGAACAAAATCTTCACTTCCTGGGAAATTGGCGAAAAATATCTGTAATAAAAAAAGTTGCTGCAACTGGGGAAGCCACTGTGGCTCCTTTTTTGTATGTCATAAATGAACGAAACACAACATCTCATTATCTTTCATTCGGGGGCGATGCCTGATGTTTAGGAACTCAATCATGTGCGACAGTTCTGGCAGGTAATTATACTAAATCATTTTGATGACAGACTTTGGCAACATTTGAGATGCTGTGCAATGAAATTGGTCCGCTGGTTAGTCCAGTTATCCAATCTAGGGCTGTCTATTTTAAAAAATCCTCGTTTGCAATTTACTCATGTTGAGTAACCGGCAAAATACGGGAAGTGGCGCATACCACGGACGAGAATCCATGAACCGCATGATTAGATCACTTTAGATCAAGGCTGCACGATATATTAAAACCATTTAAAAATCATATTAGAGTATAGTGCTATTGTGAATTCACAAAGGCTGCGATTCAGTTCAATAAATATATGCCTGGCAGGTTTAATATTACATGCGTGTAGGTTACGTGCCTCTCAGAGCGGCTCCGTTCACAGTAAATGCAGATCCACATGAACTGTTATCATTTACATGCGTGGAAGTATTAAACAAGGATCTGATCATGCTGTAAGTGTAACAACAGCAATCACCAGGTCATTTGCGCCCTCTGCAGGCTGTTGTTTGCTTTAGGTCTATTTTTATTACCACAAAAAGAAATCTGATTACTTGATCAATCATCAAAATAATTGACCAATTACCAAAATAATCGTTAGTGACAGCCCTAATCCAATCACATCCTCTGTTGAGGCAAAGTCACGTGAGTTTTTTTGTTGCACATCAAGGGATTTATTCTGTAAATGTGTTTCCATTGTGGTTTATGCATGTCTTCTTATCAGATAAAAAAAAAAATATCCACCTCAATTGAGTGCATGTTTTTTTTTTTATGCATATTTTTAGAATTTATGCGCATCTTGGTGTTTCCATTCAGCATTTTTTTATGCAATATCCTAAAATTTGCATAAAAATAGGTGGAGGAAAACAGCCTTTGACGTCTAAAGTTCATGTTTGAACACACTTTTTTTTCATCTCTCACAGCTAGACGAGCAGTCTCTGGCATCCAATCCCGAGTCTCCGCAGTCCCAGGAGGTGGTGCCTGTGAGGAAAAGACGGACCCGAATCCCAGATAAACCGAATTACTCTCTCAATCTGTGGAGCATCATGAAGAACTGTATCGGAAAAGAACTCTCCAAAATCCCAATGCCTGTATGCTCATCTGTGTCTTTATGAGAATCCCGAACAGCCCAGATTCATGGCTTTGCTTTCAACACATCCATTTTTTTCCCAGGTAAACTTCAACGAGCCCCTGTCCATGCTGCAGCGTCTCTCAGAGGATCTCGAGTATTATGAACTGCTGGACCGGGCGGCCAAGTGCCAGAACTCTCTGGAGCAGATGTGCTACGTGGCAGCTTTCACCGTTTCCTCATACTCCACTACAGTTCACCGCACGGGCAAACCCTTCAACCCTCTGCTGGGAGAGACGTTTGAGCTGGACCGTGTCCAGGAGAGCGGCTACAGGTCACTCTGTGAGCAGGTGAGGGGACATTAGCCTTTGTTTATCCAGCTTATTGAAATGAAGCGAGTTGTGTTTGAAACTTAATCCGTTCTTCGTCCCGTCTCTCTCCTCAGGTAAGCCATCACCCTCCGGCTGCGGCTCATCACGCAATCTCCGAACGAGGCTGGACCCTGAGACAGGAGATTGCCTTGGCCAGCAAGTTCAGGGGCAAATATCTCTCCATTATGCCCCTGGGTAACTATTTATTCTATTTTGGACCTTATCACCATGTTCGTTTTAAAGTAGCATGTGCAGCTTTCATTTAACAGAGAAGATTTTTTCTCACTAGTTCCTTTTCTTAAAAACAAACATATTATAAAACAGGAAGTGTAATGCAAAAAAGAAAAACATTAGAAATGTAATGTAGAGAGGACACTTAAGGGTGCATCCCAGTTCACTTAATTATGCACTATTCAATGACGTTTTGTAGTATAAATAGTGTTCACATAGGGGTGTGTAATATACCGGTAGACACGATTACCCGGTAGAAATTTGGCAACCGGTAGAGATTTTGGACTACGTCTCTATCGCGGTCACGAAAGCATATTATCTGCATACGTTTTTAAGCATTGCCATTTAAAAACAAGTGATTTTAATCCGTTGAAGCACAGGAAGCAGTGAAAGAGAACTCCGTTCGGTTTCTGAGCGCTGTCTGAGAGTCCTAGAGCTTGTGAGTACTGAACTTAGTTCTTTTTACCGCCTTATTGGGCTTGAATGGTTAAATACACACACTTGTGTAAAAATGCCCATCTTTGCGAGTATCCTCATAAACAGTCATTTATGTCTTAAGTGAATGTGAATAGTTAAGAAAGAAAGCACATATGTATCAGTGCATTTGGCCTTAAAGTGACAGAAGCCTAATAAATCTGCTGCTGTCTGTCATTAATGTTAATCAAACAACAGAAGACAAAGAGAAAATCACTCCCTGCTCCTGACTGAATCATATTTGTGACTTAATAAGAATAAATTTCTAATCTAATTTACACAGTGAACACTGTGCAGTGTTTTTTGTACATTTAATTTATACAACTTATGTAGTATTTTTTTTATTTCTAATGCTAGAAGTTTTTCTTATTTTATCAGACTGTTTACTTGTCTTCAGTAAGCTTGAGAGTTTAAAAAAAATCACTTAGGCTAGTATTAGTTTTTTGTGATATTGAAATTGGTGACAAAAATGATGAAATTTCAATGATATCAAAAATGTTTAAATCATAATTACCTTATTTAAATCAAAAATAAATATATCATGAAATAAAATTACTCATATTGTGATATAAGATTTTGATCATATCGCCCACCCCCATGTTCACACTGTAAATTCAAAATAAAAAAAGTACATTTTAAATGCCTGGATGATCCACTTAATTAATCGAAAAATTGAAGTGTGGAATGTTGGCCACTTCATACACTCAACTATCAGTTTTAATTATGAAGCGGATGGGCTGACAGACTCTGATGATGAATGACAAAATAACCTTATAAAATGTATACACTACATGGTTGAGTACATAGTGCGTAAGTGCATAGTGTATAGTGCGCCATTTGGGACACAAGTTTAATCACATTAACTATGAACAGGTTCCACTAACATTTGACAAATGCAAAGTGTCACAATAGTGTTACACAATACTACGTTGCTATACTGAGGTTTATGAGTCGATGATTCTTTGTTCAAGATGGATATTTTATTGTCTTATGCTTACATATATGAGTTTTGTGAGCTCATTTTGAATTGCTTGTGTGTTTATCCAGGTTCTATTCATTGTATCTTTGAGAAGAGTAACAATCACTACACCTGGAAGAAAGTCACAACCACAGTGCACAATATCATTGTCGGGAAACTCTGGATAGATCAGGTTGAGAACACAGTCTACTTAATTAGGCATATATATTTTCATATTCTCAGCATCAGTGACTGCCGGGCTGATTTGTGTCTGTTACACAATCAACTGATGGTCTTGTCAGTTGATAATGGAACTTTTTAATTCATTGTTTTTTTTTTAATGTCTTTATTTCAGCAATTTTGGTACATCTGTAATTTATATTATGTATATAAATCATCATTTTCAGCCACTGGCCACCCTGTTTTTTTTTTGTTTTGTTTTTTTGTGCATTTAAATGTTTTATTATACAAATGTTACCGTTAAATTGCAATATCTATAGTTTGGCATTTCATTTCATACAACAGCTCAGTTGTGTCTTTCTCTCGATTCAGTCAGGAGAAATAGACGTTGTGAACCACAGAACAGGCGACCGCTGTCATCTCAAATTCGCCCCGTACAGCTACTTCTCCAGAGACGTGGCCAGAAAGGTGAGTCAGCAGCTGTTCCACTGACTTCTTTTTCCCAGAATGCAGACGTGTCAGTTTTGTCCCCTTTGATTCGTCACTCTCTGAACATTTTCATGTTTTTTTTTGTTTTGTTTTTTTTGTTTTTGCCTGTTCCATCCTTCTCTATTTGATGTCTGCTTTCACTTCCTTCTTGTGCAATGCCTCTCTCTGTAGGTCACGGGGGTTGTGACGGATAAAGATGGGAAAGCGCACTATGTTCTCTCTGGGACATGGGACGAGAAGATGGAATGCTCTCGTGTGATGCAGAGCAGCAGAGGGGGGGAGAACGGCGCCGACGGACGACAGAAAACCGTGTATCAGACGCTCAAAGCCAAAGAGCTGTGGAGGAAGACTCCACTGCCGTAAGATATTCCCAAACACGTACAATTAAAAGAATATTCTGTGGTGCTCAATTAACAGCATTTGTTCCTTATTTTCTTTAAAAAAAAAAAAAAAAAAAAAAGCAATAATCTGGGTTACAGTGAGGCACTAGTGATGGAAGTGAATGGGGCTGATTGATAAACGTTAAATTAATGTTTCAAAAGTGTAGCCACAAGATGTAAAAAAAAAAAAAAAAGGTTAACATGATTTTACTGTGAAATCACTTATTAATCTTTTCTGATTGAAGTTTTTAATTAATGCGCACATTTTAATCAGTCGTTACACCAGTAGGTGGCGACAAGTGACTCTTACAAAAATGTATTTGTCATTGAAGCATTCAGGAGATTCATTCAAAAACACTGATTGTTTGTGAAACAAATTGAAGTCTTTATGAGAGTGTCATTGAATCATTCATTCAAACTGATTAAAAAAAAACAATAATTGTTGTTATTATTATTATTATTATTATTGAAATACTATAATACTATTGAAATAGTGAAAAATAATAATATTAAATGCTGTTTTTATTTTACAATACAATATTATCGCAGTAGTAAAATATCACTAGTGAATTTTTAGTGAAAAATATTGTGAATAAATTATTAAATTAATTTATTATTATTATTATTATTATTATTGTATCGAATCGAATTCTGGGGGAAAAAACAGGTTGTCATTCTTGTTTGATCACATGCCTGATTACTTAAGTGATTTTATAAAATTATAAGCTTCACATTTCTGCTTCACAAATTCTCAAAAAATTGGCCCTCATTCACTTTTCCATTGTAAATGTCTCACTCTAACCTCGATTTTGCTTTTCTTTTTCTTTTTTTTAAGAAAACGAGGCATAAGCCACAAATGCTATCACTTGCTGTCAGCTGCTTAAATTGTTTTGAACATGGAATATTTCTTTAATTAATGAATATTAATTAGAATACATGACTGGACTTCCAATGAAGGTTACGAAGTAATGTCGCCATTGCCTTATTAATATTTGAGTAGTTGTAGCCTTGGCTTAGTATTTAGTGGATGCTTTTTGACACATCAAGTTGTGATGCGCCATAATTTTTCTGCCCTCTCTCTCTACTGTGTATACAGGGATGGCGCTGAAAACATGTACTACTTCTCAACACTGGCGTTGACACTGAACGAGCCAGAGGAGGGCGTTGCTCCCACAGACAGCAGGAGGCGGCCGGACCAGCGTCTGATGGAGCAGGGCCGCTGGGAGGAGGCCAACGCTGAGAAACAAAGACTGGAGGAGAAGCAGCGCACCGCCCGCCGAGAAAGAGAGCGAGAGGCCAACCGCACTGCCAGCCCTACAGAAGAGGGTAAGGAGCCAGCAGATGGGGGTAAAGTGACCTTTTATTTGTCCTTCTACACGTCTCTCCTCCTTTCTTCCGCCTTCTCGGCATCTCTCGTTCACTCCCGTGTGTCTGTCTCTGTCTTTCCCTCAAGCTCTCATTGAGGACTCCATATCTGACTCGCCTCTAAAAAGCAAGTACTCCTGTTCTACTTAGTTTTCCCTTTATCTTTTCTCTTTTTGATTGTCGTCTTCTGAATTTTCTCACATCTCACACAAACACACAATGTAGTAGTGCTTATTTGCATATTATTAAAGTAATAGTTCACCTAAAAATGAGCATTTTGTCATCTTGTTCCAAATTCGTATGACTTTTTTTTTTTTTTTTTTTTTTTTCTTCTTCTTCTTCTTCTTCCGTAGAGCTTTTCCATATAATCAAAGAAAGGGACTCGGGCTGTTGAGCTCCAAACAGTGTTATTTTAGTAGCAGTAATATTTTGAATTTATTTTTTATTTATTTATTTATTTTTTAATATATATTATTTAAAATGAATTTTTATCTTTATTTTCTATTTTAGTAAGTTAAATTGGTTAAGTTTAGTACATTTTTTTTTTTTTTTTAATTTTAGTACTTCGAATTAAACTAAATGAAATTTAGCTGAAATAATTTGTTAATGATTATTTTATTGTAATTAACCATTTTTTATTTTACGAAAAATGACCAGTAAACTAGTTTTGTAACACTTTTTTCTTTAAAATTTCACTCTTTAAAAAAAAAGTCATATGAGGTATGGAGCGACGAGGGTGAGTAAATGATGACAGGATTTTTATTTTTGGTGAACTATCCCTTTAATAGGAGCACTTTCCACACCTCCATTATGCCATTCACTCATTGTATTCTTTCTTTTTTTGTTTTTGTCTTAATTTGCATCCCCACTTTTAATTTTTGGCTGCTCGTCTCTCAACTCTGATCAGCTGAAGAAGTCGAGATTGCCAGTGAGCCCTCTGAGACCACTTACAAAAGCAAGTACCATCCCATCCCTCTCCCTAATCACTGTTTCTCACGTTTATCATCCAATCATCTTCATTTTCCATCTGTCTATCCCTCCATCAGCTGACACGGATGAAACTTCCTCCGATCTTTCGCTCTCAAGCAAGTAGCAGAATCAACACAAACCACTGCTGCCTAGTGTCATTTAGTCTGTTTTAGGCTGTTTTCACACTTAGTTTTATTTGAATTCTCCTTGCATCATGCATATTTAAAGAGGACCTATTATGCTTTTTGGCATGTTCATCTTTCTTTAGTTTGTTGCTCATGAAAAAGGTCTGAAAAGTTACAAAGCACAAAGTCACTCCAAAGGGAGTTATTCTCTATATCAGTAAAACTGTGTCTAAACTTCCTGAAACACCTCCATTGTAGTCATGAGTTTTCTTCCAGGAACGAACTTGTCACAATATTCTTCACTTAAATAATTCCCGCCCAAGGCATACACAAAAAAAAGGAGTGAGGCTTGGTTAAGTTAGTTAGTAGTGTGTTGAAACTTGCGGTTATTGTAAGGGCGTGACATTTCCCAAACACACTCAAAGCGGTTGACCAATCACAACACGCTAGTCCAGCCCACCAATCAGAGCACATTGAGCTTTTCAGAAGGAGGGGGTTTATATAGACAGGAACTAAACAGAGCGTTACTGGATGAGATGAGCTGCAACAATGTGAAAAAATAATGTTTTTTGAACATTCAAGCATGATAACTTATTCTAGTAGAGCAATAACAAAATCAAGACTTTGTAAAAGGGCATAATAGGTCTTTAAACAAGCATTTCAAATCAGTTCCATGATGCATACATTTAACTTCCATTAGTGGGCAATGTGAATGCATAACTTGCAGCACTATATAGACAGAGACTACACTCTAAAAAACACTGGGTTAAAAACAACCCAAGGGCTGGGTAAATATAGGACAGAACACATGTTGGGTTCATTTTACCCAGCAAATTGGGTTGTTTATTTAACCCAGCATAATGGGTTGATTCATTTTTACTATAATACTACCTTTTTTCCCCTTCATATATGAATGAACGTTTACGGATTATAAACTTTAAATACTCCACACAACCTCTGGTTTGCATGATAATTCCTTTATTTTCAATCATATTTGATAGTATAGCATATTTTATATCGTTTTTAATACATGTTGCCTACATTTAAGCTTGTTTAACAAATATTAGAAGTAAAAATTAAACATTTAGAAGTAATTCAAGTGTAATCGACCAGTCTCTGTTATCCTGTTTCCACCGTAAAACCTGTATTTTACTGAAGGCATTCACCAATTTGACGGAGCTTCACTGCTGTCTCCTGAAGAGGTCGTAAAAAGCCTGCGATAAATAACTCAACCCCTGGGTTGTTATGTCTGACCCAGGATCTGGGTTACACAAAAACTACTCAAACACTGGAAAAATAACCCCCCTAAATAAATGACCCAAAAGACTCAACCCAGGATTTGGGTAGAAAAAATAACCCAATATTTTTTAGAGTGTCATTGTTGAAGTCCATTCCCCATTAGTCTTTCATTTCTTCAGTTCACTCCTCCGGTGCATGCTAACCTGTCTCTCACTCCTCTTCTCTTTGCCTGCATCCCTCCATCTTCAACTTTGTGCATCTTCAGCTGAAACACTGCACGGCTCACATCCACCGGAGTACTCAAGCAAGTACCACACAGTTCACGTAGAACGTTACAAAGCCAGAACGTTTACGGCTGTTAGAGCTGCATGTTTAAAGGGGTCAGATCATACATTTGTTTAAAATTTTAAGCAGATATCAGGAGGGAAAAATTGGCACCAAAAACATTCATGATTTAGTTCTTTACTTTAGTTATACTTAACTCTACCAGTATTTCTTCATGACCATTGTGACATCCTGACCCACAGAATTCAGTCTTTTTTTTTTTTAACAGCATAAGATCTACAATTTGTGTTAATATATTCATATGATCCTTTTAACTATTGCAGACACAAGGTTTATACACTGATAAACTGTATTATCTCATGAAACTGCACACATTACCCACCCATCCATATTACCACACACATTATAAAATGGCAGTCGTGTGGTCAGACTTTGACTTGTGAATTTGTGAGCACTGTCTCACTTTCTGCTCTGTCTCGCTCTAGTGGAGGGTCCTTTTGGAGCTCCGGTCAAAAGCAAGTAACATCCACCCAAAACCCTTCCAGCCCCTCCATCTCACACCTCTAATAGAGCTGGGCAGTGTGATCAAGCAGAAAACTGTAGTTTAACCATTTTTAATTTTGACACCTCATGCCACTCTCATCAAGTGTGAGCATGTAGATTGTTTAAAATACAAAAGAGGTGCGCACATTCCTCAAACCCAGACAGGGCTCAGGTGCAGGACAAGAGACAAACTGAAGCAAAAAACAAACGTGTAATGTCCGTTTAAAAAAAAAAAAAAAAAAAAAAAAAAAAAATTTATTGCAACGTTTCGACCAGGTGTGCCTGACGAAGACCTGATGGTATACTCTATCTATATATATATATATATATATATATATATATAACTAGTACTGTCAATCGATTAAAAAAATAACTAATTGCACGTTTTTCTGTAATTAATCGCGATTAATCCCACCTAACATTAAAGTTTTTAATTTATTTTTATATTATTATAATTTCACATTTAATCTCCAAATTAATGTAAAAACAACATAAAGACAGTATATTTTAAATATTTGATCCAACAGGTAGAAAATATCCAAAGTTATCAAACATTTCATAGTCTTCACTGCATAATTTAGATTATTCATTTAGATTTGTATTCATTTTTATTAAAGCTACAAAAGTTATTCAATTAAGAGCAGTGAGTGATTTCCTTTTTCTTTTGTTCTTTGATTAACATTAATGGCAGACTGTAGCTGGTTTATTAGGCTGCTGTTACTTTAAGACCTGTCACACATGATGTGGATCTGCATCCTATTTTCTCACAATCCTGTCACACAGACAGGAGATTCACAGACAGTGCACCACTTTAAAAAAGACGCAAGGAATTCAGTGTCTTCAGTGGCGCAGCAGTTAGCAAGTATGCCTTGCAGACTTGGCTTTTAACACAATCGACGTGGGTTCGAATCCGCCTTTTTCCAAGCTTGCATTTATTTTCAATAAAAATGAAAATAATGTGGAAATAAACTGTGAACAAGTGTTTAATAATATTAAAAGTGTTTATTGGGTAGAGTTAGGGGAAGGTGTAGGGAGGGTTTTTATTCTCCCAATAAGGCAGCATCTATTTAATAATTTTAATAAATATAATCATTTACACTGTATGATATTATTGCATCCTGTTAATGTACAAAAATACTGAGGTGCAAATAGTATCTGCCGATATAAAGTATAGATAGCATCTATGTACTATTTACACTTACTGCAAAGAACTGATACTTCTACATGGTGTAAATAGAATCTATCGCTATTTTCACTAAGTGTAAACAGCATATCGCTAAGAAAATGCTGCTATTGTCACTGTGTAAATAGAATATATTGCTATTTTCACTTAGTGTAAATAGCATCTATTGCTAAGAAAATATGCTATTTTCACTTAGCCGCTGCCAAAAAATAATCACATGCGTTAACGCGTTAATATTGACAGCACTAATATAAACCTATACACATGTATTTTTTTTATATTTATTTTATTTTTTACTCCATAATAAAGTATGTTTTATTTATGGGATTGTGCAGAAATGAGCATTACTACATTATTATGTAATATATTGAAAATTTTTGCATGCAGTGTCTATAAAAAAAAAAACTTCATTGTTATATATCTTACAATTGCTATAATATAAAATTGTACTGTATAATTTGGACTGTGATATAAAATGTTGGTCATACCGCCCATCTCTAAACTCTACCAATATTTGTTTCCCTCTTCGCTTTTTTATTTTTTCTCTTATGTTGACCATGTGCTTTTCTTAGCTCCTGTTTATCAGCCTGTTATGTTAACGTAGAGTGCGAAATGTGTTGAATCAGAGATTGTAGGTGATTGTGTAAGTTTAGATTTGATAGTTTAGTCAACGTTTGTCTTGTAAGTTCCTGGCTACATTTGAAATAGTGCCTAATGGCTCGTTTCCACCAAGCAGCACGGTTCAGTTCAGTACAGTACGATTCGGGATGGTAAACCCTGGTCCGGCTTGCGTTTCCACTGCCAACAGTACCCCCTTACTTGATAAGGTGTGGGGTATGCCAGAAAGTAGCGATCAACGTCATTCTTGCGTGAAGAAGAAAGTGACAATAAACAATGGAGGACATACAGCAGCTTTGTTTGAGCAAAGGCTGAAGGCTGCAAAGAAAAACAGCTGAAAAATACACATTGTGTCGCAACGGTATTGTTATTCCCCTTGTAGCATGCGCAAATGACGATTCTCTGTCAACCAATCAACGTTCTGCAGTGAGTGTAGCTCCACCCTTTTGGTACTGGTACTATTGTGCTAGGTACCCCAATGGAAGGGTCCCAAAAAAGTAGTACGGTACGGTTCGGAATTAGGTAACCATTCACAACTTCTGACAATGGAAGCGGCAAAAATTGCGTACCGTACTGTACTGAACCGTTCCACTCGATGGAAATGAGCCATATTAGTCGTCTGTTCTGTAGAAAAGACTGCAAAGGCTCTGTTGAGTTAATTGTACCTTCTTGTACTTACTATTCTTTAATTAAGTGACTGTTTGTTTGCTTTTGTATGTCCGTGTTCGATCAGGCGGTCATCAGGACAACTACAAGGCGATGTGGTTCGAGCGACGCGTCGACCCGGCGACAGGAGAGCCCACGCACATCTACAGAGGGGGATATTGGGAGGCCAAGGAGCAGGGCAGCTGGGACTCCTGCCCGGATATCTTCTGATCTGAATCACGCACATGCCCCACAACACCCTCACTTTCCCCTTGCCCAGAAAAAACAAATCAAACGAAAGCTGAGTCAGCTGCCCCATCCTCTTTTCCCTATCGTAGTATATCAAGATACACGTTCTGTCTTTCGCCAGCCGTGCTCTAATCAGTGGACATTAAAGGGACATCTAAATGGTTCGGGAATGCTTTCCCACCACCGTCCACTGTGTGTCGCTCTCTATTCCTCGTGTTCACGGGGTTATTAAAGCATAGGGTTCATGGTTCAGTAGACGCTAGCGTTAGAAAAACATCCTTCTGAATCCCTTTCCTGCTCCACACGTCTTCCTCAGGCTGTGGACGTCACCTTCTTAAACATCCCGGGGATATGGAGGCCTGTTTGCTCGTGTGTGTGTGTGACTTAGCGAATGTGTGATTGAGTTTAGAGAAGCGCTGTAGTGCTCTTTGTTTGCGTGAGAGACGTAGTTTAAGAGCTCGCCTTGGTTTGTGGATTTTAAAGAAGTAGTTTGCATTAATATGAAAGATCTGTCATTGCTTACTCTCAGCCTCATTGTTATTGCAGCTCTTTTGTCAAGCACCAAAAAACACATGATAGAAGTATCACGAAAGGAGTCTGTGACGCTATATATTCCAAGTCTTCTGAATCTATACGATGTGAGGAATTTTGACTGGCACACTAATTACGACGCAAGAACCAGTGGCTTTTGGAGTCAATGACCATCAAATCGCACCATTTTTTTTAAATGAGCTTTGGCACATGTGAAGATTATCATTGAATAGCAATGTAAATTTCAGTCTTTCCTCACAATAAGCTATCGTATTATTTGAAATAATGAAATATAAGTCGTATGCATCACTTTTATGGTGCTTTTGAGTCATTATTTTAGTCCTTTTGACAGCTGTTCTACAGAAAAACTCAAAATATGTGTATTTGAACAACCCGAGGGCGAGTAGATAATGGCACAATTTTCATCATTTTTGCATGAACTATTCCTTTGAAACCAATCACACTTGGAATGTCCTCATTAGAAGCTGAGAGGACCGTGTCAGCCTCATTCTGATACTCTAACACCCGCTAAAATCACTTAAACTGACTAAAGAATTGTCCATAACCTACAGAACAGCATATCTGCTGATCCTCATGAGGGATTGTGCTGGTCTTTTCAGGAAAGCGTCAATGTAGCCAGAGGAACACATTGCACTGGTTTTAGTTTCAGTGTTTAAAACTGACAAGTGATGTGTAGAGCACGAGACACCAAAGGAACAACCTGTTTGTTGATGTTCCCCTTCAGCCTGGTCACAGATGCTTTATGGTTCTGCGGTGTCCACAAACTGAGGCGCTCAAGTGTGTGTGAGAGTGAGTGTATTCAAATGGGCATGTGAGGTCAAGGGAGAACTCTCAAACTACTCTGTGTATGTGTGTGTGTGTGTGATCATGAGTAACGTATTTGGGGTTTGTTGTATATTCCAGTGAAACAAAAAAGAAAAATCTCATTTTATTTTCAAGTGTACTTAAAACACATGCGTGGGGGAAAAAAGCGAGAATACAGCAATGCAAAAACATTGCCAATATTTGTGTATATATATCAAATAATGAAGTAAAATATTCATACTAATAATACCAATTCTTCTAATGCTGAAACTGACAGCTAGAGTTATAATTATGATGGTAATTTTGATGTAGTTTGAGGGTTCAACACAATTATTTGGACTTTTTATCTGTTTTTTGTTTTTGTTTTTTTGTCTTTTTGATATGGGAAGCGACGACACATCTGTTTTCTCCCATAGCAAAGATGTGTTTTGATTATTGTCCTTTAATGGATCCAGACTAATGGAAATTTTATATATATGTACATCTATCCCATCATTGTCCTATTCCGTTAAAACAGCCGTGAATTCAGTTATACTGCTGTTTGTAATCATTACAGTTTTCTTTGTTTGCAGTCTCTTTTTATTTGTACAACTGTCATCATTTGATTTATTTTCTTTGACTGTCATTTCTCAAGTTTTTCCTTACTACCGCTGGTTTTCATTCTTGTTTGTCCTGTTCGTGTTGTCCCTCTCTTGGCCTCTGATCATTGTGTTACGGCACAGAATTGCTCTTGACTGTCGTCATAGTGCAGATGATGATGATAATAAAAGCTGGTTTGAAAAGGAAACGGTCAAACACACAACAGTCTGTCATGCCTGTCATTATGAAGTCACACTTTACATATTTTGCGTATTTTAGAGATCATGAATGGAATTGCAGTTGGTGGGTAAGTTTCGGTTTCCTGCCTTCTGCTCTGGAGGACCGCCACCCTTTTTACAAGAATCAGGATTCTCATGTGATTTATAGTCCTGGAATTTTTTTTTTTTTGCTCCAAAGTGTTTCATTGGCTAAATATTGCTAGATAATCATCAGTTGGTTTTTTTTTTGTTGTTGTTTTTTTAAGTCTTTCTTGAGAAATGTGTACTCTAAGAAGTATTATTTAAACCAGTTAATTTCAAGGATTAGTACCGCATGTAAAACTGCTAGACATACAAACCGCCCATATTCTCTATAAAATGAATTTTAATTAATTGTGAAAGTCTGGAAAAGTCTTTGAAATTCATTAATCAAAGTGTGTTCAATGCCCTTTAGTTTTTTAATTTTTTAACTCTGAAACTCCTCATTAGTGTAAAATACATTTTTAATCTGTTCATATAAATCATATCAGAGCAGTAAATGAGTAAAATACACTTGCCCATCACAGTCAATGAAATAGTCATGGTAAAATGCTTAAATTGATGGATATGATTCTCTTCTTTTAATCATGTATTGCACATTTACCCTGTTAAATTTGACCGGTTTCTTTGTGTAAATGTTTTAAGTCGTAATACCTACTACTGACAAAAAGTTTATAACATTTAACTCAATGCACACAAATTATATTATTAGAACTAAAGTAATAATAATATTCTGAATTAAATTTGAACTTAATTTTTAAAAAAAATCTTTTTAGGAACAAGCTTAAACACATCACATAGGCCTATATTTGTTTTTAAATTAGTATTTTCATTTTAGTAAATTGTGTTTTTGTCTGTTTTATTTATTTTTTGTTTTAGTAATTTTAGTCAAATTACTGTAGAAGTGTTGCCTTGGCAATTAACTCTCTCTCTCTCTCTCTCTCTCTCTCTCTCTCTCTCTATATATATATATATATATATATATATATATATATGTATATATATAATAATGTTTTCTATATAGGCTATATGTATTATTTTAGTTACTATATTTTGTCAATTAATGTAAATGTGTTTTAATAGTTTGGTTTAGTTAATAAGACTGACACTGTGCATTATTCAGGGATCTGAAAACTAGTACACAGGTTAAGTTTCTATTTCCCAGCTCTGAGCTTTTCAAAGGGGGCATGTCCTGAAGGAATCATTTTAAAATGAGCTGCAGCATCTTCCTCTGCTGTTCAGTGAGACGGTGAACTTCACTCACTACAGATCAATAACCAGATCACTGCAAGAAACTTGGAGGATCTTCACCATACAAGGTATACAAGTTAAGATATTTGTGTTGTCCATAAAGACAGTATTTTAAATGCTTGTGATGCTTAAAACCCATGTGCTTCTCTTCCACTTGGCTTTAGGGAGATACTGAGAAGCAGAAACATCAACTCTGCAACTGCAAAAAAACTTTTACACATTGTCTTTTCACATTTTCTGTTGTAGTTAATGTATGGGATAGGTAGTTGACATCATGCTCTCACTGTCCTTTGATGAAAAAAAATATATATAGAGAGAGAGAATGAGTATTTTGAACGTTCTCAATATCTCAATTTTATGGTCTTATGTTTGCACTGTTGAAAACAAGTTCATATGGTTATTTTGTATAATTGTATTATACACTGTATTGAATTATAATACAATTTAGTGTGTGTGTGTGTATATATATATATATATACACACACTAAATTGTAGCTACTAATTTCATCTTCAACGGTGTAATTAGATTGTTGCTAATTACTTTCTCAATCCCATATCAGACCAGATGAACAATACAAGGATAGGCTTGAACTGCTTTTAAATTTTTAAATGAATCATACAAAATTGCATTAATTATTCTTGAACTAACCAAAGTATTTCAAGGGAGAAGGTTACATTAAAAACATACATTTTAACGTCAGATGAAATTCTGATGTTAAATCCACTATTGTTTTACATTTGTTCTATAGTCTATACAGTATTTAATGCAATTACATCAGAAATAACTGTAATTAAATTAAGATACAGAAAAATTAAGAGCAATCCCTTACTTTTTCAAGGGGAAAGTAATAATATTACAGTAATTAGTTTCTTAGTAATGCATTACACATTGTATTGAATTGTACAATGGTCATAACACTACCAGTGAAATGAAAAAAGCCAAAAAGGCTGATTTAAAAGCGGTGGAAAATAAAAATGGTGATCAATTACAGCATCTAAAATGCACTTTTAGATTTTAACTAAAGTTCAATGTTTTTATGCTTAGGCACTGATTTTTTTTTTTTTTTTTTTTAATTACTGGCTCCTTGTGTTTTACTATCATTTTAAATCTTTAAATATTTCATCATTGGCGCTCTCTCTCTCTCACACAGTCGTCCATCATGGTGGTGAGCACCCTGAATGAACTGCCCCTGCTGAAATACTCCGGCTTCGGTCAGCCGTGGCCGAAACATGGCCTGGACCTGTTGTACTGGTTTGCTCATGACTATATAGACTTAAGCAATGGTGAAATTGTCCCCTGGTTCAGGCCTCAGAATGGAGACTTTGGCTTTCACAAGTTCCAAAACAGAATTGAAGAAGAGGATCACATTGTACCCATTCGAAATCTCCCATACTATGAGGTGGGCAACCTTAATTATCCAGGTGCAGAGAAGCTCCCAGATTATGTCACAGAAAAACACAGCCGCAGCAAGCCTATTCCTGACAGTAACAAGGATCGCATTATTGTGCGTCTGGACGAAAATGGCAGCTTCAGCAGGGTGTATGTGACTGAACACAGTGACCCGAAAAGATTTGACAGCAGCAAAACCTACCGCGTGAGTCAGGGCCTCCTCCAAATCATCAAGAACATGAGTCGAGATCAGTATCTCTCTGCGGTCTCCAACACTCGAGAGGAACATGTCAGACCACAGAGTCAGAGTTATGAGACGCCGTCTAACGACTCCTGGTGTGCCATTCTTTAAATATAAAGAGCCTGCCATTCATCTACTCTCATTTTATTCGTGATTATTATATAAATATTTTTTATATAATCTTTTACATTGAACTGATTAAAATATTCATTAGTGATGTGCGGGAAATCGCGCCTTTATGAATCGATTGTGTGAATCGAAGCACGTACCTGTTCAAGTCACGTGATTTCAGCAAACGAGGCTTCGTTATATCCTACTGTTTTGAAATGTCAGTACTGTGAGGATGGGGTGGTATTAAATGTATTAAACGTGTGGTTGTCAGTGAATCTCGAGTCATTTTTACCATGTAATTTTTTAAAAGTTGATTAGAATGCATTTACATGACTTTAACCAGCAGATGTCGTCAGCGTGCAGAGTTTCGAGCGCCCGAAGATTCATTTGGTTCAGTTCAATTGGTTCAGTTGAATCGAAGCCTCACTTCTCCCGTCACTGTTATGTTGTTCATGTTATGTCTCCTTATATAATCACACATTTTTATTCATTTGCTGTTTTCCTTTCATTTCTATTCAATATGTGATTTCTCTGGCTTGATTTGAAATAAAATGACTTTGGAAGCTCATACTTTGTACTGTTCTTTTTTTGTTTGTGTAAATGCATCTCTTTCAGTAATATCAGATGCCCTTGAAAACAGGTGCTATGCCTACATGTGAGGGGGACTGGGGCTGGTTGACAGAATTTTCATTCTTTATTGAGTATTTCTGATTTATCAAACAATATGATTTTAGTGTTAAAAGGGAAGCAACAAACAGAAAAGATTAAAATGAAATTTTATACCAAACTAATTCCACAACTCACATTTGTTTGTCATAGTTCTTCGGCTATTGTCATGCAATTATGTGCATGGAGCAGCATCAGTTTCTGTTTGCAGATCTTTGCTCCACCCACAAAAGGCATTAGAGTATAAATACTCTCCCATCACTTCTGCAGGGTAGAGTGTATTTGTTTTATGTGTTCATATAGCTGATTATTATTGCTATTTATTATTGCTATATATTATTGCTATTATTTACAGTTACAAAACCAGATTAAGAGCATCTATATAACATCTTTGACACAAGCTGCTACATAAGGAACTGCTGGATACAACAATCTTTTTCAAATGCAGAATTATCAGAGACACGGTGAGAGCATTAAATAGTCCCTTTTGACAGACCTTTTATTTATTCAAAAACATAAATTATGAATTTGAATCAAATGAGCTGTAATAGACAATCTGGAATTTTATTGCATTTTGCAGTTTTTCGTAAGTTTGATAATAAAAAATATCCTTCTTTTCATTACAAGTGCACCATTGTAAAACCAGTTGTGTTCTTTACATTTTTACAAGAGAATTACCAGGAATATGATGAGAACCCTAAATGAATTTGTCTGATCTGAGAGAGACTGAGTTTGGTCAGCCACCTCCCAGACACGGTCTGATCTTGCTGTGGTGGTTTGCTCATGAATGTGTTCAGATTGACTTTAATGGATATATGATTGCTCAGTGCGACCCTGAAAATGCAGCTTTTGGCGATTCCATAACATGGTTGGACCTCTTCTTGACACTAAACTACCATACTATGAGGTGGGAAACCTGAACATCACTGGCTCACTGCCTGAATATGTCACTGAGGATTACACAGGATATTTAGATGACAGCAACACTGATCGCATCATTGTTTTATTTAAACCAAGCTGGTCCACTCAACAATTCAACAGGATTTATGTGACACAGCACTCAGATCAGACGAACTTTGACTGGAATCACACTTACTGCATTGGTTCTGATCTCATGAAGGACATTAAAGAGTTAAACCAGGAAAAATTCCTCAGAGAAACTTTGAATGATTCTTATCATATTACTATAGAATAGCATTGCAGTCGCTCACAGTTTCCATTTCCAGCTCAGTCAGTGGAGAGTGAACCTTATCAGAATCAAAAGCCAACTGTCTTTCCATCCACTGCGACTGTGAAAAAATTCTGCACTGTGCTGATTTGTACATTATTGCTCATTTTTGTTGTTTTCTTCTTTGCTTTTAATAATTAAAATATAGTTTTCACGCTGTTTGTTTTGTTTGTTTTTAATTGTATTGCAGCTTGTCTCTATTTGGACAAATGGCTTATTTGGATACTAAATGAATATAATCAATGATAAGTATGTTTAAATATAATTATAAATATATGCTCAAATTCTATAAATTTAAGATATGTTGTTGAGCTTTGCATGTTTATCACTTGATTTATTACAATGATGTAGATAAATATTTTAGCTCGAGGGAGACAGAAGGTGAAACTTTAATATGAAATCTGAATATGAGTGAGACATTATAGTTGAATCTAAAGTAGCTTTAATGTAAATCCCATCATGAACAGTCCCTAATGTGTTTCTGCATAAGTTTCGCTTTCCGCATGATGCGTTTCTGTTCATCAAAACAGAAACACATGTACAACCTGTGGGACAACTAATGTTTGTTACTATAGAGTAGTTCCTGTGACTAGTTCAGTGACATCAGCAAATATGCAGTGTTTTCATGTCATATAAATGAGGCAGTCAGTGCCAAAGATCTAAGTAAGGTGTTTCACTACAAGGTAAGACGTATCTTTTTTAATGTGTTTATGTATACTTTACTTGCAGTACACACACACACACACAAATATATATATATATATATATATATATATATATATATATATATATGCACACACGTGTGTGTGCTTTTAATTGATTTTGACCTGTGTTTATGCTTTTACAGATATGGTAGATCAGTGCACTACAGATTAACCCTTCATCTCACTGCAATAATTTTGGAGGATCAGTTTTTCTCAGTGTTTTGTAAGTAATCAGTATCTGTAAATGTGTTTTAGCCAGTCTCTGGGGCTGCTGTTTGGTTTTGGTCAAAACAGACTTTGATGTGCTGCTTTTGAGAGAAAATCTGCTGAATATTCAAATTTGTTAAATATATAGAGCTGAGAGTACTACACTCTTATTGGTAGCTGAAAACACCATCACCATTAGTCCAATATTTAATAAATGACCGTGTAAACAGCAGGAGATTTACAGAACTTTATGAAGAACAGGCGTTCCAGGTCTGCAGACTTAATGATGAAAATAACTGATTTAAATGAAGTCAAACTGATTTATGTTTTTTATTTTTATTTAATTTATTAATATTTTATATATATATATATATATATATATATATATATATATATATAAAAACATAATATTATAACATTTATTGCATTACAAGTGCACTATTTTTTCCAACAGAATTATCATGAACATGATAAGAACCCTGTATGATTTGTCTGATCTGAAAGAGTCCAGGTTTGGCCGGCCGCCTCCCAGACACGGTCTGAACTTGCTGTGGTGGTTTGCTCACGAATGTGTTCAGATCGACTCCAATGGTCGTATGATTGCTCGCTGCGACCCTGAAAATGGAGCTT
Organism: Mylopharyngodon piceus; assembly: GCA_039654765.1. Classification (NCBI taxonomy): domain Eukaryota; kingdom Metazoa; phylum Chordata; class Actinopteri; order Cypriniformes; family Xenocyprididae; genus Mylopharyngodon; species Mylopharyngodon piceus. The sequence goes on from CM077440.1 coordinate 35,981,508, forward strand.
TTGGCTTCCACCGATTCTATAATAGGGAGAGACTTCTTCCTTACACTGACCTCCCATACTATGAAGTGGGCAACCTGCACATCACTCACTCACTGCCACATTATGTCACTGAGGATTACACAGGATATTTAGATGACAGCAACACTGATCGCATCATTGTTTCCTTTGACTCAGGGTTGAACAGATTTGACAGGATTTATGTGACACAGCACTCAGATCAGGTGAAGTTTGACCAGAATCACACTTACTGCATTAGCTCTGATCTCATGAAAGACATTAAAAATTTGAGCCGTGAGGAATTCCTCAGAAAACCCATGAATCCTTCAGTATATATAGACATGCCAGTGCAGAGTGAAACCAGCTGTCTGAGTAAGAAATGCTGCAGTGTGCTGATTTGTGTCATTGTACTGTTGCTCATTATTGCTGCTATTGTTTATTTTTCATTGTGAAAAATGAAATAGTTTTGATCCATGCTGTTAGCTATTCTAGCCATACAGTGTTGAGCACTGCATGTTTATCACAGCATTCTTTTTAATGGTTCATAAATATTCAAGATTTAGAAGGGCCAAATGTAAAACTATAAGAATCAATCTTAATATTGATATTAATCTAAATATTGGGTGACACACTCCAATCAATGTCTTCGGTGGTTACATCTTGATTTAATTTCGTTTCATAGTTGTTGTGCTTATTCTTTGACATAAATACAAACAGAGAATGTATTAAAACTCCAAAAACCATTGACTTGTGTTTGTGTGGGTTTTTTTTATTCAACAATGTAAACTTGTCTGTTACTTTGCCATAAGTGCCATCAATATACATTTAATATCATGAACCATAAATCTTAATAAATTATAATATGTTTTAATGTGTATCATACTATTAAATATTTAATATGAACTCTGAATATGAGTAAGACATACAACTCATGAACTGTCCCATCTGCTCTAGTGTGTTCCTGCATCAGTTTCTCTTTCCACACTGATGAGCTTCTGTTCATCTCTATAGCAACAGACACACATGAACAATCTGCTGGACAACTAATGTGTGTTACTATAGAGTAGGGGTTGCACAGACTAATTGACTATATGCACGGAGCGTTTTTTAGAACTTCCTTAATAATATAAGCCAGCTGGAAAACTTCCGGTGAAATGTCAGTTGCTGCATGATGTGTTGAGCATCAATAGTGTAATACTTCGTTTATAATCAGAATATAGTCACTTAAATAGTCAGGCATAGCATTAATTTAGTTATTCAAACGTAAGACGACATAAAAAATAAATAAATAAAGACGTACTTCAGTGTTCCTCCTCGGCTAAATTCAATTCGACCATCAGTTTTCACACTTTCGTGTGAAAAAAAGAGTCAAAAATTAAATAATTATTGTGCACTATAGATAGATTCATTGAATAAAATATGAGTTTTCACAAGTGTGCTGAAATCATTGATCTTGCGCTGCACTGACTGACAGCTGCTGTGATTATAAAGGGAAAGCGCGGTGCTCGCTTTCTGTGTTATTCATTCACAAGAAAAGTTATTGTTTTTCATGAGATTTTGTGAGTACTTCATACTTCACCTTGGCAAAATATATTTTTAAACCTAGTTATTTTATAATGTTTAATATTTATTTAAAAGTGAAACTAAGTGAAAAACTATTAAAGGAAATGGCTAATATATGTGCAAATAAATGCTACTCTGCCGCCACCTGCTGGTTATAGTGGTAATTAATGTGTTTTTTTTTATTTTTAAATAAGTGTTTTCTATCAAATGTTGGATTTCCTACATTTTGAAACGTTCGGTTTTACAAATGGGTACAATCTCAGAAGGATGAACAAATAATGTTTGTGGTCATCACATTAAAAATAACATTTGAAGTGCTGGAAAAAAATGCGTGTGCGTGTCTAATTACAGACACAGCATTTCTTAAATGGTCCCATTAGCTTCGTCTTTATTGCAACCAATAAAACTGGTTTATTGGCAAATTAGGTAAATGTGATAACTGTATTAAAATAAGAATACAACATTAAAAAGTCAACCACTGATGGTTTTGTGTCAATATACAGCGAGTACAGAATGAACAGCTAACAGTTCACCGGAAATGCCCAAGCTGGCTTAACGACAACCAGGAAGTAACCGTGCATATAGTCAATTGACTAGTCGACTTTAAAGGAACACTCCACTTTTTTTGAAAATAGGCTCATTTTCCAACTCCCCTAGAGTTAAACAGTTGAGTTTTACCGTTTTCGAATCCATTCAGCCGATCTCCGGGTCTGGCAGTACCACTTTTAGCATAGCTTAGCATAGTTCATTGAATCTGATTAGACCGTTAGCATCTCGCTCAAAAATGACCAAAGAGTTTCGATATTTTTCCTATTTAAAACCTGACTCTTCTGTAGTTACATCGTGTACTAAGACCGACGGAAAATGAAAAGTTGTGATTTTCTAGGCTGATATGGCTAGGAACTATACTCTCATTCCGGCGTAATAATCAAGGAACTTTGCTGCCGTACCATGGGTGCAGCAGGTGCAATGATATTGCGCAGCGTCTCTCACAAATGTCTCCATGGTTGCAAGGCACACTCCCTGTGCAAGCAGGGGGTCACAGGCACTGCGTAATATCATTGCGCCTGCTGCACCCATATGGCAGCAAAGTTCCTTGATTATTACGCCAGAATGAGAGTATAGTTCCTAGCCATATTGGCCTAGAAAATCGCAACTTTTCATTTTCCGTCGGTTTTAGTACACGATGTAACTACAGAAGAGTCAAGGAAAATAGGAAAAATATCTAAACTCTTTGGTCATTTTTGAGCAAGATGCTAACGGTCTAATCAGATTCAATGAACTATGCTAAGCTATGCTAAAAGTGGTACCGCCAGACCCGGAGATCGGCTGAATGAAAAATTGTGCCAATTGTTGGTCATCCCTATCAAAGGCAAAATACATCATTCTCCAAGGACACTTAACTCTTTCTCAGAGGCAAGAAGCCTCCACGTGACACCTTTTGAAAGTGGTCTTATTCTGTTCACAGCCACCTGTTGTTAACTAGAAAAACCCCTGACTAAGCAAAAAATGCTCAGTGGCCAAGTTGACTTTTCAGATACATTTGACCTTCACAGTCACGTAGGCCAACACCTCTGGCTTTAATGGTATTTAAACTAATTCTGCAATTGTTTTCTATAGGATAAATAAAATATTTCGTTACAGACAAGCTCCCAAATTATGTCAGGGCAAATTACAGCCACAGTATTTCAGACAGTAACGAGGATCACATTATTGTGCGTCTGGATGCAGATGGCAGGTTCAACAGGGTGTATTTGACTGAACACAGCGACACGAAACGAACATGAGTCGAGATCAGTATCTGTGTCTCCAACACTCGAGAACAACATGTCAGACTACAGTGTCAGTATGAGACGCCGTCTAACGACTCCTGGTGTGCCATTCTTTAAATATAAAGAGCTGCTTGCCATTAATCTACTCGCATTTTATTCATGATTATTAGTCTATAGCTATAAATATTTTTATAATATTGTACCTTGAACCTGATTAAAATATTCATTGTGCGGGAAATTGCGTCTTTATGAGTCTTTCGAGTGAGTGAATCGACCTGCCCAAGTCACCTGATTTCAGAAAACGAGGCTTCGTTACTGTTTTAAAATGTAAGTGGTGTGAGGATGGGGTTGTATTAAATGTATTAAACCTGTGGTTGTAAGTGATCTCGAGTCATTTTTATAATTTAAGTTGATTAGAATGCATTTACATGACTTTAACCAGCAGATGTCGTCAGCGTGCAGAGTCTCGAGCGCTCGAAGATTCGGTTCAGTTGAATCGAAGTTTCAAAAAGCCTCACTTCTCCTGTCCTATCCATGTTGTGTCTTCTGTTATAATCACACATTTTTATTCATTTGCTGTTTTCCTTTCATTTCTATTCAATATGTGATTCCTCTGTCTTGGTTTGAAATAAAATGACTTTGGAAGCTCATACTTTGTACTGTTCTTTTTTTTGTTTGTGTAAATGCATCTCTTTCAGTAATATCAGATGCCCTTGAAAACAGGTGCTATGCCTACATGTGAGGGAGACTGGGACTGGTTGACAGAATTTTCATTCTTTATTGAGTATTTCTGATTTATCAAACAATATGATTTTAGTGTTAAAAGGGGAGCAACAAACAGAAAAGATTAAAATGCAAATTGTATACCAAACTAATTCCTGTTAACTCGCCTGTTCTGCTAGATCATCATGCACTTATGTGGCATGGAGCAGCATCAGTTTCAGTTTCTATCTTTGCTCCACCCACAAAAGCCATTATCAGAATATGAACACTCCCATCACTTCTGCAGGCTATAAGGTGGATTTATTTTATGCGTTCATATAGCTGATTATTATTGCTTTACAGTTACAAAACAGGAGTGTCTATATAGCGTCTTTGACCTCACACGAGACACTGAAGCTGCTACATGTAAGGAACTGCTGGATAATTATCAGAGACACGGTGAGATCATTCCCTGTTGAGAGACTTTATTTATTTATTTAAAAAACATAAATAATGAATCAGAATCAACTTAGCTCTAATAGCACAGCCGATCAGGACGTCTTTGTTTTTACTTTAAATTTTATTCAAACTCACAGATTAAGTCCATCTCACTCAACTCACAGTCAGTGGAGAGTGAACACTATCAGAGTCAAAGGTCACATCCATCCACGGCGGCTGTGAAAAAATTCTGCACTGTGCTGATTTGTACATTATTGTTCATTTTTTGCTGTTTCCTTCTTGCTTTTAATAATTCAAATATAGATGTCACGCTGTTTGTTTTGTTTGTTTTCAATTGTATTGCAGCTTGTCTCCATTTGGACAAATGGCTTATTTGGATGCTAAATGAATATAATCTATGATAAGTATGTTTAAATATAATTATATGCTCATAAATTCTATAAATGTAAGATATGATGTTGAGTTTTGCATGTTTATCACTTGATTCTTTTAATGATTTATTACAATTATGTAGATAAATATTTCAGCTCGAGGGAGACAGAAGGTTAAACTTCAACACCCAAACAAAAAACAGTGCTTAGGCTGTTTAATATATCATGATAAATATAAATCGCATCCCATGTTGTTGATAAAAGTTATGAATAATGTATAATAAAATGAACATATGATATGAAATCTGAAAAAGTGTAGTTGAATCTAAAGTAAGTAAATCTCCTCATGAACAGTTCCTAATGTGTTTCTGCATAAGTTTCGCTTTCCGCATGATGAGTTTCTGATCATCAAAACAGAAACACATGTAAAACCTGTGGGACAACTAATGTTTGTTACTATAGAGTAGTTCCTGTGACTAGTTCAGTGACATCAGCAAATATGCCTTGTTGACATGTCATATAAATGAGGCAGTCAGTCTCAAAGATCTAAGTAAGGTGTTTCACTACAAGGTAAGACGTATCTTTTTTTTAATGTGTTTATATATACTTTATATACAGTACATATTTTTTATTGATTTTGAACTGTGTTTATGCTTTTACAGATATGGTAGGTTAATCTGCACTACAGATTAACCCTTCATCTCACTACAATAATTTTGGAGGATCAGTTTTTCTCAGTGTTTTGTAAGTAATCAGTATCTGTAAATATGTTTTAGCCAGTCTCTCTTGGGCTGCTGTTTGGTTTTGGTTTAAAACAGACTTTGATGTGCTGCTTTTGAGAGAAAATCTGCTGAATATTCAAATTTGTTAAATATATAGAGTTGAGAGTACTACACTCTTATTGGTAGCTGAAAACACCATCACCATGAGCCCAAATATTTAATAAATGACCATATAAACAGCAGGAGATTTACAGAACTTTATGAAGAACAGGCGTTCCAGTTCTGCAGACTTAACTAATGATGAGTAATTGTACACTTTATATTAAAAAATGTCTCAGGTTACAAATGTAACCATGGTTCCCTTAGAAGGGGAATTCGCACTGCATCTGACAAGACACTAGGGGGAACGCCTCACCGTGAGAAACTTGTAAGACTTTCGTTCATCTTCAGCGAACAAAAGTAGAAGCTCAACCGAACATGAAGCTGCATAACACACGAGAATGAACCTCACTGGTTACGTTTGAGCTTCTGGAAGGTTTTTGTGCATCATTCATGTTAGGTTGAGCTTCTGTTCGCTGATCAATGTTTACGTGTGAGTAAAAGTCTAAATTAAATCTGTTCATCATATAAAGTGATCGAGTCTCTTCAGAAAATTTGGACTAAACCGCTTGATTCATATGAGGAGGAAGGAAGCCAGGTTCAGTTTCAGTTTTAGTTCAGTTTAGTTTATTTCTAAAGCACATTTCAAAAAAGCAACAAGGCTGACCAAAGTGCTGTACCATACAAAAATAAAAAGACCATAGAATAACAGATGAAAGGAAGCAAAGAACAAAACAAGACATTACAATGTATTAAAAGCCAATGAAAAGAGATTTGAATGCAGATAAGACAGAAGTAACCCTAGTGTGGTTTGGAAAGATGTTCCATAAAGTGGGACCAGCCACAGAAAAATCTGTGTTGCCCCAGCACTTTGAGCGAGGTTCACCCACAGATGTCTCTCCATCACCACCATCAGGAAGAAATGGAAGACTCACGGGAGTTGGGCAATTATGTCCAGACAGAAATTGCTCGTCTAGTCTACCAAGAGTGACTCTCACTTTTTCGTGCCTCCAAGGCAGATCTAATCTAAACACGAGTGTATCATCAGGTGTTAAATAACGAGGACACGGATCATCACACTTCCTAAATGCTTTAGCACCGCAAGACTCCACAGCAAAATAATTAAAGTCACTTACTGTACACGCTTCAAACAAAAATCTCCTGAAGACAAAGAAGACCTGCCAATATGATTGTCGTGTTTGTATATTTGCTTCAGACACCGGTCACGGTAAGGCGTTCCCCCTAGTGTCTTGTCAGACGCAGTGCGAGTTCCCATTCAAAAGGAAACATAATATTATAACATTTATTGCATTACAAGAGCACTATTTATTTATTTATTTATTTTCAGCAGAACTGTCAGGAACATGACGAAAACTCGAATGAATGAATGAATTATCTGATCTGAGAAAGACCAGGTATGGTTGGCCACCTCCCAGACATGGTCTGATCTTGCTGTGGTGGTTTGCTCATGAATGTGTTCAGATTGACTATGATCGTATGATTGCTCGCTGCAACCCTGCAAATGGAGCTTTTGGCTTCCACCGATTCTATAATTGGGACAAACTTCTTCCTCGCACTAACCTCCCATACTATGAGGTGGGCAACCTGAACACCCTTGACTCACTGCCACTGTACGTCACTCAGTATTATGCAGGAAATTCAGACAACAGCAACAAAGATCGCATCGTTTTATTTAACTCAAGGTGGAACAGATTTGACTGCGTTTATGTGACACAGCACTCAGATCAGGTGAAGTTTGACCAGAATCACACTTACTGCATTAGCATCAAACTCATGAAGGAGATTAAAAATTTGAGCCTTGAGGATTTCCTCAGAGAACCCATCCTTCCAAAACGACCCAATCCTTCTGAACATTGTTCCATAGACATGACTAACAATGTAATGCCCAATGCTCAAGCAAGACCGTCACGCACTCCTCAGCCAGTGCAGAGTAAACCCAGCTGTCTTCATCCACTGTTGTTTGTTATTCTAGCTCATTCTGAAGCTGCATGTTGCATTTTGCTTCATTTGGATTAGTTGCTTATTTGAATTAAAGAAATTAAATATATTTACATGTTTATTATTATATAAAATATAATATTGCAATGATGTAAATAAATATTCAAGATTTAGAAGGACCAAATGTAAAACTATAAGAATCAATCTTAATATTGATATTAATCTGAATATTGCGTGACACACTCCAATCAATCTTCAGTGGTTACTTCCTGATTTATAGTAATTTCATTGAAAATGGCCATGAAATGGCCGCTGCGAAGCATATGCCGCCAAGAAAGATGGCCGCTGCCGCACCACAGCTGCAGAACAAAATGGCCGCCGCCACACTTGAGCCCTTGCTCACATTGGCGCCCACGCCAGTACCCCTGGGGCTATTAGTGGAATATGAGGGGATGTCCTGGAGTCCTACTCCAGAACCCGTTCCAGTTCTCCACGAGCCCGCTCTAGTTTTCCTCGAGCTCGCTCCAGTACTCCATGAGCCAGCTCCAGTTCTCCACGAGCCCTCTCCAGTCGTCCATGAGCCCGCTCCAGTCCTCCACGAGCCCACTCCAGTGCCAGAATCATCTCCAGACTCCTCTCCAGAGCCCGAGTCAGCTCCAGACTCCGCACCAGGGCCCGAGTCAGCTCCAGACTCTGCACCAGAGCCTGAGTCAGCTCCAGATTCCGCACCAGAGCCTGAGTCAGCTCCAGATTCCGCACCAGAGCCTGAGTCAGCTCCAGACTTCGCACCAGAGCCCGAGTCAGCTCCAGACTCCGCTCCAGCCTTCCACGAGGCCGCTCCAGCCTTCCACGAGCCCGCTCCAGCCTTCCACGAGGCCGCTCCAGCCTTCCACGAGCTCACTCCAGCCTTCCACGAGACCGCTCCAGCCTTCCACGAGGCCGTTCCAGCCTTCCACGAGCTCGCTCCAGCCTTCCACGAGACCGCTCCAGCCTTCCACGAGGTCGCTCCAGCCTTCCACGAGCCCGCTCCAGCCCACGGGTCCGCTCCAGACCACGAGCCCGCTCCGGACCACGAGCCTGCTCCAGCCCACGAGCCCACTCCATTCCACGAATCCGTTATTACCACCACGGATTCTCCCAAAGAAATTGGGGGGGGGGGCATATACCCGTCGGTGGGGAACATATGGGTGGGGTTCAGGAACCGCCAGGGCTGCCCAAGGCTCCTGAACCACCAAGGCCATCCAAGACTCCTGACCCACCATGGCCATCCAAGGATCCAGACCCGCCATGGCCGCCCGAGGTTCCAGACCTGCCATGGCCGCCCGAGGCTCCGGACCCGCCATGGCTGCCCGAGGTCCTAGATCCGCCCTGGAGACCTCTGTACCTGCATGCACCTCCCTCACCCACGTGTAGGTCTCCAGGGCGCCCACCCCCCTCTCCCCGGTTGTTCCATCAACGGCGTGAGGTCGCGCCTACCGGGAGGGGGAGGTACTGTCACAGTTCCCTTCTGTCCTGGACTCCATATCCCATGATCCTCCTTGTTTCCACACCTGCACTCACTTCCTCGTCATCTCCCCATCATCACGGATTACTTGCACCTGGACTTCATCATCAGCACTCCCTTTATATTGGACTCACTTCCCTGCACTCCTGGTCCGTTCTTGTTGTTGTTAAGTTTGCTTATGGTGTTAGATTGTTGTTTTGCTCCTTCGTTTAATAAACCCGTCTCTTGTGGAAGTTCCTATTCTGCCTCATCCCTGCTGCACTACACCATTTGTAACACAATGTCACTAAATAAAGTGATGTTTAGGCTGTCTGTCTGAGGGAAGCAACAAACAAAAGATTAAAATGTACATTTTAAACCAAACTAATGAGACCTGTTTGAGATTTCTGTGTGTGTGTGTGTGTTTATATGATTTATGAGGACACAAATTTGTATAATGGCATAGATATTACACTGGTATTACAATGTAAATGTGGTTTATAAGGACAGTAATTCCTCATAATTAAAATGGCTTAAAAACATACTAAACAATGTTTTATTAAAAATGTAGAACGTTTTCTGTGATGGGTACAATACTATGTCTATTATAACTGAAGGCTATAAAATTCGTGTCATAGCGTTATGTTAAATATCATGCAAATATCTGACATGGAGCAGCATCAGTTTCTGTTTGCTCCACCCACAAAAGACATTATCAGAATATGAACACTCCTATCACTTCTGCAGGGTCAGGAGGATTCATTTTATGAGTTCATGTGGCTGAATTTTATTGATTTATTACTTAAAACCAGGTTAGAAGCGTCTATATAGCAGCGTCTTTGATCTCAAACGAGACACTGTGAAGCTGCTACATGCAAAAAATTGCTGGATACAACAACCTTTTTCAAATTATCAGAGACACAGTGAGATCACTGAATTGTTACAGATTGAGAGACTTTGTTTGTTTGTTCTGTAATTGTATGTTTGATATTAAAAATATCTTTCTTTACATTACAAGTGCACTATTGTTGAAGTAAAACCAGTCGTGTTCTTTACTTTTTTTTCCAGCAGAATTGTCAGGAACAGGATGAGAACCCTGTATGATTTGTCTGATCTGAGAGAGACCAGGTTTGGTCAGCCGCATCCCAGACACGGTCTGAACTTGCTGTGGTGGTTTGCTCATGAATGTGTTCAGATCGACTCCAATGGTCGTATGATTGCTCGCTGCGACCCTGAAAATGGAGCTTTTGGCTTTCGTCGATTCTATAATGTTGATGGACTTCTTCCTTACTCTAATCTCCCATACTATGAGGTGGGAAACCTGAACACCACTGGCCCTCTGCCTGAATATGTCACTGAGGATTACACAGGATATTTAGATGACAGCAACACTGATCGCATCATTGTTTTATTTAAATCAAGCTGCTCCCCTCCAGGATTCGACAGGATTTATGTGACACAGCACTCAGATCAGACGAACTTTGACTGGAATCACACTTATTGCATTAGCTCTGATCTCATGAAGGACATTAAAGAGTTAAGCCGGGAAGAATTCCTCAGAGAAACTTTGAATGATTCTTATCAGATACATTATCAAATGCATTGTAGACGCTCACATTTTCCATCTGCAGCTCAGTCAGTGCAGAATGAACACTATCAGAGTCAAAGGTCACATCCATCCATTAAGAATGTGTGTACAAAATGCTGCAAAATGCTGATGACGTTATTGTTCATTTTTGCAGTTTTTGTCTTGCTTTTAAAATTGAAAATATAGTTTTTATCCACTGCTACATGTTTTTTTTTTTTTTTTTTGAAATGGTGTATTGCAGCTTGTCTTCTTTGGACAAATGTCTTATTTGGATAAAGGTATCTGCTAAATGAATAAATGTACATATAATCCAAGATAAATATGTTTTAATATAAATGTATTGTTTGCTATTCTGTAAATTTAAGATATGATCTTGAGAACTGCATGTTTATCACTGTATTCTTTTAATGATTTATTGCAATGATATAGACAAATATTTAAGATTGTGGGAGACACAAGGTAAAATCTCATCCAATGTTGATAATAAATGTTAAGAATAATATATAATAAAATGAAAAACTTCCTTTCATTAGTTTAGTGACATCAGCAAACATATTGTTGTCATGTCACAAAATTGAGGCAGTCTGTGCCAAAGATCTAGTTGAAGACCTTCTAATTTTTTGCAAATTAAAATGTGTGAATATTCAAAGATTGCAAAATGACATTGTTGTTGTATGTTTTTAACTGTTTGATACATTTGTGAAACTCAAGACCTCTGATTTTGAGCTAATTGCTGTATTTTTACAGAGAATGCCCAATAAGCCTGGACATAAAAATAAAATAAAATAAAATAAAATAAAATAAAATAAGTAATGGGACAGTAAAGAGTAATGAAATCAAATATGATTCAGACTTTGTCCAGTGTGTGTTTCTAGTGCATTTTATCTTAGACACGCCCACTGCTGTCTGTCTGCTTCAGTTTCTGTTTCCTAGATAGTCAGCTGACCTCTCCCTCGCTTCCTGTTGAACTATGGAAGAACTAATGTGTTTATTTATTCACCTCAGACTCATTTTACCCTGAATTCCTCTTTACTGTCCCATTACAGAAACCGACTTTCAAAAATAAACCTAAATATTTGGAGTAAAATAGTGTGACATACACATAGGCTACATGGTAATTTTAAACACCAATTTATATTTAATATTAGTTAAATTGCATGACACGATGTCTTTATGAATATACTAATATCTACGCGTTTTTCTCATCTTACACAGACACGCTACTGTCAGTCTGCTTTAGTTTCACTTTCCCAGTTATTCATCTGTTCTTCCGCGGCTGTAGAAAGTAACACTCTTTCAATAACAACAAAAAACCATCTTTTAATAATACTTTTAACACTGTGAGAGAAAAGAAAAAAACAAATCCAATAGTAAAAGCAGAACCAAATACATTAGCAAACGTTTTAATTTCTGTAAAAGTTATAGATTTTAATTTTATATTAGGCTAATAGGCTAGGTATTGTAAAAGACAGACGTTCTTATTCGACTTTAGGTTGGCATTCATGCGTCTCTAGTGTAGTTTAGTTCCACAAAAATGTTTTTCTGATCCTCCCTTGATAATCATCCAAAAAACTCCAGTGTTAGTGTGTTTTCACCGCCCACTAACACAAATGAAGAAGTGAGCGCGTGAGCTGCACAGACGAGGGTCTTCTCACAGCGCGTGAACGAGGTGCAGTATTCTGTGTTCTGTTTGATTGCTTTTTCTTTTTATAATATACGATCATTTTAAACTTTACACCAGATGTTGCTGTTTACAAATCCTTTTTTTAAACTACACCAAATAGCTCTGGCGTAGTAAACGTAGTTTTATTTTGATATTCTCTCTGCTTTGCAATCTGTATCACAGATGGGCTGTTGAGTGGGTGTGTGTTTAAAGAGAAATGAAACCTACTGTGTCCACTTGTTAGTCCACAAAAACAGAGCAGCCGATAGATAGATAGATAGATAGATAGATACCCAGCTAACAGAATTTTGTTATAAGAATATTCTCTAAATATTCAGTGTTGGTTCTGGGAACGTAAAAAACGTCCAGTTTTCTTGACGTTAGAGGAACGTTTTTATAAGTTATGATGTTCCTCAAACGTTCTTTCAACTTAATTTTGATCTAAAATTCAACATTGTAGGAACGTTGATTTGTAACATTAAAGAACATAAAATGTTCAGTTTTCTTAATGTTAGTACAATGTTATTTAAAGGTTAGTATGATGTTCCTGGAACATTCTTTCAATCATTCAACACCTGCTGTGAACAAGCACTGAAAAAAAGAGAAATAATAACACAAACTACAACTTTCTTCAGCCACAGCCTTAGATGAACTGAAGATGAAAGACATTAAATCTCTGAAGATCTGATTAAACAACTCCACAAACAGCATTACCAGCTTTACTTATTACTAACCAGACTGACTTTATTTCTGTCACACGTCTACAGAAGTTCTTATTGAAAATTAACAGAGGTTTAGATGTTGATGTCTTACTGAAAATGTTTAGTTTGAGGTCACCATAATGGAGATCAGCGTTTGCTTTAGTTGAGCTCTTGACCCTTGACTTTTGTTGAGTTGCTTCTTTATCAGCAATTGCTGGTGTTTTCAAAAAACTTTTTTATACTGATAAAGCAGACCAACATGTCAGTTTTAATAACAGATAAATGACTGCATTAAAGTGGTTTAAAATACTTTTTTTCTGTAACTGCTAAATTAAAAAAAGTTCTGTTGCCCCAGCACTTTAAGTGAGATTCACCCACAGATGTCTCTCCATCGCCACCATCGACCTGCCAATCGTGGCAGCAGTCTGTTTAGAGGCCCCGAGAACTAGATCCGTGGTGTGGCGCAGCTCAGCCACTGCATCAGGGGAAAGACCCTGGTCCAGGTCCCTCAGCAGATCGGCTTGGTATGCTTGCAACACCGGCATGGTGTTCAAACAAAATGTTGTTCTAAGGGGCTTGGATGGCAAGGCCAGAGCTTTGCTTTCAGTGATGACATTTCTCTCTTTGAGAGATAGTTTGTGAGCATCTCTTCAATAGGAGGCATCCTCGCTCACGCATCCCCTCGATATTCGCATAATTAGAATGCTGAAATCGATGGATGTGGGCTGAATACGGTTTCTTCCAGGATTCATCAATCTCCATGTGGTGATCAGGAAGAAATGGAAGGATCACGGGAGTTGGGTGATTATGTCCAGACAGGAATTGCTCGTCTAGTCTACCAAGAGCGACTCTCACTTTTTTGCGCCTCCAAGGCAGATCTAATCTAGCCGAGAAACAACCGAGAGTGGAGCTTTTTCAGAGGAAGTCGCTCACAATGTACGCAAACAGCCCCTTTGAGGATTGAGCGTGTGTGCTCTTCGCCCCAAACACGAAACACGAGTGTATCATCAGGTGTTAAATAACGAGGATTTGCTGCAGACACTGGTCACAGTAAGGCGTTCCCCCTAGAGTCTTGTCAGATGCAGTGCGAGTTCCCATTCGAAAGGAAACATAATATAATAACATTTATTGCATTACAAGGGCACTATTTATTTATTTTATTTTTTTCAGCAGAACTGTCAGGAACATGACGAGAACTCTGAATGAATTATCTGATCTGAGAAAGACCAGGTATGGTTGGCCACCTCCCAGACATGGTCTGATCTTGCTGTGGTGGTTTGCTCATGAATGTGTTCAGATTGACTATGATCGTATGATTGCTCGCTGCAACCCTGCAAATGGAGCTTTTGGCTTCCACCGATTCTATAATTGGGACAAACTTCTTCCTCGCACTAACCTCCCATACTATGAGGTGGGCAACCTGAACACCACTGACTCACTGCCACTGTACGTCACTCAGTATTACACAGGATATATAGACAACAGCAACACTGATCGCATCATTGTTTTATTTAACTCAAGGTGGAACAGATTTGACTGCGTTTATGTGACACAGCACTCAGATCAGGTGAAGTTTGACCAGAATCACACTTACTGCATTAGCATCAAACTCATGAAGGAGATTAAAAATTTGAGCCGTAAGGATTTCCTCAGAAAACCCATCCTTCCAAAACCACCCAATCCTTCTGAACATTGTTCCATAGACATGACTAACAATGTAATGCCCAGTGCTCAAGCAAGACCGTCACGCACTCCTCAGCCAGTGCAGGGTGAACCCAGCTGTCTGAGTAAGAAATGCTGCTGTATGTTGATTTGTGTCTTGATTGTACTGTTGTTCATTGTTGCTGCTATTGTCTTTTTATGGTTTAAATTGAAATAATTTTCATCCACTGCTGTTTGTTATTCTAGCTCATTTTGAAGCTGCATGTTGCATTTTGCTTCCTTTGGATCAGTTGCTTATTTGAATTAAAGAAATTAAATATATGTACATGTTTATTATTATATAAAACACAATGTTGCAATGATGCAAATAAATATTCAAGATTTAGAAGGGCCAAATGTAAAACTATAAGAATCAATCTTAATATTGATATTAATCTGAAAATTGCGTGACACACTCCAATCAGTGTCTTCAGTGGTTACTTCCTGATTTATAGTAATTTCGTTTCATATTTGTTGTGCTTATTTTTTGACATAAATAAAAACAGAGAATGTTGAGAGAAAAATGACTTTGCGTACTATTAAAACTCCAAAAACCATTGACTTGTGTTTGTGTGATTTAGTTTTTTTAATTTAACAATGCAAAAATGTCTATAACTTTGCCACGAGTGCCATCAATAGTTCAGCGCAATGGATATTTCAAAAAGCCGCAGTTCTCCTGTAACTATTATTCATGTTCTGTTTCATTTTATGATCACAAATTTTGAGTTGTATGCTGTTTTCCTTCTTTTCTATTATATAGGACATTAATTCTCTGAACTGCTGTTTCTTATTGTTTGTGTAAATGAATCTTCTCTTTCAGTAGGCCTATATAATATCAGATGCCACTGAAAACAGATGCAAATGAATGTGAGGGAGACTGGCGCTGGTTGGCACAATTTTTATTCTTTGTTGAAAAAAAAAATTAAAATAACTCAACTATGTGCAATTAAAAGCAAGTTCTTACAACCTTTTTCAAATTACCAGAGACACAGTGAGAGCACTGAATTGTCACAGGTTGAGAGACTTTGTTTGTTTGTTTGTTCTGTAATTGTATGTTTGATATTAAAAATATCTTTCTTTACATTACAAGTGCACTATTGTTGAAGTAAAACCAGTCGTGTTCTTTACTTTTTTTTCCAGCAGAATTGTCAGGAACAGGATGAGAACCCTGTATGATTTGTCTGATCTGAGAGAGACCAGGTTTGGTCAGCCGCATCCCAGACACGGTCTGAACTTGCTGTGGTGGTTTGCTCATGAATGTGTTCAGATCGACTCCAATGGTCGTATGATTGCTCGCTGCGACCCTGAAAATGGAGCTTTTGGCTTTCGTCGATTCTATAATGCTGATGGACTTCTTCCTTACTCTAATCTCCCATACTATGAGGTGGGAAACCTGAACACCACTGGCCCTCTGCCTGAATATGTCACTGAGGATTACACAGGATATTTAGATGACAGCAACACTGATCGCATCATTGTTTTATTTAAATCAAGCTGGTCCACTCAACGATTCAACAAGATTTATGTGACACAGCACTCAGATCAGACGAACTTTGACTGGAATCACACTTACTGCGTTAGCTCTGATCTCATGAAGGACATTAGAAGGTTACGCCGGAAAGAATTCCTCAGGAAAACTTTGAACGATTCTTGTCAGATTACTATAGAACAGAACGGCAGACACTCTCAGTTTCCATCTGCAGCTCAGTCAGTGAAGAGTGAACCTTATCAGAGTGAAAGGTCACATCCATCCACTGAGGATGAAACCTGTTCAAAATGCTGCAAAATGCTGATGACGTTATTGTTCATTTTTGCAGTTTTTGTCTTGCTTTTAAAATTGAAAATATAGTTTTTATCCACTGCTGCATGTTTTTTTTTATTTATTTTTTTTTTTTTGAAATGGTGTATTGCAGCTTGTCTTCTTTGGACAAATGTCTTATTTGGATAAAAGTATCTGCTAAATGAATAAATGTACATATAATCTAAGATAAATATGTTTTAATATAAATGTATTGTTTGCTATTCTGTAAATTTAAGACATGATCTTGAGAACTGCATGTTTATCACTATTCTTTTAATGATTTATTGCAATGATATAGACAAATATTTAAGATTGTGGGAGACACAAGGTAAAATCTCATCCAATGTTGATAATAAATGTTAAGAATAATATATAATAAAATGAAAAACTTCCTTTCATTAGTTTAGTGACATCAGCAAACATATTGTTGTCATGTCACAAAATTGAGGCAGTCTGTGCCAAAGATCTAGTTGAAGACCTTCTAATTTTTTGCAAATTAAAATGTGTGAATATTCAAAGATGAACAGCACATTGGATATCAGTTCAATAGATGTATCAAAATGACATTGTTGTTGTATGTTTTTAACTGTTGATACATTTGTGAAACTCAAGACCTCTGATTTTGAGCCAATTGCTGTATTTTTACAGAGAATGCCCAATAAGCCTGGACATAAAAATAAAATAAGTAATGGGACAGTAAAGAGTAATGAAATCAAATATGATTCAGACTTTGTCCAGTGTGTGTTTCTAGTGCATTTTATCTTAGACTGCTGTCTGTCTGCTTCAGTTTCTGTTTCCTAGATAGTCAGCTGACCTCTCTCTCGCTTCCTGTTGAACTATGGAAGAACTAATGTTTATTATTTATTCACCTCAGACTCATTTTACCCTGAATTCCTCTTTACTGTCCTATTACAGAAACCGACTTTCAAAAATAAACCTAAATATTTGGAGTAAAATAGTGTGACATACACATAGGCTACATGGTAATTTTAAACACCAATTTATATTTAATATTAGTTAAATTGCATGACACGATGTCTTTATGAATATACTAATATCTACGTGTTTTTCTCATCTTACACAGACACTCTACTGTCAGTCTGCTTTAGTTTCACTTTCCCAGTTATTCATCTGTTCTTCCGCGGCTGTAGAAAGTAACACTCTTTCAATAACAACAAAAAACCATCTGTTAATAACACTTTTAACACTGTGAGAGAAAAAACAAAACAAAAAAAACAAACAACAACAACAAAAAACAAATCCAATAGTAAAAGCAGAACCAAATACATTAGCAAACGTTTTAATTTCTGTAAAAGTTATAGATTTTAATTTTATATTAGGCTAATAGGCTAGGTATTGTAAAAGACAGACGTTCTTATTCGACTTTAGGTTGGCATTCATGCGTCTCTAGTGTAGTTTAGTTCCACAAAAATGTTTTTCTGATCCTCCCTTGATAATCATCCAAAAAAACTCCAGTGTTAGTGTGTTTTCACCGCCCACTAACACAAATGAAGAAGTGAGCGCGTGAGCTGCACAGACGAGGGTCTTCTCACAGCGCGTGAACGAGGTGCAGTATTCTGTGTTCTGTTTGATTGCTTTTTCTTTTTATAATATACGATCATTTTAAACTTTACACCAGATGTTGCTGTTTACAAATCCTTTTTTTAAACTACACCAAATAGCTCTGGCGTAGTAAACGTAGTTTTATTTTGACATTATCTCTGCTTTACAATCTGTATCCCACACAGCAAAATCCCCAGTGTTAAATTAACACCCAAAGTGTACATATGAGTCCATCTTGCCTGGTGTTAAAAAGTAACACTGAAGCAGTTTTAAAGTTAATGAGATAATTGATTGATGATTGAGTGATGATTGACAATCAGTGGTGACACCTGATGTTAATAAGCAGAATCATTGAAGAAACAACAAGAGAAAAAGAGAGAGAGACACGACAACTACAACTGACTTCCAGCCATTAAACATTATTACACTTATTATTAACCAGTTTGATTTTATTTCTGTAATACATCAACAAAAGTTCTTATTGAGAATTAACAGATGTTTAGATGTTGATGTTTTAATGAAAGTTTAGTTTGAAGTCACCATGATGGTGAAAAGCATTTCCTTTAGTTGGGCTCTTGATTCTTTATTTGTTAGCATTAATTTTTCTCTGGTTGCTTCAACTTTGTGTTTGTAGAGCACATTTGTTATGGCCAGAGAAACTGTGTTCTGGGTTGCATTTCCCAAAAGTGTTGTAAGCCAAAGTTGATCAATTTAGGTTTATGATGCTTTGGGAAGCACAGTCACAATGGTTGTGTATGATGATGTTCTCATTGTGAAATGGCCTGATTCATTCATACAGTATTGTTAACTGCTCATATAGATGTTATATTATTTCTTTTTAGTAAATCTGTTACAGCTTGAGATCCAGCAGAGCTTTTATAATCTGAAGTTTTTTTTGAAACACACACAGACATCAAGAATCAGCATATGAGCCTCAACAATGGTGACAATCAAACAAAGTGCTTCAGTTTTCAGCAGCATGCATGCAATGCAGAATTATCCGAGACACGGTGAGAGCATTAAATAGTCTCTGTTGAGAGACCTTTTATTTATTTAAAATATAAATTATGAATTTGAATCAAATGAGCTGTAATAGCACAGATGATCTGGAATTCTTTGTTTTTTCTTAAAATTTTATTGCATTTTGCAGTTTTTCTGTAAGTTTGATAATAAAAAATATCCTTCTTTTCATTACAAGTGCACCATTGTTAGAGTAAAACCAGTCGTGTTCTTTACATTTTTACAAGAGAATTACCAGGAATATGATGAGAACTCAATGAATTGTCCAAACTGAGAGAGTCCAGGTTTGGTCAGCCACCTCCCAGACACGGTCTGATCTTGCTGTGGTGGTTTGCTCATGAATGTGTTCAGATTGACTTCAATGATCGTATGATTGCTCAGTGCAATCCTGAAGACTAAGACTCACTTCCTGAATATGTCACTGAGGATTACACAGGATATTTAGATGACAGAAACACAGATCGCATCATTGTTTTATTTAAACCAAGCTGGTCAACTCCATGATTCAACAGGATTTATGTGACACAGCACGCAGATCAGGTGAACTTTAACTGGAATCACACTTACTGCTTTAACATTAAACTCATGAAGGACATTAAAGAGTTAAACCAAAAAAATTCCTCAGAGAAACTTTGAACAATTGTTATAAGATTACTTTACAAATGTATTGCAGACACTCTCAGTTTCCATTTCCAGCTCAGCCAGTGGAGAGTGAACCTTATCAGAGTAAAAGGTCACATCCATAAACTGTGGCTGTGTGAAATTCTGCACTGTGCTGATTTGTACATTATTGCTCATTTTTGCTGTTTTCTTCTTTGCTTTTAATGATTAAAATATAGTTTTCAAGCTGTTTGTTTTGTTTGTTTTTAATTATGAAGCTGTATTGCAGCTTGTCTCCATTTCGACAAATGGCTTTTTTGGATGCTAAATTATTATAATGATAAGTATATTTAAATATAATTATAAATATATGCTTGTTCTATAAATTTAAGATATGGTGTTGTTGAGCTTTCCATGTTTATCACTTGATTCTCTTAACGATTTATTACAATGATGTAGATAAATTTTTCAGACAGAAGGTAAAACTTTAATATAAAATCTGAATATGAGTGAGACATCATAGTTGAATCTAAAGTAGCTTTAATGTAAATCCCATCATGAACAGTCCCTAATGTATTTCTGCATAAGTTTCGCTTTCCGAATTATGAGTTTCTGTTCATCAAAACAGCAACACATGTACAACCTGTGGGACAACTAATGTTTGTTACTATAGAGTAGTTCCTGTGACTAGTTCAGTGACATCAGCAAATATGCAGTGTTTTCATGTCATATAAATGAGGCAGTCAGTGCCAAAGATCTAAGTAAGGTGTTTCACTACAAGGTAAGATGTATAATTTTTAATGTGTTTATATATACTTTACATACGGTATATATACGTATGTGCTTTTTATTGATTTTGACCTGTGTTTATGCTTTTACAGATATGGTAGATCAGTGCACTACAGATTAACCCTTCATCTCACTACAATAATTTTGGAGGATCAGTTTTTCTCAGTGTTTTGTAAGTAATCAGTATCTGTAAATGTGTTTTAGCCAGTCTCTCTTGGGGCTGCTGTTTGGTTTTGGTTTAAAACAGACTTTGATGTGCTGCTTTTGAGAGAAATTCTGCTGAATAGATTCAAATTTGTTAAATATATAGAGCTGAGAGTACTACACTCTTACTGGTAGCTGAAAACACCATCACCATTAGCCCAAATATATAATAAATGACCATGTAAACAGCAGGGGATTTACAGAACTTTATGAAGAACAGGCGTTCCAGTTCTACAGACTTAACTAATGATGAAGTTAACTCATTTAAATATAGTCCTGAATGATGATGAACTGATTTATGTTTTTACATTTAGCAATTTCTCTGTAATTGTTTTTATATTAAAAAACATAATATTATAACATCACATTACAAGTGCACGATTTTTTTTCAGCAGAACTGTCAGGAACATGACGAGAACTCTGAACTTGAGAACTTGATGTCTTATTGAAAATGTTTAGTTTGACACCATCATGGAGATCAGTGTTTGCTTTAGTTGAGCTCTTGACCCCTGACTTTTGTTGAGCTGCTTCTTTATCAGCAATTGCAGGTGTTTTCAGAAAACCTTTATGCATTTATAAAGCAGATCAACATGTCTGTTTTAATAACAGACAAATTTTTCTGTAATTGCTGATTTGAAAAGTTGAAATGCTTTTGAGAATTATCAATCTCAACCACTGTGAAAAAAAATAATTTAATTGTTGTCTTTCAGATGCTGAATGGTAATGTTTGTGAGTGTATAAATAATACTGTCATTGTTAACTTTTGTTTAAAACATGTTTTGTTTTGTTTTGTTTATACACTCAAAGACATCAACATTCGGCATATGAAACACAACAATGGTGACATGCTTCATGCCAGCATACAAAACACATTCATGGCTCCCAGCATGCATTGCGGCATGAATAAATTATGCAGCTTTTATATCTTAGATTTCCAAAAACCTGCAGTAATCTGACCAGGAAAAGTGCGTACGTCTGCTCAGACCCTGACGTGGCGCTAAGCACTTTTCCATGTCAAAGACCATTTTTATAAATATGAGTGTTGGTGTGGATTTAAGTGTACGCACACTCTAAGATCAAATCTGTGCTTACGAACGCTTTATAAATGAGGCCCCAGGTGTGCCATTCTTTAACTGCTTGCCATTAATCTAGCCTACTCTAATTTTATTCGTAATTATTAGCCTATATAAATATTTTTATAATATTTTACCTTGAACCTGATTAAAATATTCATTAGTGATGTGCGGAAAATTGCGTCTTTATGAGTCTTTCGAGTGAGTGAATCAAAGCACGTACACCTGCCCAAGTCACGTGATTTCAGCAAAAGAGGCTTTGTTACATCCTACTGTTTTAAAATGTAAGTGGTGTGAGGATGGGGTGGTATTAAATGTATACCTGTGATTGTAAGTGAATCTCGAGTCATTTTTATAATTTAAGTTTATAAATGTTGATTAGAATGCATTTTCATGACTTTAACCACCAGATGTCGTCAGCGTGCAGAGTTTCGTGCTCTTGAAGATTAATTTTGTTTAGTTCAGTTGAATCGAAGTTTCAAAAAGCCTCACTTCTCCTGTCACTATTATTAATGTTATGTCTTCTGTTATAATCACAAATTTTTATTAATTTGCTGATTTATTTGTTAATATGTGATTTCTCTGGCTTGGTTTGAAATAAAATGACTTTGGAAACTCATACTTCAAACTGTTCTTTTTTGTTTGTGTAAATGCATCTCTTTCAGTAATATCAGATGCCCTTGAAAACAGGACCTATGTTATTTGTATATTGAGTATTTCTGATGATGAAAAACAATATGACTTTAGTGTTAAAAGGGAAGCAACAAACAGAAAAGATTAAAATGCAAGTTGTATACCAAACTAATTCCACTTAACTCACATTTGCCTGTTCTTCTGCTCATGCAAATATGCGGCATGGAGCAGCATCAGTTTCTGTTCGCAGATCTTTGCTCCACCCACAAAAGCCATTATCAGAATATGAACACTCCCATCACTTCTGCAGGTTATAGGGTGGATTCATTTTATGTGTTCATGTAGCTGATTATTATTGCTTTACAGTTACAAAACAGGAGCGTCTATATAACGTCTTTGACCTCACACGAGACACTGAAGCTGCTACATGTAAGGAACTGCTGGATACAACAACCTTTTTCAAATGCAGAATTATCAGAGACACGGTGAGAGCATTAAATAGTCTCTGTTGAGAGACCTTTTATTTATTTAAAAAACATCAATGATGAATTAGAATCAACTTAGCTCTAATAGCACAGCCGATCTGGACTTCTTTGTTTTTACTTAAAATTTTATTCAAACTCACAGATTAACCATTCATCTCACTCAACTCACAACAATATTCTTAGAGGTTCAGTCTTTCTGTTTCTGTGTAGTGATCAGTGTCTGCAGATGTGTTTTGCTCATAGTCTAGGACCCAACAAACTTTATTCTGCTGATTTTGCATCATTGTTTTATTTAAATCAAGCTGGTCCACTACACGATTTGACAGGGTTTATGTGATACAGCACTCAGGTCAGGTAGACTTTGACCAGAATTGCACCTACTGCATTAATGAAGGACAATAAAGAGTTAAACCGGGAAAAATTCCTCAGGAAAACTTTGAACGATTCTTATCATATTACTATAGAAGAGCACTGCAGACGCTCACAGTTTCCATTTCCAGCTCAGTCAGTGGAGAGTGAACCTTATCAGAGTCAAAGGTCACATCCATAAACTGTGGCTGTCTGTGCAAAATTCTGCACTGTGCTGATTTGTACATTATTGCTCATTTTTTGCTGTTTTCTTTGCTTTTAATAATTAAAATATAGTTTTCATGCTGTTTGTTTTTAATTATGAAGCTGTGTATTGCAGCTTGTCTCCATTTGGACAAATGGCTTATTTGGATGCTAAATGAATATAATCAATGATAAGTATGTTTAAATATAATTACAAATATATGCTCATCATTCTATAAATGTAAGATATGATGTTGAGTTTTCCATGTTTATCACTTGATTCTTTTAATGATTTATTACAATTATGTAGATAAATATTTCAGCTCGAGGTGAGACAGAAGGTTAAACTTCAACACTATCATTAAAAAAAAAAAAAAACACATAATAAAATGAATATATGACATCTGAATATGAGTAAGACATAGTTGAATCTAAAGTAGCTTTAATGTAAATTCCATCATGAACAGTCCCTAATGTGTTTCTGCACAAGTTTCGCTTTCCGCCTGATGAGGTTCTGATCATCAAAACAGAAACACATGTAAAACCTGTGGGACAACTAATGTTTCTTACTTGCTATAGAGTAGTTTCTGTCACTAGTTCAGTGACATCAGCAAATATGCCTTGTTGACATGTCATATAAATAAAACAGTCAGTGCCAAAGAACTAAATAAGGTGTTTCACTACAAGGTTTTTTTAATGTGTCTATATATACTTTACATACAGTACATATCTGTGTGTGTGCGTGCGTGCACACTTTTTATTGATTTTGCATTTGCTTGATTTTGCTTATTGCTTATGCTTTTACAGATATGGTAGATCAGTGCACTACAGATTAACCCTTCATCTCACTGCAATAATTTTGGAGGATCAGTTTTTCTCAGTGTTTTGTAAGTAATCAGTATCTGTAAATATGTTTTAGCCAGTCTCTCTTGGGGCTGCTGTTTGGTTTTGGTCAAAACAGACTTTGATGTGCTGCTTTTGAAAGAAATTCTGCTGAATAGATTCAAATTTGTTAAATATATAGAGCTGAGAGTACTACACTCTTATTGGTAGCTGAAAACACCATCACCATTAGCCCAAATATTTAATAAATTAACATGTAAACAGCAGGAGATTTACAGAACTTTATGAAGAACAGGCGTTCCAGGTCTGCAGACTTAACTAATGATGAAATTAACTAATTTACATGAAATCCTTAATGATGACGAACTGATTTATGTTCCTTCTTGGTTTTACATTTTGCAGTATTTCCTGTAATTGTACATTTTATATTAAAAAACATCTGAGAAGGGGAACGAGACACTGCATCTGACAAGAAACTAGGGGGGAAGCCTTACTGTGACCGGTGTCTGAAGCAAATACAAACACAACAATCATATTTGCCGGCGACAGGCTATGACGTAATCACTGGTGCGACTGTGAGTATAAAGGGGTGCCTGAGGATATGTCATACACTTCTTCGTCTGAAGAAGACATAACAGGTAGCCCGAAGCATGGCAGCGAGACGCAGAGTCTTGTTCCCCTTCTCAGGGAACCATGGTTATGTTTGTAACCCGAGACGTTCCCTTTCGAATGGGAACTCACACTGCATCTGACAAGACGCTAGGGGGAACAAATACCCACTCCGCCATGCTAAGGGGAAGCGTGCCCTATCGGCAGTGCTAAGCACTGAACAAGCTGAACGTCCTGACTCATAAGTCAGGGTCAGAATCCCCTGAGGTCACACCAGCAGCTGCTTGTGACTTTTATTCCCTACAGCTATAGTTCAAGCTACAAACCCTAGACACGAAACTCCCGCAGGTAAAACGAGAAGAATGGCCCAGCTGTAGAGCTCAAGGCTTGGGATCATTTGTCCTACAAATAGATACCTTTAAGGGAATACAGCCGGGCTTACAATAACCCTACCGCAGTGGCATGCTCAGTCAACAACCTATTTGTTTCTTAGCTTCCGATGAGAGAGTGTTGCAACAGTAACAGGCATTTCCAAACCGGAATCTAGAGATGGAAGTCCTGGACAGCAGAGACTCAGCAAACCGACCCTCTGAATGAGGGGAGAAACCCTGCGTGGCCCAAAGGGGACACCCAGGACTTGAAGCCAAAAAAGGTTCTAGGGAAGTGGGATATACTACATGATGACCCTCTAAAGCGAAGGGAATACCTACCAGCTTCCCCGTGGGCAACTCAATATGGCCTGATAGGGTCCTTCAATCTAAAATACACACACATGGACGGAGACCAGATGCCTACCATCAATAAGCCCCAAAGTGAAATGCTCTAAAGCTCCTACCTCCTCATTCAAGAGGAGTAGCAGCCCGAAATAATGCTTGACCTAAGATAGCTTAGTTACAGCAATAGGGGCTTTAATAAATGGAGGCCTCAAATGAGACCAAACAAACCAAACAAACCAGAAGCTCAAACGTGCTGCGTAACCAATGAGGTTCATTCTCATGTGTTACGCAGCATGTTTGAGCTTCCGGAAGAAGTTTGTTTTTGTGCGTCATTCATGTTAGGTTGAGGTTCTGCTTATGTTCGCTGATCAATGTTTACATGCAAGTAAAAATCTAAATTAAATCTGTTCATCATCAAGTCAAGTCTCTTCAGAAAACTTGGACTAAACCGCTCGATTCATATGGATTCGTTTTCTGATCTCTTTATGATCTTTTTCAAACCACCTGACATAGATTGATAAATAAATAATATAGTGAGGCTTATTTAATAAGAAGCCATGCACTGATTTTTTTCTTTTCTCTCAAGGAGGCTTTAGCCAAAGCCTTATTCAACTAAGCTAAAAATAATAATATTAAGGAGGCCCCGCAAGAGCCTACACATAATAAAAAAACGAGAAAATATCACCAGAACGAGGCAGATATGACTCACAGTTCTGACACAAAAGCGTACACTCTCTTCAAAGGCCAGAGCCGAACCATCAGAAGGCGTAATAACTTTATAGCCATATCATCATTGGTCCAGCCCTAGAGCCTAAAAAGCGAATGCTTGCAGTGTGCTCCCCAGCCACCGAAGTTAAAAGCACAGTCAGCCAACTGGTGATAGTCGGGGGGTTATAGCCCTCGAAGGGAAGGAGGAAAAGGTATTTAACCCTGAGATCGTGTTTCTTCTTCCTCGACCTGCTCCTCAGAGGAGGAGAGGCGCGAGTGGCAACACTAGCCTTTTGGCCCAGTCTTTGGTCATGAGCCTAAGATTCCATTTACACTTGCCCACATAAATGTGTATCCGCAAAACGGTTATAAATCCGATTTTCAATTCCCGCGGTATATGCTGATTTAATGGAGTTCACGTCACCGAAAGCAACAAATATGAGCTGGTTTTTATTGATCATCAGCTTATTTCAAAATCAAAGACCGCAATAGGAGAGAACGTGGCAACAGCACTGGTAAAATCATTTAGTCTCAGTACTTTTAATGAAGATGACTGTTTTGACATCTGCGACTTACTTTCAGTTTCATTTGCGGCAGTTTGTGGGTTGGCTTGCTGAAGAGATACTCAGCTGCTCATCTGCGGTGATGCGTGATGCAGTAGCGCTGTCATATCTGGCTATAACATGTTATTTAGCCTATAACATGCTCACACACGTTTAAATTTTAGCATTTTTGGGAGGAGTAAAATTTACATATGTGGTTTCAACAACCAGATGCATTTAGACTTTATCAGTTTTGACTGGAATGTGTCCCAGACCACCTCCTGAAGTGGCTTGAGCAATCGGATTTAAATCCATCTCGAATGAAAACGCATGAAGTGACCAGGTGTATACAGGCCCTAAGATAGGCCAGGCCCCCCTGGCGGTTTGGGTGGGGACACAGGTCGGCGCGGTATGAACTTTTTTTAAAGGCTGCAGTACATGCCTTCACCTCCTTAAACTTAACGACCACCACCTCAGTGGATGTGCCGAACAGTTCAGAAGGCTAAACCGGCACATCGAGGAGAAAGCCCTTCTCTTTCTCCTGAATGCTAGCAAGGTCCAGTTTCAGTTTTAGTTCAGTTTAGTTTATTAAAGGAAGCATAGAAGAACAAAACAAGACATTACAATGTATTAAAAGCCAATGAAAAGAGATATGTTTTAAGACTAGATTTGAATGCAGATAAGGCAGAAGTAACCCTAATGTGGTTTGGAAGGATGTTCCATAAAGTGGGACCAGCCACAGATAAAGCTGTGTTGCCCCAGCATTTTAAGCGAGGTTCACCCACAGATGTCTCTCTGTGGCCACCATCGACCTGCCAATCGCGGCAACGATCTGTTTAGAGGCCCCGAGAACTAGATCCGTGGTGTGGCGCAGCTCAGCCACTGCATCAGGGGAAAGACCCTGGTCCAGGTCACTCAGCAGATCAGCTTGGTATGCTTGCAACACCGGCATGGTGTGCAAAGCAGCCTCAGCCTGACCCGCTGCCATGTATGCCTTGCCATTCAAACAAAATGTTGTTCTAAGGGGCTTGGATGGCAAGGTCAGAGCCTTGCCTTCAGTGACGAAGTTTCCCTCTTTGAGAGATAGCTCGTGAGCATCTCTTCAATAGGAGGCATCAACATGTATATGTGCTCAAGCATCCCCTTGATATTCGCATAATTAGAATGCTGAAATCGATGTTTGCAGGCTGAATATGGCTTCTTCCAGGATTTTTTGATCACTGTGTGGAGATTGGGAAGAAATGGATGGCTCACGGGAGTTGGGTGATTATGTCCAGACAGGAAGTGCTCGTCTAGTCTACCAAGAGCAACTCTCACTTTTTCGTGCCTCCAAGGCAGATCTATTCTAGCCAAGGGACAAACAAGAGCAGAGATTCTTTAGAGGAAGTCGCTCACAATGTACGCAAACAGCCCCTTCGAGGACTGAGCGTGCGTGCTCTTTGCCCCAAACACATAACACAAAGGTTGTGTGTATCATCATGTGTCAAATAATGAGGACATGGATCAACACACTTCCTAAATGCTTTAGCACCGCCAGACTCCATAGCAAAAGAATGAAAGTCGCTTACTGAACACGTTTTAAACAAATTCTTTTTGAAGACAAAGAAGAGGATGATGTATTCCTCAGGCATTCAGCTTGTTCAGTGCTTAGCACCGCTGATAGGGCACGCTTCTCCTCAGCATGACGGAGTGGGTATCTTGTCAGACACAGTGCGAGTTCCCATTCAAAAGGGAACGTCTCGGGTTACAAATGTAACCATGGTTCCCTGAGAAGGGTAACAAGACACTGCGTCTCGGGCTACCTGTTACACCCCTTTATACTCACGGTCGCACCAGTGATTACATCACAGACTGTTGCCGGACAATATGATTGTCTCGATTGTATATATGCTTCAGACACTGGTCACGGTAAGACGTTCCCCCTAGTGTCTTGTCAGACGCAGTGTGAGTTCCCATTCGAAAGTAAACATAATATTTTAACATTTATTTAATTGCAAGTGCACCTTTTATTTATTTATTTATTTTTTTTCAGCAGAACTGTCAGGAACATGACGAGAACTCTGGATGAATTATCTGATCTGAGAAAGACCAGGTATGGTTGGCCGCCTCCCAGACATGGTCTGATCTTGCTGTGGTGGTTTGCTCATGAATGTGTTCAGATTGACTATGATCGTATGATTGCTCGCTGCAATCCTACAAATGGAGCTTTTGGCTTCCACCGATTCTATAATTGGGACAAGCTTCTTCCTCGCACTAACCTCCCATACTATGAGGTGGGCAACCTGAACACCACTGGCTCACTGCCACTGTACGTCACTCAGTATTACACAGGATATATAGACAACAGCAACACTGATCGCATCATTGTTTTATTTAACTCAAGGTGGAACAGATTTGACAGCGTTTATGTGACACAGCACTCAGATCAGGTGAAGTTTGACCAGAATCACACTTACTGCATTAGCATCAAACTCATGAAGGACATTAAAAATTTGAGCCGTGAGGAATTCCTCAGAGAACCCATCCTTCCAAAACGACCCAATCCTTCTGAACATTGTTCCATAGACATAATTAACGAAGACAATGCCCAAGCAAGACCGTCACACATACCTCAGCCAGTGCAGAGTGAAACTAGATATGTGAGTAAGAAATGCTGCTATGTGCTGATTTGTGTCTTGATTTTACTGTTTCTCATTGTTGCTGTTAGTGTCTTTTTATGGTTTAAACTGAAATAGTTTTCATCCACTGCTGTTTGTTATTCTAGCTAATTCTGAAGCTGCATGTTGAATTTTGTTTCCTTTGGATCAGTTGCTTATTTGAAAGATTTTAAATACATTTACATGTTTATTATTATGTAGAATAAAATAGATTGTTGCAATGATGTAAATAAATATTCAAGATTTAGACCAAATGTACAACTGTAAGAATCATTAACATTGATATCAATCTGAATATTGCGTGACGCGCTCCAATTAATGTCTTCATTGGTTATGTCCTGAATCATAATAATTTTGTTTCATATTTATTGTACTTATTCTTTGACATATATACACAGAGAATGTTGAGAGAAAAATGACTTTATGTACTATTAAAACTCCAAAAACCATTGACTTGTGTTTGTGTGATTTAGTTTTTTTTTAATTTAACAAAGCAAACTTGACTATTACTTTGCCACAAGTGCCATCAATAGCATATTCCACCAGACCACCTTCCGTATTCTTCAAAAAGCTTACGCTGTATGCCCTACGTCTTCCCTATTCAACCTATGCAACTGATGAGACACCAGTTCCGTTTTTTCCGTAATTTGAATACGGAAGGCGGTTTGGCGTAAGATAGATATTTTGCTTCATAATTGGATATTTTTTTACACAAATTTTTTACACATTGCTTCGCTTTAGAAGGGCTTTATTAACCCCCCTGAGCCGTGTGGAATATGTTTATGATGGATGGATGTGGATGGAGGCACTTTCTTCAGCTCATACTCGTTTGGTAACGCATACTGCCATTACAAAGCTTAGATGCGTCAGGATATTTATTAATATATCTCCGATTGTGTTCGTCAGAAAGAAGAAAGTCATAGGCCTATACATCTAGGATGGTTTGAGGGTGAGTAAAGCTGGAGTAAAGAAGGTGAGTAAAAACTTAATTCCCATTAAGTTATGAAAACATTATTTCTGAATGTTTTTTAAACGTTGAAAACGTCCAGTTTTTTTAATGTATCAAGAACGTTTTTTTCTTGGTTTATGTGAACTTTCGAGGAATATTCCATTCTACCATTTTGGAAATGTTATGAAAACATTATTTTTGAATATTTTCTGAACGTTCCCTGGCCAGTCCATCACTGGGCTGACACACAGACCCTTGAGTATCGCTAATTTACCTCTGCTGCATGTCTTTGAACTGCGGTGGAAACTGGAGGACCTGGAGGAAACCCGCACTGACACACTGCTAACTTCTGGCTTAGCCGGGACTCAAACCGGCCACCTTCTGGCTGGGAGGTGATAGTGCTACCCACTGAGCCACTGTGCTGCCCTGTTTATATTTATGTTTATATAAATTCAAGTGATAAAAATAGATAAAATGTAAACAATTAATTTCTTACAGCCACATGTATGTATTTCAAAGTAACAGAATTTTTAAGTACCAAAAACTATGTTAAGACACGTTTCCAGAGTGTTTACATTTTTCCGGAGTATTAAGTAAATGCATTAAATATTTGAATACAAAAATAACAGATATGATTTTACTTTAAGATTCACATTTTACTGTAGTAGTACACTAAACTGTGTTAGAGTCTCTGGGAAGTACACAGTCCAAAACATGGAATCATAAAGAGCAAAGCTTACGTTTTCTAAACCAAAAACACAACCCCTCCAAATTAAACAAGGGAAAAAAGAACATAAACTCAAACATACAACTAGACAGCACACAAGTCAAATCTAACAAGATGTGAAAAAAACAACACAATAGAAAAAGAAAACACAACAAAATTGATGAATATATGAAGTGTTTCATATGGAGTTTCAAACATTGCCATTTTACAGTGATGCTTCAGGCTGAAGAGAGACCTTAGAGTGTAACGGTTGCAGATGCTGGATGTTTGGTTTAAAAATGGTGTGGAATAGAAGCGCATGCGCAGAGTTGTGAGTAATAGAAAGACAACGAGAGAATTTAGTTGAGAATCAAATTAATACAACTTGCATTCATTATTTGTTCCTTGTGCATGTGTCTTGTGACCATGTTCTCTTCAATTCTCTTTAATGATCACACAAGTAGTAACATTTAAAAAAATGTTAGATGAACCTTCAACTAAACCATTCTGAAATACATTTAGCAAATATTAATAACATCACAAAGACGTTCCAAGAATGTTGTTCTAAGAACGTTTTCTCTCAATGTTATGAGAATGTTCATCAAGTAAAAATAACATCATAAAGACGTTACAAGAACTTTATGAGAACGTTTTCACACAACATTATGAGAACATCAGTCAAATACATATAACATCTCTGACAGCAACATAGTATCGGCCCAGATCCGGCCCACATATGGTCCGTGTGTAATCTACATGTACCAGATGTGGGCCGGATCTGGGCCACATTATGTTGCTGTCTGGGATCATAAAAATGTTCCAAGAACATTGTTACAAGAACGTTTTCTCTCAACATTATGAGAACATCAGTCAATAACATCATAAAAATGTTCCAAGAACGTTGTTACAAAAACGTTTTCTCTCAACATTATGAGAACATCAGTCAAGTACAAATAATCTGATTATCTGACTGGCTTGAGTAGTCGGTGGGTGGAGTCGACCTATTTGTGGTTTTGTCTGCAGTCTTGACGCTAGAACAGTTTCAGAATCCAAAAATGCATGAGGTTATTCACAAATGTGCAGGAAGAGATCCACAAATGTGCAGGTCGTGGTTCATAAATAAATAGGCTACCAGACAGAATTGTGCTTGTGACATAAAAACATATTTGTGAATATGTTTTTTATTAGCAAATCTCATTTTATTTATTTGTGAATTTAATTAATTTTTGTGAAATTCCTGACATATTTGTGGATCTCATTCTATTTATTTGTGCATATGATTATTTTTTGTGAATCTCTTTAAATTTATTTGTGGATCATAATCTATTTATCTGGAATATTGGAACGATTCTATCTCCATAGTTCAGGGAGGGCTGAAGCCTCACTTCTCCTGTCACTATGATGTCATCATGCTATGTCTTCTGTTATAATCACAAATTTTGATTCATTTGCTGATTTCCTTTAATTTCTGTGATTTCTCTGGCTTGGTTTGAAATAAAATGACTTTGGAAACTCATATTTCTAACTTCTTTTTTTGTTTGTGTAAATGCATCTGTTTCAGTAATATCAGATGCCCTTGAAAATAGGTATGCCTATGAAGAATGAGAGGGGGACTGGGGCTTTTTTTCATTCTTTATTGACTATTTCTGATTTATCAAACAATATGACTTTAGTGTTAAAAGGGAAGCAACAAACAGAAAAGATTAAAATGCAAACTTTAAACCAAACTAATTCCACGTATCTCATTTGCCTGTTCTTCTGCTCATGCAGTTATGTGGCATGGAGCAACATCAGTTTCTGTTTCAGTTTCTATCTTTGCTCCACCCTCAACAGCCATTATCAGAATATTAACACTCCCATCACTTCTGCAGGGTATAGGGTGGATTCATTTTATGCGTTCATATAGCTGATTATTATTGCTTGCAGTTACAAATCCAGATTAGGATTTGTGTCTTTGACCTCACACGAGACACTGAAGCTGCTACATGTAAGGAACTGCTGGATACAACAACCTTTTTCAAATGCAGAATTATCAGAGACACGGTGAGAGCATTCCCTGTTGAGAGACCTTATATATTTATTTATTTAAAAAACATCAATAATGAATTAGAATCAACTTAGCTCTAATAGCACAGCTGATCTGGATTTCTTTGTTTTTACTTAAAATTTTCTGCATGTCAACAATATTCTTAGAGGTTCAGTCCTTTATATTTCTGTGTAAGTGATAAATGACAGGAGATGTGTTTTGCTCATAGTCTAGGACACAAACTTTATTCTGCTGATTTTGAGAGAAAGTCTGCTGAATGGCTTTATATATGTTAGTCGTGAACTAAGAGTACTACACTCTTGTTGGTAGCTGAAAACTCCCATCAAAGTAGCCATATTGAATAATTATGCAGAGTTCATGAGGAAATGAGCTGATTTAATTAAAGTTCGGCTGGTTTTAGTTCTCACTATACGTTCCTTCTTGGTTTTGCATTTTGCAGTTTTTTTGTAATTGTATGTTTGATATTAAAACTGTCCTTCTTTGCATTAGCCTACAAGTGCACCATTGTTAGAGTAAAACCAGTCATGTTCTTTACTTTTTTTTTTAGCAGAAAGAATGATGAGAACCCTGTATAATTTGTCTGATCTGAGAGAGTCCAGGTTTGGTCAGCCGCCTCCCAGACACGGTCTGATCTTGCTGTGGTGGTTTGCTCATGAATGTGTTCAGATCGACTCCAATTATCATATAATTGCTTGCTGCAGCCCTTCAAATGGAGCCTGCAGCTGAATCATCCATCCATTTTCCAAACCGCTGGTCCAATGTGGCTACAGCATAATATCATATTCTACAAGTATAAACTGCTTTTTAATTTATTATTAAATAGTTTAATAAGGTTTATACATGCTAGTTTCCATGACCGATTCAAGATAAATATTTTAATAACTACAGGAACTGCCATTTTGCTAAGTTTCAAATTATATTAAACAGCAAGCAAAAAAAAAAAAAAAAAAAATTATGCAAAACTATGCAAAAGCAGCAGCCCTTCCAATGCACTCAGTGTCTGAATTCACTCACTTGTTTTCATTCACTCACTATATTAATGAAGTAATGCAGCAAATTGTGAATGAGGTATAAGGAGTGATTTCGGACACAGCCATAGTTCCCTTTCAGTCGGTCACTACTGACGTACGTCTCCGTTCCCTCCTTCAGGGAACGACGGTTACATACGTAACCGAGACGTTTTCACAGTTTGTTTTTAATTATGAAGCTGTGTATTGCAGCTTGTCTCCATTTGGACAAATGGCTTATTTGGATGCTAAATGAATATGATCTATGATAAGTATGTTTAAATATAATTATAAATATATGCTCAAATTCTATAAATTTAAGATATGGTGTTGTTGAGCTTTGCATGATTATCACTTGATTTATTACAATGATGTAGATAAATATTTCAGCTCGAGGGAGACAGAAGGTGAAACTTTAATATGAAATCTGAATATGAGTGAGACATCATAGTTGTATTTAAAGTAGCTTTAATGTAAATCCCCTCATGAACAGTCCCTAATGTGTTTCTGCATAAGTTTCGCTTTCCGAATTATGAGTTTCTGTTCATCAAAACAGCAACACATGTACAACCTGTAGGACAACTAATGTTTGTTACTTACGATAGAGTAGTTTCTATGCAGTGTTGTCATGTCATATAAATGAGGCAGTCAGTGCCAAAGATCTATTAAGGCTTATCGCTACAAGGTAAGGCGCATCATTTTTTTATGTTTATTTTTTAATATTTTATATACAGTATATATATATATATATATATATATGTGTGTGTGTGTGTGTGTGTGTGTGTGTGTTATTGATTTTGAACTGTGTTTATGCTTTTACAGATATGGTGAATCAGTGCACTAGAGATTAACCCTTCATCTCACTGCAGTCATTTTGTAATTTTGGAGGATCAGCTCATTGTAAGTTAACAGTATCTGTAAATGTGTTTTAGCCAGTCTTTCTTGATCTGGCATGTGGTTTATGAGGACACAAATGTGTATAATTACATGGGTATTACAAGGTAAAGGTGGTTTAAAAGGACACTTCCTGTGTCCTCATAAACCAAATGGCTTAAAAACATACTAAACTGCATTTTTTTTAAATTCATTTTTCTGTGATGGGTAGGGTTAAGGATGTACAGTATAAAAACCATTACGCATATGGACAGTCCCCTTAAACCACATATGCCAGTTTGTGTGGGGGTGCTGTTTGGTTTTTGTCAAAACAGACTTTTGAGAAAAATTCTGCTGAATCCGCTTATTAAGTTGTGACGTAAGGAACATCGTTTCTGGGTCCAAGCCCCGGCTTGTTTCACTTGAGAATGCCATCTCGACGGCCGTTTATGAGCGCTATTTATTCATATTAAACATTTAACATTTTAAAAAGTTAAACATTTAAAATACTTACAGTCTACACAACGGTCTCCGTGCTCACAGCGTCACAGACATTAATATATTAACGATTTATAAGATGAATCACTGTGTCTGGCCATCTGGGATATTGGTATGGAGATAAATGTTATGTTTATAATTTTTTGGTAGTTTTACACCACATCATGTGTGTATATTAGCACTGTTCATTGTTTTCTTGTGGTATGAGAAGCGCTGCAGCGTGACGCCAGACTTAACAACCGAATAGATTCAAATTTGTTAAACAGAGCTGAGAGTACACTCTTATTGGTAGCTGAAAACACCATCACCATCAGCCCAAATATTTAATAAATGAAAATGTAAGAGCCCCATTTATAAAATGTTGCGTAGAACCCGCCCTACATTTGATCTTGTAATCATTTCTTGATCTTGTAATCATTTCTCAAAAGTGCGTACATGTGATTCAGAGAACGAATGTAGGCACAAAAAACATGCATATGCCTCTTTTCCAAAAGTGAAATTTAAAAATCCCAAATGATCTTGAAATTGTGCGCAGCTGAATGGTTTCAGATCTTCGCCTTGTAAATGCCACCTAATGTCATTAACATATAAAAGAGCAAAGGTCAACGTCCAAATGGCGAGCAGCAAGAATTGCGTAGATTTCCAAATAGCTTACCTGCAGTACTCCGACACTACCCTGCCACAAGGAAAAGTGCGTACATCTGCTCAGACCTTGATATGGCGCTTTTTACACGTCAAAGACCGCTTTTATAAAAATAAACACATAGATTCTAGCGAATGCACACTCTAAGTTCAAATCTGTGCATAGACATGTTTTATGAATGAGGTCTCAAGGGATTTACAGAACTTAATTAATGATGAAATTAACTGATTTAAATGAAGTCCTGAATGATGACAAAATGATTTATGCTCCTTCTTGGTTTTACCTTTTGCAGTTTTTCTGCAATTGTATATTTAATATTAAAAAAACATAATATTATAACATGTATTGCATTACAAGTGCACTATTTTATTTATTTTTTTTTCAGCAGAATTGTCAGGAACATGATGAGAACCCTGTATGATTTGTCTGATCTGAAAGAGTCCAGGTTTGGCCGGCCGCCTCCCAGACACGGTCTGATCTTGCTGTGGTGGTTTGCTCACGAATGTGTTCTGATCGACTCCAATGGTCGTATGATTGCTCAGTGCGACCCTGAAAATGGAGCTTTTGGCTTCCACCGATTCTATAATAGGGAGAGACTTCTTCCTTACACTGACCTCCCATACTATGAGGTGGGCAACCTGCACATCACTCACTCACTGCCACATTATGTCACTGAGAATTACACAGGAAATTCAGACAACAGCAACAAAGATCGCATCATTGTTTTATTTAACTCAAGGTGGAACAGATTTGACTGCGTTTATGTGACACAGCACTCAGATCAGGTGAAGTTTGACCAGAATCACACTTACTGCATTAGCATCAAACTCATGAAGGACATTAAAGATTTGAGCCGTGAGGAATTCCTCAGAGAACCCATCCTTCCAAAACGACCCAATCCTCCTGAGTATTTGGCCATAGACATAATTAACGGAGGCCATTCCCAAGCAAGACCGGTCACCACAGTCGCACGCACACCTCAGCCAGTGCAAAGTAAAACCTGTCTGAGTAAGAAATGCTACTGTGTGCTGATTTGTGTCTTGATTTTACTGTTGCTCATTATTGCTGCTATTGTCTTTTTATTGTATAAAATGAAATAGTTTTCATCCACTGCTGTTTGTTTGTTGAGCGTTGCATGTTTATCACTGCATTCTTTTTAATAATTTATTGCAATGATGTAAATATTCAAGATTTAGAAGAACCAAATGTAAAACTATAAGAATCAATCTTAATATTGATATTAATCTGAAAATTGCGTGACACACTCCAATCAATGTCCTCGGTGGTTATGCCCTGATTTATAGTAATTTCGTTTCATATTTGTTGTGCTTATTTTTTGACATATACAAACAGAGAATGTATTAAAACTCCAAAAACCATTGACTTGTGTTTGTGTGAATTAGTTTTTTTATTCAACAATGTAAACTTGTCTGTTACTTTGCCATAAGTGCCATCAATATACATGTAATATCATTAAATATAAATCTTAATAAATCATAATACATTTGAATGTGAATAATAGCCCATATATATTGAATATTTAATATGAACTCTGAATATGAGTAAGACATTATATAACTCATGAACTGTTCCGTCTGCTCTAGTGTGTTCCTGCATCAGTTTCTCTTTCCACACTGATGATCTTCTGTTCATCTCTATAGCAACAGACATAACAAACTATGTGTTACTATAGAGTAATTCTTTCATTACTGGCTCCTTGAATGTTTTACTATTATTTTAAATCTTTAAATATTTTATCATTGTTTTTTTCTCTCACACAGTTGTCCACTCAGTTCACTTCAATTCACATTTATTTGTATAGCGCTTTTCACAATACATATTCAAAGCAGCTTTACAGAAATTGCATGTCAACATTACAATTTAGAGTAATCTGTTATTGGAGATGACTGTGTCCAAATTATGTAATTTGAATAATAAATAAACTGTACACTGTAAATAAAAGAGTTGAGCTAACTTAAAAAAAATAAGGCAACTTACCGCACTCAGCTTTTTAAGTTAACTCAACTAATTCATTCGAGTTAAAGTCAACTTAAAACCGTTTGTTCATCTAATGAGTAAAGGTAGTCTTTTAAACTTAAAACTCCTTGTCAAGACAACCAAAGAATATTTAGCAATGAAAGCAGCTACAATCCTTGTTTTTTCATCTCCATGTTTGATTTTTAAAGTTAACTTCATGACACGAACATCATTTGCCTCTTAAAACTAGAGACACACCCATTTTATCTAAGCAAATAAGTTGCAGAAACTGCAATAAAAAATACCTAAACACCTCAACACATGTCTCATGTTAACACAAATCTCAAACATGGTGATGATCAACAATTGTAATTCAGTAAAAAATATGAACTCTGAAACATATGACAGCTAAATAACAGTGACAACAGCAGCAGCATAAATCAAGCCGGTTAATGCAAAGCAATAATCATTTTTATATAATAGTTACCACATAATTTTTTCAAGCTGCAATGCATTCTGGGAACTGGCACAACATTGCTGAATGTAAAAATATTTGATAACTCAATTTGGATAGTTGGGACAACATTTGAACACCAGATGTTGCTGTTTACAAATCATTTTTTTAAACTACACCAAATAGCTCTGATGTAGTAAACGTAGTTTTATTTTGATATTCTCTCTGCTTTGCAATCTGTATCCCAGATGGGCTGTTGAGTGGGTGTGTTTAAAGAGAAATGAAACCTACTGTGTCCACTTGTTAGTCCACAAAAACAGAGCAGCCGATAGATAGATAGATAGATAGATAGATAGATAGATAGCCCAGATAGCATCAATGATCGAAATAACGTTGAATCAATGTTAATGTGTCAACGTTAACTGCATTGAATCAATGTCACTTTTGCACCCGCAATTAATGTTGAATCAATGTTAAAATTTCAACAAAAAAATCAATGGTAATGGCATTGAATCAGGGTTACAATGTGATGTTGGTTTAACATCATGCTTACACTCTCAGAAAATGAAACACAACTACAACTGACTTAAAGCTACACAGCCTGAAATCAACTGAAGATAAAAGAAGACAATAAATCTCTCAAGATCTCAGCAGAAGTTCTTTTTGAGAATTAACAGAGGTTTAAATGTTGATGTTTTATTGAAAATGTTTGGTCACCATTTTGGTGGTCAGTGGTTCCTTTAGTTGGTAGTTTGACTCTTGCCTTTTTGTGTGAGTTTATGGTCTTTGTAACAGTGTTTACCAAAACACATCAAACCAGAAACAAAACAATCAATATAGTTTTCATTTTTCATGCTGCAATGCATGCTGAGACCATAGTTTTCAACTCATGACTCCCAGCATGCATTGTGGCATGAAGGATGTCACCATTGTTGAGATTCGTATGCTGATTCTTGATGTTTGTGTGTCTAATGTTTTTTTTTTTTTTTTAAAACTGCACTTTAAAAGTCAAGATTCAGAATGTCTGATCTGTAGCAAGAAAGTATTTTTGGTGAATGTTACCTATTAAAAACAAATATGCTCTTTTGCTCAGGAGAACAATTAGTAAATGACTTTGCTTTATGATGATGAAAACTATATCACTCTATCGTTTTGTTTCTGGTTTTCTTTGCAACAAATGATGTGTTTTGGTAAACTGTTACAAAGACCACATTCAACAAGATTTATGTTACACAGCACTCAGATCAGGTGAACTTTGACTGGAATCACACTTACTGCATTAGCATTAAACTCATGAAGGACATTAGAAACTTTGAACGATTCTTGTCAGATTACTATAGAACAGAACGGCAGACACTCTCAGTTTCCATCTGCAGCTCAGTCAGTGAAGAGTGAACCTTATCAGAGTCAAAGGTCACATTCATCCATTAAGAATTTCTGTGCCGAATGCTGTATTATGCTGATTTACACATTATTGTTCATTTTCTTTTTGTGTTTAATAATAAAAATACAAAGTTCTGGCATGAAACTCTAGATAACTCTAGGCTAATAGGTCCTTTAATTCAACCTTTGCCTTAGCAGTGCAGTGTGCTTTCAGAAACCCTCTACCTTCCCCAGCTCCACCTGTATAGATCTGCTATGGGTAATTCATGTACGCAATATTGTACAACAGCAGCATGTCTTACTTGCTCACAGCAGCAATAACCTACAACGGCAGCAATAAAGCAGCAGCAGCATAGCAGAGCTATTCCGCCAAGACCAAACATATCAACACTGTCATACCCATTACCATGACAAACACTCTGAGAGTTGTTATGACAGAAATATAGTTTTCATGCTGTTTTTGCATGCATTTTTTTTTTAAGTGTTGTATTGTAGCTTGTTTTCTTTGGGCAAATGTCGGTAACACTTACTGCATAACTAATAAGAAATTACTGAAGAACTAATAGGTAATTTTTCATTAACACTTAAGTCACTACTGTTAATTACTAAGGAAGATGTGTTAACTAATCAGTATGTAATAGAATTTTATGATTATGTTAAGTAACAGTTAGCTAATCAATAACTAATGAATTCTGTCATACCTCCTGAAGAACTACTATTAACTGATTAAGGTTCAAGAAAAATAACTAAGTGAGTAAGAAACAGTATTCTAAAGTGTTACCCAAATGTCTTATTTGGATAAAAGTGTCTGCTAAATTAATAAATATGTACTTATAATCTGTGATAAATATGTTTTATCATTCTATAAATCTAAGATATGATGCTGAGCACTGCATGTTTTCACTTTATTCTTTTAATGATTTCCTTCAGATGTACAAAAAATATTTATGATTGAGGGGAATCAAAGATACAACCTTAAAAAAATATCGACCATTTATCTGAATATTAAGGGACACGTTCCCCTCACATTATAATATTTTTTCAATTAACAGATTATTTAAGTTAAAAATGGAGCAAAGGTATACTTAAAATCCATTGAATGGATGCAGATTAGTGCCACCTGGTGGAAAAAATAAAGAAAATCATCTGTAATACCATGGTATAGCCACTAGATGCCTGTATGGGGTATGTATTTCCTAGTAACTGAGAACAGTGTTTTCGCTTTTATTAGGTTTTGCATTTGGATATATATTTAGAGGTGATCAAAGACTAGTTTTTGCCAACGTCTGCATCATGATTACAGTCAAACCATTAGAGAGAGAAAGGTTTTTGTTACCCATAACCTAATTTGTACATCAAAATTAAATAAAAATGTAACATGACAGGAATGCTTGATTCTCAGCTCAGGAATGCTTGACAGTCTCAAACTGTGTGTGTGTGTGTCTGTTTCAGATGTTTTAGAGTTTAACCCATTCACTGCTGTGCTTTTTTCTGCATTATGGGTGAATTATTAAATTTATTTCACAAATTCTCAAACCTATGCTCTGTTACACTCACACCAGTTCATAGGTGTGTGTATGCGAGAGTGGGTGTGTCTGTTTTGCAATCTTGATATTTTAGAGTTCACTGCTGTGTGCTTTTTTTCTGCATTGTGGCTTATTTGTAGATTGTACACAGTTTTGTTTGTGTGAACACATAGCAAAGGCCGCAAAAGTCACCAAGTTTTGTACCATTCCAAGGAAGATACGATTTTTAAAAATTTAAAATACTTATTTTTTTCGGTCTAAAATGACCGAACAAAACCAGAGGGTTCAGTAAACTGAACAAGCTGCATTTTTTGTTTTTTTTTATGAGCTTCTGTTCATCACTATATACACAAATAAAAACCTGTACGACAGCTGTTGTGGGTGTTACTATATAGAATCCTTTCATTAATTCAGTGACATTCCAACATCCATTGTTGTCATGTCATAAAATGAGGCAGTCAGTCTTAATGATCTAGTGCTTTTTATTGATTCCATACATTGTTTTTACTTTTACATTAAATAGTAGACAGACTCATACAGATAAACCCTTTATCTCACTGCAAGAGTCCTGGAGGATCAGTCTTTCCAAAGCTGCTGAAATCTTTCTGCTTGTAGTTCTGTGTAAGTGAAATTCCTCTCTGGATGTTGTTTAGTTTTTGTCAGTCTAGGACCCAACAGGATGTATTGTGCTGATTGAAAATATTTCAATTAGTTAAACAGTGCTGAGAGTACTACATTCTAACTGATAGCTGAAAACACTATTAAATTAGCACACATATTTAATAAATGAACATGCACACAGCAGAGGATTTGTAGAATTGTATGAGTAACAAGTGTTCAAATTCTGCTGATTTTAATGATAAAATAAACTGATTTTAAATGAATGTTCTCTATTGGTTTTACACTTTACAGGTTTTCTGTATATTATATTTTATATTAAAAACATATTAGAACATTTCTTTGTATTACAAGTGCACTATTGTTGAAGTAAAACCAATACTTTTTCTTCAGCAGAACTGTTAGGAACACGATGAGAACTCTGAATGAATTATCTGATCTGAGAGAGACCAGGTTTGGTCAGCCGCCTCCCAGACACGGTCTGAACTTGCTGTGGTGGTTTGCTGATGAATGTGTTCAGATCGACTCCAATGGTCGTATGATTGCTCAGTGCAACCCTGAAAATGGAGCTTTTGGTTTTTGTCTATTCCATAATAGGGAGAGACTTCTTCCTTACTCTAATCTCCCATACTATGAGGTGGGAAACCTGAACACCACTGGCCCTCTGCCTGAATATGTCACTGAGAATTACACAGGATATTTAGATGACAGCAACACTGATCGCATCATTGTTTCCTTTGACTCAGGGTTGAAGAGATTTGACAGCATTTATGTGACACAGCACTCAGATGAGGAGATTAGAAATTTTGACCAGAATCACACTTACTGCATTAGCATTGATCTTATAAAGATCATTAAAGAGTTGAACCGTGAAGAGTTCCTCAGAGAAACCTTGAATGATTCTAAACTTTTTTACATTCATACATCTCAGTCAATGCGGACTGAACGCTTTCAGCGTCAAAGGTCAAATCAATCCACTAATGTCTGTGCAAAATGCTGTGCTGTGCTGATGTGTGCCATTGTGCTGTTGCTCATTATTATTGTCTTGAAAATATAGTTTTTATCCACTGGTGGTTTTGTTTTTGTTTGTTTTGTGCTAATTTTGCATTTGGGTGTTGCAGCTTGTCTCCAATTGGATATCAGTTTAATAGATGTATAATATTATTGTATGTTTTTTAGTTATTAGACAGTCATGAGGTTCAAGACTTCTGAGATGGGAATACACACATGCATATAAATTATCAATATTTACTGATAAGTTTATGTTAGATATACTCAATCAAACATATTTAATAGGTCTCCATCTCACAACATGCTTTAA
Organism: Mylopharyngodon piceus; assembly: GCA_039654765.1. Classification (NCBI taxonomy): domain Eukaryota; kingdom Metazoa; phylum Chordata; class Actinopteri; order Cypriniformes; family Xenocyprididae; genus Mylopharyngodon; species Mylopharyngodon piceus. The sequence continues at coordinate 36,025,085 of CM077440.1, forward strand.
AATACATGTATGTTACATGTTCCTTGTATCTGTATAATTTGTAAACCAATTGGGATTATGGAAAATGTTGAATAAAAATTACCATTACAGTTTTTTTTTATATATATATACTTAATGACCAATAAGCCTGGACATATTTACTCAAATGGCAAAGTGTAAGAGTAATAAATTCCTATGTCCGTGTGTGTGTGTGTGTCTGGTGGAGTGTGTTTGCTCATATGATCTTAGACACACCCACTGCTGTCTGTCTGCTTCAGTTTCTGTTTCCTACATAGTCAGCTGACCTCTTCAGAATGGAAGCTTGTTTCCACCACTGCCAGGGAATAAAAAAAACAAGCAATTACAATTTTTTTTTTATCGCATTCTGACTTTTTGTCTCGCAGTTGCTTCCATACAGGTGAAAGCAGTCTGCTTTAGTTTTAGTTTTTGTCTGTTATAGACACAGAATGGTTCGACTGAGAACACTGAATGAACTGGCCCATCTGAGAGAGACCGAGTTTGGTCAGCCGTATCCCAGACATGGTCTCATTCTGCTGTGGTGGTTTGCTGATGAATGTGTTGAAATTGATGAAGACGGCAATATGATTGCACGATGCGACCCAGAAGATAGAGATTTTGGTTTCCATCCGTTCCATAATTCAGAAGAACTTCTTCCTGATTCTGGCCTACCTTACTATGAATTGGGCAACCTGAGACATCCAGGCACAATGCCTCGTTATGTTACTAGGAATTATGACTACGATGTGCGTGAGAGCAACGCAGATCGCATTGTTGTTTCAGTCAATTCAGACTGGAATGACAAATGGTTTGACAGGATTTATGTGACACACACAACTTTACCAGAGTAGTTCCTTTAATTAGTTCTGTATAACATCAGCGAATATCCATTTTTATCAATGATGCAGTCTAGCTAAAGACATTTGTTTTGCATAGTCTAGAACATCTGTAATGTATAGCCTATTTTCATTAAATAAAATTGTATAGGCTAATTTAAAAGTCTAGCCTGTTATTTCTTATTCAGTTTTAGGTTGACATTCATGTGTTTGTGTTGTTTAGTTCCACAAATATGTTTTTCTGATCCTCCCATCCATGAAATTCCAGCGTTAGTTTCTGTACGTGTTTTTTTCGCCGCCCACTAACACATGAAGGTGAATAAAAGGAGCTCGTGAGCTGCACAGATGCAGATCTTCTCACAGCGTGTGAACAAGGTGCAGTATTCTGTTCAATCTATCTGTCTGATCTGTATTGCTTTTTGTTAATTAGACCAACTTCATTTTAAACTTTGTTGCCGTTTAAATACGCTATATTAAACAACGCCAAACAGCGCTTTTTATTGTGTCGATATCCTCTCCGCCTTGTGATCCGTATCCCAGATGGGCAGTAGCCTACTGTACTGTGGGTGTGTGTTTAAAGAGAAATGAAACCTACTGTGTGTCCACTTGTTGGTCCAATAAAACAGACTAGATTTAAAATAATATATTATAAAACAGACCTAGAAAATTACATTTGTTTTTTGTCTCCTTTTATTTTGTTTTATTTAGGCTATATTCCTATATAAGTACAGAGCAATTCACTATGAGCAGTTCAGCTCAGACTCTTGGAGGATCTGTGTTTAATGCAGTTTAAACATGTTTTTGATTTTCATCTGTACCCTGCACACTTGTTTAAGTGATCAATATTTGTAAAAAACATTCTGAAGATACTCACAGAACACATTTTAAATATGAGCTGAAAGCAAATGAAAGAAATATTACATCTAATTTCAGTGTTCTTCAAGGACTAAAAGTATGCTTTTACTTTTTTTGTCTGTTATAGACACAGAATGACCCGACTGAGAACACTGAATGAACTGGCCCATCTGAGAGAGACCGAGTTTGGTCAGCCGTATCCCAGACATGGTCTCATTTTGCTGTGGTGGTTTGCTGATGAATGTGTTGAAATTGATGGCAACGGCAGGATGACTGCACAACGATGCGACCCAGAACATAAAAGCTTTGGTTTCCATCCATTCCATAACAAGGAAGGCATTCTTCCTGATTCTGACCTACCTTACTATGAAATGGGAAACCTGCACCATCCAGGCAAAATGCCTCATCAAGTCACTAAGAACTACGACCGCGATGTGCGTGAGAGCAACGCAGATCGCATTGTTGTTTCAGTCGACAAAAACAGGAATGGCAAATGGTTTGACACTATTTACGTGACACATCACTTAGGGCAGGGCCGCTTCGATGAGAACAGCACCTTCCGCATCAGCCAAGGCCTTATTAGGAAAATTAAAAGCATGGAATGGTCAGATTTCATTAGGGAGGTTCAGATCTAGTAGCGCCGTAATCGGCGTTGAGCTCGTGTTATGCGTGTATGATTATCTATGCAGTCTGCATCCTACAGACACTCAAAGTTGAAATCAAACATTCCTGTTCATCCTAAATAAATGCCTTTTACAGCAAGTGTCTTCCTGGAATTTTCATAACCATTAACAAATTCATTGATTAGCCTACTTTGTGGTGGATAAGAAGCTTTATGATTTGTCATGTATAGCTATAATTAATAAGATGCATTGTGTTCTGTCTGTTTACTTACATGTTTATTGTTTAAGTAATTGTGTCTAATTTTACTGCATTAAAGGAATATTTCACCCAAAAATGATAATTCTGTCATCATCTTTTAATGACTTTCAAACACAAGCCAACTCATAAAAAGTGTGATTTTCACTGCAGTAAAAAAGTGATTTCAATTTACATAATATTGTTACATAATAAGATTGAACTGTATGACACTGTGGCTTTATAAATAGTTATATCAGCTGGGTCACATGCACATGTTCATGTCGATCATCTCATGTTCATGTCGATCATCTCATGCTTATGAGTTGTTATTCTACAACATAAAATACATCAGTAATACTCATCTTAAAGGCGGTTGATAGCAAGTGTCTAAATGCGACTACAGGAAGATGCTGGGACATTAAACATTATCACACTGAGCATGTAAACTCATCTACTCACTGCCTCATTGCATTTATAATTGCACTCTTGCAAACAATTCTTACTCAAACTTTCAGGGAAAATGTTTTTAAATGTGGTTGAAGTCATGAGACCGCAGTGTCGCATGTTTATAGCCTAGATTTAGCTTTTTATATCTGCCGATTGCATTTAGGCTTCAAAATTCATAAAAGCTGTGCTGATTTGTGAAGATTATTGTGATGCACAAAACATGTTAGAATCATTAAAATTTTCACTTTGCGGGCAAAGCTGCACCTCAACTGCACACTCCACTTGTGGGATCTCCACATACCCTTTGCCCGCCCCGCCATCGAGGGTAGAAAAAGGTGCCTTCCACAACTTTGTTACCTCCTTGTGCACTTCCTGCTTAGCGTACCCCGCCCCGAGATACCACTCATCCAGCCTTGAGGGTTCAGGATAAGGTGGAGGGTACCACTCAATCCCAACACTCACGGCGACCCAGGAAAGCATGGCCGTCAGCTCTGGGTCAGACTCGAACAATGCTACTCTCCCAGAAGGAGGCAGTGCAGCCGAATCCTCATCTCTAGAGGAGTCTAGCCTGATGCAGCAATTGATATCCGGTCCTCCAGAGGAGCCCATGAGAAGGACCAGCACCAGCACTCGGAAGCTCCACAGCTTGCAATGATATAGAGTAGTGGGGGGGAGGGGGGTTGCTGCAGGGATTGGCCTGGCGGGAAAGCCCCCACTGTGATCCTCAGATCACCCTGCTTGTCAACCAAAGTAGTCTTCTGCTGGGCAGAAGAACTAGATTGGGGGATAGCGGAGACCCCACCCCTTGGGAGGTATTGGAGTCTTGATCTCAGATGGTCATCTTCTTGCAGCGGTAGCATGACTCATCCATGAACGCTACCTCAGCGTGCTTATGACCCAGACACAAGAGGCAGCGAACGTGCCTGTCAGCCGGGGCCAGGAAACGACCGCATCCAGAAATAATGCGGTGGAATGACATCTTGAAAAACACATAAACACACCCGTGTTACTCTTTCAGAGGAAAAGCTCTTTGTGCTGAAGTGCACAGGGGAAGATCGCCCGCACAACGTGCAGAGAAGGGCTTTTTCTGGCAGAGATTCTCCGAAGGCGGGTTCCGGGTTCTGCAGCACCACACTCGTGGATGAAATGCAGAGCTGAATCTTGACAATACTCTTGGCTCTGAGGCGAAAGCTTAGTGAGTGTGTATTTGCCTGCTTCCTATATACCCGCAGCACGGGGCGTAGTTCGCGACGCAAATCTCACTCGCCAATGTCCATTGGCTGGTTCTGTTAACACTCGAAGGTGATAGGTACGGTGGCCGAGAGAGCTCAACGCATTGCAACTGAAGAAAACACATGCAAATAGAAAAAACACCACCATCTTCATCAGTTTGACAACACATGTGCTGCAAAAGTTCACAACACAAGCAAATACAGAAACACGTAAAAAATCAAGTAAATTATTTAAAAAAAAAATATTATTTATTATTAATAATTTATTTTTTACGCTAATAATTGAACTTTTGCAGCGCATGTGTTGTCAAACTGATGAAGATGTTTTCTTTATTTGCTGGTGTTTTTTTCTATTTGCATGTCAATTATATATTTTCATTTCGCATTTCTGCATTTTGCAGGGAATGTATCCTATTACAACAATGGTCAGTTATTTCTTACTCAACTTTAGGTTGACATTCATGAGTCTGTAGTTTAGCTCTACAAAAATGTTTCTCCGACCCTTCCTTAAGAACAATACATAAATGTCCAGTGTTAGTTTCTGTGTGCAGCAGCAGGTTTGTGTTTTTTAAAATAATACAAACCCAATTCCAAAAAAGTTGGGACACTGTACAAATTGTGAATAAAAAAGGAATGCAATGATGTGGAAGTTTCAAATTTCAATATTTTATTCAGAATACAACATAGATGACATCAAATGTTTAAACTGAGAAAATGTATAATTTTAAGGGGAAAATAAGTTGATTTTAAATTTCATGGCATCAACACATCTCAAAAAAGTTGGGACAAGGCCATGTTTACCACTGTGTGGCATCCCCTCTTCTTTTTATAACAGTCTGCAAACGTCTGGGGACTGAGGAGACAAGTTTCTCAAGTTTAGGAATAGGAATGTTGTCCCATTCTTGTCTAATACAGGCTTCTAGTTGCTCAACTGTCTTAGGTCTTCTTTGTCGCATCTTCCTCTTTATGATGCACCAAATGTTTTCTATGGGTGAAAGATCTGGACTGCAGGCTGGCCATTTCAGTACCCGGATCCTTCTTCTACGCAGCCATGATGTTGTAATTGATGCAGTATGTGGTCTGGCATTGTCATGTTGGAAAATGCAAGGTCTTCCCTGAAAGAGACGACGTCTGGATGGGAGCATATGTTGTTCTAGAACTTGGATATACCTTTCAGCATTGATGGTGCCTTTCCAGATGTGTAAGCTGCCCATGCCACACGCACTCATGCAACCCCATACCATCAGAGATGCAGGCTTCTGAACTGAGCGGCTGATAACAACTTGGGTTGTCCTTGTCCTCTTTAGTCCGGATGACACGGCGTCCCAGTTTTCCAAAAAGAACTTCAAATTTTGATTCGTCTGACCACAGAACAGTTTTCCACTTTGCCACAGTCCATTTTAAATGAGCCTTGGCCCAGAGAAAACGCCTGCGCTTCTGGATCATGTTTAGATGTGGCTTCTTTTTTGACCTATAGAGTTTTAGCCGGCAATGGCGAATGGCACGGTGGATTGTGTTCACCAACAATGTTTTCTGGAAGTATTCCTGAGCCCATGTTGTGATTTCCATTACAGTAGCATTCCTGTATGTGATGCAGTGCCGTCTAAGGGCCCGAAGATCACGGGCATCCAGTATGGTTTTCCAGCCTTAACCCTTATGTACAGAGATTGTTCCAGATTCTCTGAATCTTTGGATGATATTATGCACTGTAGATGATGATAACTTCAAACTCTTTGCAATTTTTCTCTGAGAAACTCCTTTCTGACATTGCTCCACTATTTTTCGCCGCAGCATTGGGGGAATTGGTGATCCTCTGCCCATCTTGACTTCTGAGAGACACTGCCACTCTGAGAGGCTCTTTTCATACCCAATCATGTTGCCAATTGACCTAATAAGTTGCAAATTGGTCCTCCAGCTGTTCCTTATATGTACATTAACTTTTCCGGCCTCTTATTGCTACCTGTCCCAACTTTTTTGGAATGTGTATCTCTCATGAAATCCAAAATGAGCCAATATTTGGCATGACATTTCAAAATGTCGCACTTTCAACATTTGATATGTTATCTATATTCTATTGTGAATAAAATATAAGTTTATGAGATTTGTAAATTATTGCATTCCTTTTTTATTCACAATTTGTACAGTGTCCCAACTTTTTTGGAATTGGGTTTGTAAATCAAATTAAAAAAAATATTACACTTAATTTCCATTTAGTTTCTCTTTGGTGAATTGGATGCAGTTTGAAAAGTTTTTCATTAATGCATTGTTTTATATATATTTTAAAGTACATACTGCACCGTATTCAGTACGTTACGCAAGTGCTCCAAAATAAACAACCCCCACAAAACAGTTAGGGGAAGTCTCAAAAATACGCGCCCAGCCTCATTCACTTTCATTTTACTCGAAGTGAGCTTCTCTTCATCCTCTCATTCACTACTGCTGTGGCAGAAAACAGGAGGAGATTTCTCCAACAATAACTATGGGTCATAAAAAACAGGTACAGTAGCCTTTGAGCTTTATTCTTTATCTTTTTGTCCACACTTGTAACTAAACTTTTGTCTGACCTTTCTTGCAAGAAATAAAACCTTTGAGAAAGACAACTGGATGTGTTTGTCCTTTATGCAGTGATTGTATTTTATTTGCCACCACAAAAGAAATAGCATATGAAAAAATACATGTTTTTTATAACTAGTTTTTGTGTGGTAATGCAATAGCTGTTTTTTCATTGTACCTGTAACAGGCACAATGAGAGCACAAATAAGAAAGTAAATGTGGCATCTGATCTTCATCTCTCCAACAGATGAAAACCATGCCGAAAAGAATCACAACTATAAAGGACCTAAAAGAGTATGGATTCGGTCAGCCTTGGCCCAGACATGGACTCAAGCTCTTGTACTGGTTTGCTAATGATTGTCTCTGGGTTACTGATGACGACGACATGTTCCTGGCGTGTGACCCGGTGAAGGGAGTCTTTGGCTTTCACCTCTTTGAGAACAAAGAGAAACTTCTTCCAGAAGTGGACTTTCCCTACTACTTGCTGGGCAATCTGAATTCACCAGGAGCTGACATGCTGCGCATGCTGATTATGTTTGTGTCTGGAGTGTGTCTGGAGTTGGAGTTAGAACCAGCTGCGCATTATATTGATGAGAAAGTGACTTCTAAAAAGAGAAGTGATGTCTCTGTAGATACTGATACACCATCTCGAAACTGTGTCTGTAGTTGTACGATACTCTGAAATCATTTTGTGAGGAAAAGTTGGAGTGAAAGTCTGCACCGACTGAACGCATGGGGAAAAAACAGCTAGAAGCAGTTTGCGTTTGATTTAGTAGTCCAGATTAGCTGCACTAACAGTAAAAGATTTACATGCTTAGATATGTGTGCATCTATTGACTGAACTAGTAGTAAGCATGTAACCTTATTATTTTTACAAAAAAATGCATGCAATTTTTTGATGTTGAGTCGCTTTGTTTCTCTTGGCTGTGAATAAATGCAAGCAAAAGAGGAAACTGTAGTCTTGTTTGGGTATTTGCTGTAAAAGAAGGACACTAGAGATGCTTGTTCAACCACTCTGCCACTAGAGACTGAGTAAATAAGTGATAAAGATATTGGGTCTCATTCACTAAGCATGCGTGCGCACATATTTGTGAAGTGTGTATACGAACGATTTTAAGAATAAATCACGATTAACCAAAAATTTCGTAATAAAATTTAATTTATCAAGCCATTAAGCAAGTTTGTGCCTCTTTCTTCATCGGTGGATGACGTGTTCATTTTGACACATTCATTGTTAATGATTTTAACACAGTAAATGTGTCAGGAAGGTGATCTGCTGTTAACAAGCAGAATCAAAGGAGAAAATCACAATTTTCAAAGTCACCATCATGGAGATCAGGGTTTGCTTTAGTTGGGATCTTGACCCTTGACTTTTTAATAGTAGATTTTGTTTGGGCTGTTGTAACTGTGTTATAACAGCCATGCAAGTAAAGATGAAAGATGATCAGGTGGTGTTGGTTATGTTTTCACATAATCATTATTTGACCTGAATCAGCAAACTCATTTAGAGCCCAATCTCTGAGTTAAAATAATCCACGAGAAGTTAGATCTACTTTATTGATTACAGCAGCACTGTGATTCTACAGCAGAAGATCAGCTTTTTCAATATAATCCAAATGGTTTCTTAAAACTTGTTCTGATCAAAAAAAAAGTCTTTCTTTTAGGCACACACAGACATCAAGAATCAGCGTATGAATCTCAACAACGGTGACAAGCAACATATTCTGATAAACAGATCAACTCTGAACATTAGAAAACAAGCTACTAAAAAGTCACATAACAACAGCAAAAAATAAAATAGTGAGAATAAAGGAAATTACTAAGACAATTCAGCTCATAATTTATTCAGCTCATAATTTATTCATGCAGCAATGCATAATGGGAGCCATGGATGAATTTTGATTGGTGGCACCCAGAATGCACTGCAACATGCTTTTTGATGGTCACCACTGTTCAGATTCACAGGCTGATTCTTGATGTCTGTGTCTCTAAAGGAAAGTGCTTTTTAAAAAAAAAAAAAAAAAAAAAAAAAAAATTAGAACAACTTTTGAGAAATCCTTCAGATTATGTTGAAAAAGCTGATCTTCCGCTGTAGAGTCACAGTGCTGCTGTAACCAATAATGTAAATCTAACTCAGAGACTGGGCTCTAAATGAGTTCAGTGTTTCAGATCAAATAATGATTATGTAAAACCATAACCAACAGTACCTGATAATTTTTTCTTTTGGCTTGTCTGGCTGTTACAACTCAATTACAACAGTCCAAACAAAATCTAATATTAAAAAGTCAAGGGTCAAGAGCCCAACTAAAGCAAACTCTGATCTCCATGATGGTGGCTTAAAAATTGTGATTTTCTCCTTTGATTCTGCTTGTTGACAGCAGATCACCTTCCTGACACATTTACTGTGTTAAAATCATTAACACAATGAATGTGTCAAAATGAACACGTCATCCAACGATGAAGAAAGAGGCACAAACTTGAATGTGTCAGACTTAACACAAGTGTTGTCCCTAAACTAACACACTGATGTGTAAGAATTTAACACATTTTGAGTCCGTTTAAACACATTCTTTTTAAGAGTGTGTATTGCATTCATTTTAACTGGTCAAAAATAGCACATCTATGACACAAATTGTGTGATTTATGACACATTAGTGTGCTAAATATTTTAACACTGCCTGTGTTAAGAAGAATAACACACTGGTTGAGTTAAAAGTAACACAAAATGTGTTGTCCTTAACTAGACACACGGGTGTGTTAAGATATAACACAGGTTGTGTTGTTTTTAACACATCTGTTTTAAGAGTGTAGGAACAACTGAAACCACATGTATGCAAAAAAAAATCTTACTCTGTACAGCCTTATAATAGTGTTAAGAAGTTATATTTCATCCTAACATGACTATAATTATACTGAAATATGTTGCATATTGTATTATATAATAATCCATATATACAATTATATAATAAAATGATTAAATAATACAATTTAATTGAATCTTAAATACATTCCATCATATGCAGTTAAACAGTAAAGAAAAACTGTGTTATACTGTTCAGCTGTGAGGTTTCTCTGAATAATGTAGATATATATGCATATGTTCAGCTGGCTAATGAGAGCTCTGTAATCTGGGTCTGTATAAAAGGTGTTTATTCTGAGAATGGCACACGTGGCATTGCTAGAGGATCAGGTGAGAACGCGTCTGTAAACGCTGAATTAGAGCCCTGCATTTCTGCCTGAGCTCAACGGGCCCCGACTTATTTACTGCCCACGGGCCGGGCTTCGGGACGATTTTCACGCCATAGGTCACAGGCGGGCCGGGCCTCGGGCCTGTTTTAGGCTTCTCCTTCTTTTAATACTTTGGACATTCATTAATTAAAATAAACCATGAGAAGCTGATGATGGTAAAACAAACATATACATAGACATAGTGCTGCGCTGGTGGAAACAACATGAGACCATAGCTGCGTCTCATTTCGGAGGCTGCGCGTGCACGTCCTCATGTTTAAGCCCTCGGTATACTTCACTTTCCACGCCTCTTTCAAAGTATACTCAACCGCGGAGGCACACGGAAGACTGAGTTCCAAACGTGCAGTAAAAATGTTTTCTATACTCTACCAGACATCGGAGAGCAGCACTGAGTCATGTCAACAACGGGACATTTTCTGGGCAAGATCGGAGAAGAAAAATAGTGCATCCACCATTGCAACATAGTTCAGAAGATACACAAAGAGAACAAGAATCTAAAACGATGGAGAAGGATATGCTTAGTTTACTCATCTTGTTTCAAGTGTGTTGTTTTTAAATCGCTCTTTCCACGCTTGCGCATGTGCTGTTGCACAGGTGTGTGGACCCGCAGCAGCAGCTGGAAGAGTGAGAAAGGAGGACTGGAAACTGGATTAAAACTAGGGATGTTCATTTCGGTGTGACCCATTAAAAATACCAAAAATGTGTTTTTCAAGGCTTTAGTTTTATACATGCACAAATTTTAAGACAGCATTTAAAAAACAACAGAATAGGAGTAGGCTATTCACACGGCACGCACCTGCAGCACTTGAATGGAGAAATCGCGTCGGCGCCTTGCAGCAGAGCAGCCCGCCTCCCCTGACAGCAACATAGTGTGGCCCAGATCCGGCCCACATCTGGTACATGTGGATTACACATGGACCAGATGTGGGCCGGATCTGGGCCAGTACTATGTTGCTGTCAGGGTTAGCTTGTCAAAATTGCTTTTTACTGTGGTAGTGCAAATAAACGTTTAAACTAACATTGTGATATGTTTATATTAGTGTTTTATATCTATGGCTTTTATTGTAGGTAAGACAAGCGCTGATTTGAGAGTCTAAATCGATCAAAACAACTCACTGTCGGATGCTGCGGTCGTCACTTTAAGAAACAGAAACTTTAATTTAACAAACAAAGAAGTGCTCCAAACATTTTTATAAATTAACTTAATAAAGAAATGATAAGGATTAAAACAACTTTGCAATAAAAAACAAAACTGAACATTTTGATGGCTGCAACAAAGGCTGCGTTATGGGAAGAAAAAAAAATGGGCCGGGCTGTTGGACATGGGCTGGGCTAGGGCCAGAGTGTCTCGGGCCAGGGCCGGGCTAGGGCCTAGAATTGTGGCCTGTGCAGGGCTCTATGAAGAATACCTTTGTTTAAACCTTCATTTAAACTCACAGACACACTTGCACAGTCACTCTTTTGCAAACATACCTCAAGCTGCAGAGTATAAGAAAAATTAAGATATTAATGTACAGCAAATTTCTCCTCAAATCTAAATGTTATAAATAAGGTCTGATGTTGTCATGATTTAATTTTTTTTTCTTTAAGATTGGTCATAATTTTTTTGTAAGTCATTTACATAAAAACAGATTGGTCTAATTTGATACCGAAAAGTAAGAATGATTACCCCTAGTTGGTCATACTAGTTCTTAAGACACAGTCTTAACATAATGGTTGTTTGTGCAGCTGGCCTCCGACTGAACAAAACGCATCTTAATAACAGGTGTAAACAGGGCAGCCATATACATTATATATATATATATATATACACTGTTAGACCTTACCAGGCTTTTTTACAGTAAAATACTGGCAACATTGTTTTACGATGATTGTAATTTAGGATTAGGATTAGGTAACTTAAGTGATTGCCGCTCATTTTTATGATAGCCTACATCATTGAAGTTGATTAGTTGATATCATATGGGGGTCTTCTTTGACAGTGTGTTTGTCAAACCCATTTGTAGTAGGAAAAAAAAAAAAAAAAAAGTTTAGTTATTGATGATTTTATATTCATCATAAAACAGTCTGAATCACTAATGTGTTTTAAATGTAATAATTGCATACTTTTGATTTAAAATCCCTGTTTTACTGCATTATAAGATTACACTAAAGGTAATCAGTGAAAAAACTGAAGATGAAAAAAAAACATGAGCAGAAAACAGTAAGCTATAATGACAAACACAGATATGAGCAATCAGCATATGAATCTCAACAATGGTGACAACAAAATATTCAGACAATCAGATCAACTCTGGACATCACAAAAAGCTACTAAAAGAAAGAACACAAACCACAGCAAAAAATAAAAGCAAATAGTTAGAATTAAAGAAAATAATAGGACAATTCAGCAGCATAATGTATTCATGCTGTGATGCATGCTGGGAGTTTTGTAGTATTGTTCCCAGCGTGCATTGCGACATAACACTTTTGATTCACCTTTGCTGAGATTCATGTGCTGATTCTTGATGCCTTTGTGTGTCATCTTAGAATAATTTTTGTGTGTTTTTTAATCTTCTGATTGGTTTTGGTCCATTGTAAGATTTCAGTGATGGTCAGTTTTGTTCGATTGCGAGATCTCAATCGGTTTCATTTCACTACGAGATTTCAATGGCAGTCACTTTTGTTCTTTTGCGAGATTTCAATGACTGTTGGTTTTGTTCCTTAATGAGATTTCAGTGACGGTCGGTTTTCTTCTGTTACGAGACAGTCAGTTTTTTTTTTTTTTTTTCGTTATGAGATCTAAATGATAGTCAGTTTTGTTTTTTTATGAGATTTCAATGATGGTCGGTTTCGTGTCGTTACGAGATTTCAGTAACGGTGGGTTTTGTTCCATTATGAAATTTCAATAATGGTCAGTTTTGTTCCTTTACGAGATCTCAATGGTTGACGGTTTTGTTTTGTTATGAGATTTCAAAGACAGTCAGTTTTGTTTCACTGATGTGACACTGAAGACTGATGAGCATATGAGACATTTCAAAAACATTACAAATAATAATGAAAAAAAAAATAGAGTGCTTCCATGTAAGTTGTAAGAATGACAAAGTATATCATTTGTGATGTGTAATGTAGGGATTATTTTTGCCCCAGGGTTACACCCCTTATTTTCTGGGGTTTATTTTAACCCTTTATTCAGTACAGTTTATGGTGACTGTACTGGGGCGTTGGGCAGTATGTGATGTGCTGTATGGACTATTTTACACCAGGGTGACACCCTTTATACAGTACAGCTTATTGCGACTGTACTGGGGCGTTAGGACCCACTTAAGCCACAGGTTGATCAGACCTATTGGCCTCTCTAACACCTCTTCCAGCAGCTACCCAGTCTCCCAGAAGGTCTCCCATCGAGATAGAGACTGGGCTCAACCCTGCTTAGCTTCAGTGGGTGTGCAAATGAAAGCTTCAGGTTGACCGCTGCAGGCCTTCGTAAACATCTTTCCAACCATAGACCCTCGTAAACATATAAATCTCAACAATGGTGACATGCTTAATGCCGCAATGCATTCTATAACAGACTATTATTAAGAGAGAGATCTCAATACAGTATGAGACTGTTACGAGATTTCAATGACGGTCGGTTTTATTCTGTTATGAGATTTCAATACCACTCTGTTTTGTTCCCTAATGAGATTTTAATGATGGTTGGCTTTGTTTCTTAACAAGATTTTAAAGATTGTTGATTTTGTTCTGTTTTAAGATTTCCATGATGGTCAGTTTTGTTCAATTGTGAGATTTCAATGACAGTCAAGTTTGAAACGATTCAAGCTGTTGGTTTTGTTTTGTGACGAGATTTCAATGATGGTCAGTTTTGTGTCACTGAGCACAAAATGAAGCTTCTGCCATGGACATCCCAGTCCCCTGACCTGAACCCTATAGAAAATGAGTGGAGTGAACTGAAAAGAAGAAGCACCAACATGGAGCTGGGAATCTGAAGGATCTGGAGAGATTCTGCATGAAGGAATGGTCTCTGATCTCTTGTCAGGTGTTCTCCAAACTCATCAGGCATTATAGGAGAAGACTCAGAGCTGTTATCTTGGCAAAAGGAGGTTGCAAAAAGTATTGAATAAAAGGCCGGGTGCCAATAATTGTGGCCAACGTGTTTTGGAGAAAAACATTTATTTCATAATGTGATTTTCCCCCCACTTTCAATTCTTTTCCTTCAATGAAAGGTTAGAATTTTGCTAATTTTATGAATTAAAGATCAAAAGGATAAACAATGCAGATTTATTTTTACAGTCATCTTTGATCATATTTACCAAGGGTGCCAATATTTCTGACCACAATTGTACAATCATCAGAAGTAAAAAACTAAACATAGGCTATAAACGAGTGACACCACGGTCGAATGACTTCGACCACCATTAAGCTTCTGACAACTCTTTCAGTATTTATTTAAAAATATTTTCCCTCAAAGTTTGAGTTAGAAAAGTTTGCTTGAGTGCAATTATAAATACAATGAGGCTGTGAAAGCGGGATAGTGAGTCGATGAGTTTACCTGTTCAGTGTGATAATGTTTAATGTCCCAACAACTTCTGTAGTCCCATTTAGACACTTGTTATCAACCGCCTTTATCAAGACAAGTAAAAGCTTTAACAAAATCAGAAAACGGTATTACTGATTTATGTTGTAGGATTAAACGTGAAAATATCTTGAGCTTGTGTTCAACATAAACCGCATTTCAGGCATTTAACCAAAAACCCATTGACTTCAGGAGGAAGGTCCTTCATGGAACAGGAGCTGCTATAATGCTAACTCATTTCTGGGTTTGGGCCTACAAACATACATCATTCCTGCAGCACTCTATGAGATGACAGACATGAACATGTGACCTAGCTGATATAAACCCACAAGCCACAGTGTCATACAATTTAACCTTATTATGTGTTAATATTAAATGTTATGTTATTAATAACTAAATTGAAATCGCTCTTTTTACTGCAGTGAACATTTTCTGGGTTGGCTTGTTTTTGAAAGTCAGTAAATTATGACAGATTTTTCATTTTTGAGTAAACAATTTCTTTTAATGCAAATTAGACACAATTAATTAAACAATAAACATGTAAGTAAACAGAACACAATGCATCTTATTAATTATAGCTATACATGACAAATCATAAAGCTTCTCATCCAGCAGAAAGTGATGACACAAATGAGCCATTTATATGACCCAAATCAATATACCCAATTCAAATCGATGAATTTGTTATTGGTTATGAAAATTCCAGGAAGACACTTGCTGTAAAAGGCATTTATTTAGGATGAACAGGAATGTTTGATTTCAATTATGAGTGTCTGTAGGATCCAGACTGCATAGATAAACATACACACATAACACCAGATCAACGACGACCACGCCAATTACGGCGCTGCCTGACCTTAACTTCCCCAATGAAATCTGACCATTCCATGCCTTGAATGATCTCAGTGAGGCCTTGGCTGATGCGGAAGGTGCTGTTCTCATCGAAGCGGCCCTGCCCTAAGTGATGTGTCACGTAAATCCTGTCAAACCATTTGTCATTCCAGTCTGAATTGACTGAAACAACAATGCGATCTGCATTGCTCTCACGTACATCATGGTCGTAATTCTTAGTAACATAACGAGGCATTGTGCCTGGATGTCTCAGGTTGCCCAATTCATAGTAAGGTAGGCCAGAATCAGGAAGAAGTTCTTCTGAATTATGGAACGGATGGAAACCAAAATCTCTATCTTCCGGGTCGCATCGTGCAATCATATTGCCGTCTTCGTCAATTTCAACACATTCATCAGCAAACCACCACAGCAGAATGAGACCATGTCTGGGATACGGCTGACCAAACTCAGTGTCTCTCAGATGGGCCAGTTCATTCAGTGTTCTCAGTCGAACCATTCTGTGTCTAGAAAATAGTGACAAAAAAAAGTAATAAATAGGACTGTACTACAGTGTAAAAATGATATTTGCCTGGACTTTATCTGGAATATATACTACTATCTATAGCCTATCTATTACAAGTATGGTGGTGTAATATGTACTATAAATAATTTATTAAAATGTATTCATAAAAATATTTTTATAGATGTATATATTAAACATGTATAATATAATATAATATAATATAATATAATATAATTCAGAGGGACCATAATAGAGCACTAAAATAAATCAGTTAACAATTCTTGTGCATATTGACCACAAATTCCTTGAAGACTGAAATTTCAATATTTCTTTCATTTGCTTTTAACTTATATTTAAAAAGTGTTCTGTGAGTATCTATGTATCTATCTATCTATCTATCTATCTATCTTCAGATACTGATCACTTAAACAAGTGTGCAGGGTACAGATGAAAATGTAAAACAAAGTTAAACTGCACCAAACATAGATCCTCCAAAAGTCTGACCTTGAGCTCAACCGTGAATTGTTCTGTATAATGATATTATAAATAAACAAATAAAAGTCAAAAACGAGAACCAGTAAGACCAAATTTAATTATGTATATTATTATTTTATTTTACAGCCAGTTTCAATCTAGTCTGTTTTATTGGACCAACAAGTGGACACGGTAGGTTTCATTTCTCTTTAAGCACACACCCACAGTAGCTACAGCCCATCTGCGACAGGCTACAGACTGCAAGTCGGAGAGGATTTCGGCGCAAAAGTTTTCGACGGCACAGCTGTTTGGCGTTGTTTAATAAAGCGTATTTAAACGGCAACATCCGTTGTGTAAAATGATCCTATAATGTAATTAAAGTTGGTCTTATTAACAAAAAGCAATACAAATCAGACAAACAGAACACAGAATACTGCACCTTGTTCGCGCGCTGTGAGAAGATCTGCGTCTGTGCAGCTCACGCGCTCACTTTTTTTCTTCATGTGTCTGTTAGTGGGCGGCGAAAAACACAGATTCGGACCTACAGAAATTGAAAAAGTTCCAGTTGTTTTTTATTCAGCTTTTTTTTTTTTTTTTTTCCCCTGTTTTCCCAGTGTTAAACGTAAATGTTTAAGTTATGACTGCAATTATTAACAGGTTATTGTCCAGGAAGAAAGTGAAACTAATTTATTATGGTTCTTTTGGGACAACAAAAAAGTTGAATTAATTTAAAACATATTGGTCTTTTGTGACAACATGCCCCAAGAGTAAAGAGGAGGTTTTGTGTACCAATTCACAGTGAGCAGAGGTTAAATAGTAAATGCAAATGTGAGTCAGAAGCATAGAAATGAGTAAATAATAAGCACCTTAGTTCTTCCGTAGTTCAATAGGGAGGGAGGGAGAGAGAGGTCAGCTGACTATCTAGGAAACAGAAACTGAAGCAGACAGACAGCAGTGTGAGTGTGTTCAAGATAACATGAGGAAACACACTCTGCATAGACACACACACACACACTGGACATAGTTTGAATCATATTTGATTTCATTACTCTTTACTTTGCCGTTGCAGTAATCTTTTTATTTCCAGACTTTTTGCTCATTCACTGTATAAAAAATAAAACATAAAATATTGCAATTGTAATTTTTGCTCAACATCAGAGGTCTTGATCTTGACAAATGTATCTAACAGTTATAGGCACGGTTTCACAGACAGAGCTTAGACTAAGCCAGGATTAGGCCTTTAAGTAGCTTTTATATACATGCCTTAGAAAAAAAAAGAAAAAAAAAAAAGCATTACTGGTGAGCATCTTGAGACAAATCAATGACACTGACATATTTTAAGATATGTCAGTACAGTTAAAACAGCTCAAACATGCAATTCATCTATTGCTTAAGCCTTGTCTGTGAAACCAGGGGAAAAACATTCAATAATGTCATTTTGACAATCTATTGAATTAATATCTAATTTGTTGTCAAAAGGTCTTCAACTAGATCTGAATGCATCATTGATCATGCATATTTGCTGAAGTCACTGAACTAATGAAAGAACTACTCTATAGTAACACACACTAGTTGTCCTACAGGTTGTTCATGTGTGTCTGTTGCTATAGAGATGAACAGAAGCTCATCAGTGTGGAAAGAGAAACTGATGCAGGAACACACTAGAGCAGATGGGACAGTTCATGAGGGGATTTATATTAAATCTACCTTAGATTAAACTGTACACAGCAAAATCCCCAGTGTACATATGAGTCCATCTTGCCTGGTGTTAAAAAGTAACACTGAAGCAGTTTTAAAGTTAATGAGATAATTGATTGATGATTGAGTGATGATTGACAATCAGTGGTGACACCTGATGTTAATAAGCAGAATCACTGGAGAAACAACAAGAGAAAGAGAGAGAGAGACACGACAACTACAACTGACTTCCAGCCATTAAACATTATTACACTTATTATTAACCAGGCTGATTTTATTTCTGTAATACATCAACAAAAGTTCTTATTGAGAATTAACAGATGTTTAGATGTTGATGTTTTAATGAAAGTTTAGTTTGAAGTCACCATGATGGTGAAAAGCATTTCCTTTAGTTGGGCTCTTGACTCTTTATTTATTAACATTAATTTTTCTCTGGCTGCTCCAACTTTGTGTTTGTAGAGCACATTTGTTATGGCCAGAAAAACTATGATCTGGGCTGCATTTCCCAAAAGTGTTGTAAGCCGAAGTTGATCAGTTTAGGTTTTTTTGGGAAGCACAGTCATGATGGTTGTGTTTTGATTGTGGAATGGCCTGATTCATTGGTGACATCCAGTATTGTTAACTGCTCATATAGATGTTATATTATTTCTTTATAGTAAATCTGTTATCGCTTGAGATCCAGCAGAACTTTTATAATCTGAGTTTTTTTTTTAAACACACACAGACATCAAGAATCAGCATATGAGCCTCAACAATGGTGACAATCAAACAAAGTGCTTCATGTTGCAGTGCATGATGGGAGCCACCAGTCAAAACTCATCCATGGCTCCCATCATGCATTGCTGCATGAATAAATTATGCAGCTGAATTGTCCTGTAATTTTCGTAGATTGTTCATGTTTGCTTTTATTTTTCTGTTGTTTTGTTGTGACAGTAGCTTGTTTTGTGATGTTCAGAGTTGATCTGTTTGTCAGTATTTTGTATTTATTTATTGTCACCGTTCTTGAGAATCATATGCTGATTCTTGATGTCTGTGTGTGTCTAAACACAGAAGCTTCTGTGCATAATGCATTTTTCTTAAAAAAAATTGTTCATACTGCTGTTGGATCTCAAGCTCTAAAACCACAGGACTGCAATCATTAATACTAAAGCTTACGGTCAGAGATTTAGACTCTAAACGACATCAGGCCATTGCATGATGATAATATCATCACCAAAACATATTGTGACCAGATCATATTATCTCTGGCCATAACAAATGTGCTTTACAAACACAAAGTTGGAGCAGCCAGAAAAAAACTAATAAAAGGTAAAGAGTCAAGAGCCCAACTAAAGCAAACGCTGACCTCTTTCATGGTGACTTGAAATGAAGCATTCCATAAAACATTAATTAACACCTTTTTTCTCTCTTTCCTTATTAACATCAGGTGTCACCACTAATTGTCAATCATCACTCAATCATCAATCAATTATCTCATTAACTTTAACACTGCTTCAGTGTTACTTTTAACACCCGGTAAGATGGACTCATATGTACACTTTGGGTGTTAATTTAACACTGGGGATTTTGCTGTGTATAATGTCAAACACATATTCAATATTCATATTCACACATTAATATTTCATATTGCATTATTATTCATATTAAAATGATTAACAGAGTTAAGACTTATATTTCATCACACAAACACATACAATCAATTAGTTTTTGGACATTTGATACTACACAGGATATATGAAATATGTCACACAACAAATTTGAACACAGATCTAGAGAAGCTTAATTACAATAAACCATGTCCGTATAACTATTGAGAGGATGCATAGTTATAGTGAATATTCAGATTAATATTAATATCAAACCTTAAAGTTTTACATTTTGTCCTTCCCTATAAATTTTAATTATTTGTTTTCATCATTGCAAGGATCATTCAAAAGAAACATGGAAAGCTCAACATCATATTGTAAATCTATGTAAAGACAAGCATTTATGTGCATTCTAATGATTGCTTTCAAAATTTGCTGGACAAACAGTTGTAAATCAAACTATTTTTTCATGAAAAATGCAAATGAAAAGGCAAAAATGACAAGCACAAAAAGCAAAAAAGCACAAAGAGTGCAGCACGCAGAGTCAATCCAGGAAGAGTCTGGTGACCTTTGACCCTGAAACGACTGAAGTAAAGCTGTCAACTGTGAGTGTATGTTGGAATTGTGATTGAAATATATCTGATTAGGATTTGGATCATTCATAGTTTTTCTGAGGAATTCTGCATGGTTTAACCCTTTAATTTCCTTCAGAAGATCGATGCTAATGCGGTAAGTGTGATTCTGGTCAAAGTTCACCACATCTGAGTGTCTTGTCACATAAATGCTGTCAAACCTGTTCCGCCTTGAGTCAAAGGAGACAATGATGCGATCAGTGTTGCTTTCACTTGACCATCCTCTGTATTTCTCAGTGACATAACGTGGCAGTGAGTCAGGGGTGTTCAGGTTTCCCACCTCATAGTATGGGAGATTAGAGTAAGGAAGAAGTTTGTCCCAATTATAGAATCGGTGGAAACCAAAAGCTCCATTTTCAGGGTCGCACTGAGCAATCATACAACCATTGGAGTCGATCTGAACACAATCATGAGCAAACCACCACAGCAAGATCAGACCATGTCTGGGATGTGGCTGACCAAACCTGGACTCTCTCAGATTGGACAAAATATATAGGTTTCTTATCATGATCCTGACAGGAAAAAAAAAAAAAAGTTCACTCTCAGAAAAAAGGTACAAAAGCTATCACTGAGCAAGTGACAGCCTTTGTATACCTTTTTTTTCTTAGAATGTAAAGAATAGAAGAGGTTTTACTCCGACAATAGTGCACTTGTAGTTTAAAGAAAGGTTTGTAGTGATTTTTTTTTTTTTTTATGAAATACACAATTACAGAAAATGCACATGAAAAAATGTAAAAACAAGACGAACCATAAAGTTTTGGTAAAACACATCTGCTGCACTCTCAAAAAGGATGTGTTAATTAATAACACATTTTTTTTGTGTTATGGCTATTTTAACACATTTTGTGTCATTTTAAGTTGATCGTGTAAAAAGAAAGAGAAAGAGAAAGAGAGAGAGAGAGACAACACCGTGTCCAACACAACATGTGTTAACTATCATCCAATCACATTGCTACTACATCACTCTGCAAGCCGTTAAGCAAGTTTGTGCCTCTTTCTTCATCGGTGGATGACTTGTGTTCATTTTGACACATTCATTGTTAATGATTTTAACACAGTAAATGTGTCAGGAAGGTGATCTGCTGTTAACAAGCAGAATCAAAGGAGAAAATCACAATTTTTAAGTCACCATCATGGAGATCAGGGTTTGCTTTAGTTGGGCTCTTGACCCTTGACTTTTTAATAGGTGGTGTTGGTTATGATTTCACATAATCATTATTTGTCCTGAATCACTGAACTCATTTAGAGCCCAATCTCTGAGTTAGATTTACATTGATTACAACAGCACTGTGATTCTACAGCAGAAGATCAGCTTGTTCAGTATAATCCAAAAGATTTCTTAAAAGTTGTTCTGATCAAAAAAAAAAAAAACTTTCAGACATCAAGAATCAGCGTATGAATCTCAACAACGGTGACAAGCAACATATTCTGATAAACAGATCAACTCTGAACATTAGAAAACAAGCTACTAAAAAGTCACATAAAAACAGAAAAAAATAAAATAGTGAGAATAAAGGAAATTACTAAGACAATTCAGGTCATAATTTATTCATGCAGCAATGAATGATGGGAGCCATGGATGAATTTTGATTGGTGGAACCCAGAATGCACTGCAACATGCTTTTTGATGGTCACCACTGTTCAGATTCACAGGCTGATTCTTGATGTCTGTGACTCAAAATGAAAGAGAATTTTTTTTTTATTATTGTTTATTAAATCAGAACAAGTTCTAAGAAATCCTTTCGATTATATTGAAAAAGCTGATCTTCTGCTGTAATCAATCATGTAAATTTAACTCAGAGATTGGACTCTAAATGAGTTCAGGTCAACTAATGATTATGTGAAACCATAACCAACACCACCTGATCATCTTTCCTCTTTGCTTGTTTAGCTGTTATGACTCAGTTGCAACAGCCCAATCAAAATCTAATATTAAAAAGTCAAGGGTCAAGAGTCTAACTAAAGCCAAACCTGATCTCCATGATGGTGGCTTAAAAAATTTTGATTTCCTCTTTTGATTCTGCTTGTTAACAGCAGATGACCTTCCTGACACATTCACTGTGTTAAAATCATTAACACAGTGAATGTGTCAGAATTAACACAAGTGTTGTCCCTAAACTAACACACTGATGTCTAAGAATTAACACATTTTAAGTCCGTTTAAACACATCCTTTTTAAGAGTGTGTACTGCATTCATTTTAACTGGTCAAAAAAAGCACATCTATGACACAAATTGTGTGATTTATGACACATTAGTGTGCTAAATATTTTAACACTGCCTGTGTTAAGAACAATAACATACTGGTTGAGTTAAAAGTAACACAAAATGTGTTGTCCTTAACTAGACACACAGGTGTGTTAAGATATAACACAGGCTGTGTTGTTTTTAACACATCTGTTTTAAAAGTGTGGTCACTTACACAGAACTAAAAGCAGAAAGATCTCTGTAGTGACAGAAAGGCCTCCAAGATCCTCCAAGACACTTACAGTGAGTTGAGTGCGATCAACCGTTAATCTATTCTGTAGTGACAAGATTTTGTAAAAGTAAAAACAAGCAAGACCAGATTGTCCAATTTTTTTCCATTCATATTACTTGGTAATAGATTCAAATGCATAACCTGCATTAAAAAAAAAAAAAAAAAAAAAAAATCAATAAAGCAAAACTAAGCTCTTACTCTAAAATACTTGTTTTTTGTTTACTTTCAAAATTGTGTAATGCAGTTCAATTATTACATTAAATAAATAGTTTTCTGGTAGTTATGTAGGCTACTTAAACAGAAAAGTTTTTCACAATGCGGTATGCAATGCTGCTATAATGTTAATAATTGTGGTTTAATAGTATCTATATCTGCTATTAAACATTATAAAATGAATCCACCTCACCTTGTTGAAGTGATGGAAGTGTTCACACTCTGACACGTCTTTGTGTGGTTTGTGCAAAGATCTGCAAACAGAAACTGATGTTGTTCCTTGTCAGTGTCGGGGGCGGAGAGACTCCATGGGGAGTTTACATTTCACATTTAACACCAGCGTCTATCCAGATTAACCATGTGCCAGTCTATTAATTAAGTGATTAAAAAAGTTATTTGCTCAAATTAATCATATAAATGAATCATAATAATAATTATTACCCAGTCTTAGAATGGAACAAAACCGACCGTCATTGAAATCTCATAACTAAAAAAAAAGGGCAGTCATTGAAATCTTGTAAGGGAACAAAACCAACTGTCATTAAAATCTCGTAGAAGAACAAAACTGACTGACAATGAAAATCGACGGTCATTGAAATCTCGTAATGGAATAAAATCGGCTGTCACTGAAATCTTGTAACTGAATAAAACTGACCGTCATTGAAATCTCGAGGTAGAAGAGAACCAATCGTCATTGAAATCTCATAACAAAACCGTCAACCATTGAGATCTCCTAAAGGAACAAAACCGACCATCATTGAAATCTCGTAATGAAACTAAACCGACCGTCTTTGAAATCTCGTAAAAGAACAAAGAAACAAAACCAACCATCATTGAAATTTCACAATGAAACAAAACCGAACGTCTTTGAAATCTCGTAACAAAACAAAACTGACTGTTATTGAAATCTCATAAAGGAATAAAACAGATTGTCATTTAACCTCTTAACTGTCACGATCCCGTTGGCGGGACGCCTCCCAGCCAGCACACCCATGTAGGGCCCACATGGTTTAGCCCAGATGAAATGAACATTGTTCAGAGTGCACACTACAGGCTGTTAAATGTAACACTGAATCAGTGTTGGATTTAATGAGATAATTAATTAAGTGATGATTGAGAATTATTGAAGATAGCTGCTGTTAACAAGATCGAAACACTAGAACTACAACTGACTTCAGCCACAGCCTTAGATAAAAGCAGACATTAAATCTCTCAAGATCTCAGCAGAGGAGGATTAAACAACTCCATATACAGAAGCTCTTATTGAGAATTAAGAGAGAGAGTTTTTTGTTGTTGATTTTTTTATTGAAATTTGTTTGGGGTTTTTTTATGTTACCATCATGGTGATCAGTGTTTTCTTTAGTTGGGTAGTTTGACTTGTTTTTATAATGTTAGAGTTTTTTTGCCTGCTGTAACTGAGTTTGTTATAGCAAGAAAAAACACAATCTGATGATGTGGCTGTGTCATGGTAAGTATATAGTCATTGTGTAGTGGCTTAATTCACTGATCTTATGACTGAGTTTAATATGAGAAATATCTTACTGACATTGCTTTATTGTGATTCGTCTAAAGATCCAACACAGTCTTAATCAGAAAATCTCAATGAGTTTTAAACCAGATTGTACACTAAGCACTTTAAACTACGGTGAGATTTACTCACAAACATACATCAAGAATCAGCCTATGAATCTCAACAATGATGACATGCTTAATGCCGCAATGCATTCTTTTTTGCATGATGCACCCAGAATGCATTGTGGCGTGAAGCATGTCACCGTTGTTGAGATTCATACGCTGATTCTTGATGTCTGTGTGTGAGGAAGTTTTGCTGGAGTTTTGAAGTGTTTAGTGTACAATGTGTTTTAAAACTCATTCAGCTTTTACTGTTATTTTAACAGTTTTATCATTGTATTTCTAGAGGAGAGCCAACACAAACTTAACATTTTATTCATATAAAGCTCAGTGAATTAAGCCACGACATGACAATTACATTCTTACCATAAAGCAGCTGATCACATTTTTTCTTGTCATTGTTGCCATAACAAACAGCTACAACAGCCACAGAAAAACTAACACTAAAAAAATCAAGAGTAAAACTGCCTAACTAAAGCAAAGACTGACCTCGATAATGGTGACATCAAACAAAACTATTATTTTCAACAAATCATCAACATCTAAACCTCTGGTAATTCTCAATAACAACTTTTGTAGATGTATGTCAGAAATAAAGTCAGTCTGGTTAGTAATAAGTGAAGCTGTTAATGCTGTTTGTGGAGTTGTTTAATCAGATCTTGAGAGATTTAATGTCTTTTATCTTCAGTTGATTTCATCTAAGGCTGTGGCTGAAGTCGTAGTTCTTGTTGTTCCTCTGTCCTTCGGTGATTCTGCTCGTTATCACCTAATTATCTCATTAACTCCAGCACCGATTCAGTGTTACATTTAACATCCTGTAGTGTTCACACTGAGTAGTGTTCATTTCATCTGGGCTAAACCATGTGCTAAACATGGGTGTGCTGGTTGGGAGGCGTCCGGCCAGCGGGACCGTGACAGTTAAGGGGTTAAATCTCGCCATTGAAATCTCGCCATTGAAATCTCGTCATTGAAATCTTGTAACTGACACTGAAAACCAACCGTCATTAAAATCTCGTCACAAAACAAAACCAACAGCTTGAATCGTTTCAGACTTGACTGTCATTGAAATCTCACAATTGAACAAAAACTGACCATCATTGAGATCTCGTAACTGAACAAAACTGACCATCATAGAAATCTCGCAACAGAACAAAACCAACAATCGTTAAAATCTTGTTAAGAAACAAAGCCGACCGTCATTAAAATCTCATTAGGGAACAAAACAGAGTGGTATTGAAATCTTATAAAGGAACAACATCGACTGTCATTGAAATCTCATAACCCAGCAAAACCGACCGTCATTGAAATCTTGTAACAGTCTCATACCGTATTGAGATCTCTCTCTTAATAATAGTCTGTTATAGAATGCATTGCGGCATTAAGCATGTCACCATTGTTGAGATTTATATGTCTACGAGGGTCTACGGTTGGAAAGATGTTTGAGAAGTCCTGCAGCGGTTAACCTGAAGCTTTCATTTGCACACCCACTGAAGCTAAGCAGGGTTGAGCCCAGTCTCTATCTGGATGGGAGATCTTCTGGGAGACTGGGTAGCTGCTGGAAGAGGTGTTAGAGAGGCCAATAGGTCTGATCAACCTGTGGCTTAAGTGGGTCCTAACGCCCCAGTACAGTCACAATAAGCTGTACTGTATAAAGGGTGTCACCCTGGTGTAAAATAGTCCATACATCACATACTGCCCAACGCCCCAGTACAGTCACCATAAACTGTACTGAATAAAGGGTTAAAATAAACCCCAGAACATAAGGGGTGTAACCCTGGGGCAAAAATAATCCCTACATTACACCCATACTATACAAGTAAATAGTTAGTTTCACAACACAAATGGTATAATACTTTGTCATTTTTACAACTTACGTGGAAGCACTCTGTTTTTTCATTACTATTTGTAATGTTCTTAAAAAAAGTCTCATATGCTCATCAAACCTGCATTTATTTGATCAAAAATACAGAAAAACATTAATATTGTGAAATATTATTACAATTTAAAATAATTTTTTTTTTTTTTTTAATATACTTTAAAATATTATTTATTTCTGTGATGCAAAGTTGAATTTTAATAAGCCATTACTCCAGTCTTTAGTGTCACATGATCCTTCAGAAATCATTCTAATATGCTGATTTATTATCGGTGTTGGAAACAGTTGTGCTGCTTAATATTTTTTGGAACCTGTGATACTTTTTCAGGATTCCTTGATGAATAAAAGGTTAAAAAAACAGAATTAATTCAAAATAGAAGTCTTTTCTAACAATATAAGCCTTTACTATCACTTGTTATCAGTTTAACAAATCCTTACTGTATAAAATTATTAATTTTGCTTTCAAAAAAGATAGAAAAAAAATCACTGACCCCAAACTTTTAAGCATTGAAATCTCGTAATTAAACAAAACCGACAGTTTCAAATTCAACCGTCACTGAAATCTCATAACGGAATAAAACCGACTGTCATTGAGATCTCGTAATTGAACAAAACCAACCAACATCCTGTAACCGAACAAAACCGACCATCAATGAAATCTCATGAAGGAACAAAACCGACCGTCATTGAAATCCCGAAGCGGAACAGAGTCAAGCATCATTGAAATCTCATAACAAAACAAAACCGTCAACCATTGAGATCTCATAAAGGAACAAAACTGACTGTCATTGAAATCTAGTAAAGGAACAAAACCAAGCATCATTGAAATTTCGCAATGAAACAAAACCGATCGTCTTTGAAATCTCGCAAAGAAACGAAGCCGACCGTCCTTGAAATATCATAATGGAGCAAAGCTGATCGTCATTGAAATCTTGTAATGGGAAAAAAAAGAACCAAACAAAACCAAACCAAATAAAACCAAATATCCAAATAAAACCGACACTGAAAACCAACCGTCACTGAAATCTTGTAATGAAACAAAACTGACAGTCAGAAAAATGACAATCATCACAGTCAAAACTGACAATCTCATAAAGAAATGAAACTGACTACTATTGAGATCTCCTAAAGGAACAAGACCGACCATCATTGAAATGTCATAATGGAACAAAACAGACTGTCATTGAAATCTCATAAAGGACCAAAACTGACTGTCATTGAGATCTCGAAACGAAACAAAACTGACTGTCTTTGAAATCTCTTAACAGAAAAAAAAACTGACCGTCATTGAAATCTCGTATAGGAACATAACCAACCGTAATTGAAATCTCATAAAGAAACAAAACTGACTGTCATTTAGATCTCGTAATGAAAGAAAAAAACTGACTGTCTTTTAAATCTAGTAATAGAAGAAAACCAACCATCACTGAAATCTCATTAAGGAACAAAACCAACAGTCACTGAAATCTCGCAAAGGAACAAAAGTGTTATGTCGCAATGCATGCTGGGAACAATAGCACAAAGTTCCCAGCATGCATCACAGCATGAATAAATTATGCTGCTGAATTGTCCTATTATTTTCTTTAATTCTAACTATTTGCTTTTATTTTTTGCTGTGTTTTTTGTTCTTTCTTTTAGTAGCTTTTTGTGATGTCCAGAGTTGATCTGATTGTCTGAATATTTTGTTGTCACCATTGTTGAGATTCATACGCAACTCCACAAACATATACGCAACGTATGTAGATAATGTTGCTTAAAGTCATCTGCATGAAATAATGCTACTTTTGGACCCAGTGGCTGTGGTTTTTGGTATACATTGTCTTGCTTTAACGGACATTAACATAAGACAACACTGCAAAAACAGTTTACTGTCAAGTGGTTATATTCTGTTATATATTTATTGTCCAACATTCTCAATTTTTCTGATGCATGTCCTTAATTTAATTTCATATGTTGGTATTAATTCAGTGTTTATAATGCTAATACTTGAACTTCAAAGAATTTTAACCCAAACTGACTGGGTTTCTAGAGAGCAAAGGTTTTGTGAAAAAAGAGGAAGACTTAACCCCTTAACTGTCATGATCCCGCTGGCGGGACGCCTCCCAGCCAGCACACCCACATGGTTTAGCCCAGATGAAATGAACACTGTTCAGAGTGCACACTACAGGCTGTTAAATGTAACACTGAATCAGTGTTGGAGTTAATGAGATAATTAAGTAATTAATTAAGTGATGATTGAGCATTATTGAAGATAGCTGCTGTTAACAAGCAGAATCAACGAAGGAAAGAGAAATAACAAGAACAGAAAAAATCGAAACACAAGAACTACAACTGACTTCAGCCGCAGCCAAAAGAAGACATTAAATCTCTCAAGATCTCAGCAGAGGAGGATTAAACAACTCCATATACAGAAGCTCTTATTGAGAATCTTGTTGATTTTTTAACACCATCATGGTGATCAGTGTTTACTTTAGTTGGGTAGTTTGACTTGTCTTTGAAGTTTTTTTGGCTGTTGTAACTGAGTTTGTTATAGCAAAATAAAGCAAGAAAAACAATCTGATGCTGTAGCTGCTACATGATAAGAATATAATCGTTGTGTAGTGGTTTAATTCACTGATCTTATGACTGAGTTTAATATGAGCAATAGCTTACTAACTTTGTTTTATTGTGGTTCACGTAAAGATCCAGCACAGTTTTAATCAGAAAATCTGAAAGAGTTTTAAAACCAATTGTACACAGATTAAACTACAGTGAGATTTACTCACAAACATACATCAAGAATCAGCCTATGAATCTCAACAATGGTGACATGATTAATGCCGCAATGCATTCTTTTTTGCATGATGTGCCCAGAATGCATTGTGGCATGAAGCATGTCACCGTTGTTGAGATTCATACGCTGATTCTAGATCTCTGTGTGTGAGAAAGTTTTGCAGGAGTTTTAAAGTGTTTAGTGTACAATGTGTTTTAAAACTCATTCAGCTTTTCTGATTAAAACGGTTATTGTTGTATTTCTAGAAGAGATCCAACACAAACTTAGTAATGTTTTGTTCATATAGAGCTTTGTCATTAGATCAGTAAATTAAGTCACTACATGACGATTATATTCCTATCATAAAGCAGCTGATTACATATTCTCTTGTTTTTCATACCATAACAAACAGCTACAACAGCCACAGAAAAACTAACACTAAAAACTCAAGAGTAAAACTGCCTAACTAAAGCAAAGACTGACCTTGATAATGGTGACATCAAACAAAACTATTATTTTCAACAAATCATCAACATCTAAACCTCTGGTAATTCTCAATAACAACTTTTGTAGATGTATGTCAGAGATAAAGTCAATCTGGTTAGTAATAAGTGAAGCTGTTAATGCTGTTTGTGGAGTTGTTTAATCAGATCTTGAGAGATTTAGTGTCTTTTATCTTCAGTTGATTTCATCTAAGGCTGTGGCTGAAGTCGTAGTTCTTGTTGTTCCTCTGTCCTTCGGTGATTCTGCTCGTTATCACCTAATTATCTCATTAACTCCAGCACCGATTCAGTGTTACACTTAACAGCCTGTAGTGTTCACACTGAGTAGTGTTCATTTCATCTGGGCTAAACCATGTGCTAAACATGGGTGTGCTGGCTGGGAGGCGCCCGGCCAGCGGGACCGTGACAGTTAAGGGGTTAAACACAAAGTCTGTAAAATAAACTGTTAAAAGGATTTGATGATCACTAGCGATAGTATTTTATTCCGTGTTGTCATCATTCAGGTTGGATTTTAGCTTTAATGTACTTTTTTTTTTCTAACAAAGCAGCTGATATTGCCATAGAAACTAGTGGGTTGCCGAGTCGCTTTCACCCCAAAATGGCGGAAATGCAGGGCTGCTGCTGGGCGCCGGTGTTTCAATGGAATGTTCTATTGAGTTTTGCTTCTTGTCAGTGTGTATTCTTTGGTACAACGAAGCGCTGCTGTGTTAGTTGCCATTTTGGACACAAAAATGGCGACGGGCATAGCGGAAGTGACGTCTTCAGTACCCATGGATATCGTTGGTGTCAGGCGGAAACCACGTATCTCTATATTTCCTTATTTTTGTTTTATTTCATTTTTTTAAAAAAATCAATGTTATTGGTCACCGTTTACGCCTGTATTTGGGTTTTACAAATATTTAACGAATGAAAAGGATTTTAAAGAGCTTGTGACAAAACCTTGTAACTCCATTGGATCCTCAAACTGTCAGTCAAACCTCATAAGCCCTCCCCACCTCTATCGTGAATGAAGTGCCACACGCAGTTTGGAGATCTCAACTTCTTTGCAATGCAAAGGTAAATAAAGATCTGATGTTTGAAAAATAATGTACAGCGTTTTCTTTGCTTAAGAAACTGTCTATAAAGGCTAATGTTTTATGTGTTTAAAGAGCAGAAAAGAGTCTTTGTCTGGCTCGAGACAATTGGTGATCCACTATGATCACTACTGTCCCAGTCTTTAAGTCTTTGCCAGACTCAGACATGCACTTAGTGCGAGTTTGCAGTTCAGGTAAGCATCTCTTGATATAATAGGCTTAAAAATTCACCTCAATAATAAACTCTCTGTCTTGATCAGACAGAGCTCTGACCGTGCACCTGTGTCTGTAAATTATAGAACACAGATTTTGTGCAACTTCCATGGCTGATTTTCTCTTCAATGGCAATGCTTCAACCCACTTTGAGAAGTAGTCAGTAATTGTTAGTATGAAGATATGACCAATGATGGTCTTTGGAACCATTCGGCCCAATCAGATCCATCCCGAGATACTCCCAGACTGAAGACACCTAACATAAAAAAACTGAAAAACTGAATTATTATCTATCAGCAGGCAGATGATCACCACAATAAATAAATAAAAATAAAAGCAAAACAAATTCACATACATGGATGCGGTCAGGTTTGCGGTCAACCACTGAAGGCTTTCCAACCTCCTGGCATTCACATTCACTTTATATCTGCATGAATCTGATTGGATCCAAGCCAATACGGTCTTTGAGTCACTCCACAGTGTCACCTGTTGAATGTTCAGGGTGCGTTCCTTTTCCAAAACTCTTGCCAGCTGAGCCCCACTGATTGCCGAACAGAGTTCTAGCCTGGGTACAGATAACTGCCGCTTTGGTGCCACCCTTGATCTTGCTGTGACAAATGCAACCTCGACTTGGCCTTGAAGACTCTGTGTTCTCAGGTATGCCACTGACCCATAAGCATGATTTGAAGCATCACAGAATATGTGGATGTCTCTTCTGCACACTTCAGAATCCAGTTCTGTGCTAGTGTAGCATTGTGGTATGGCAGTCTTGTTCAGGTACTGCAATTCTTCTTCCCATTCATGCCAGGCTTGCAAGAGATCACTTGATAGCAATGGGTCATCCCACTTTTTATCCCCCAGTCTTTGTATCAGTACTTTGGCGTTTGTTGTAAAGGGGATAATGTAGCCTAGTGGTTCGTACTGACTAGCTAAGATCTGATAGACATACCGCATTGTGGGCACTTGTGGTTCCCTCTAGCGAGCTTTGTAACAAAGTGTGTCTGCTTGGCAAAGCCAATGTAGACCCAATGTGGATTCAGAGACATTTTTCTCAGATCTGGCTGCTACAGGAAGGTGAGCAAAGACAAAAGGAATGTTGCTAGCCCATTGGCTTAACTCAAACCCACCAGAAAGTAGAAGAACTTGCAGTTTGTTCACCAGTTCAGTCACTTTGTCAGTAGAAGTTACACTCTGCAGGTAATTGTCCACATAGAAATGTTTTCTACTTTAGTGAGTTAAGACTGATCTTAAGTCTTTAAAATGGGTATTTTGCTGTTTAAAATGTTCACTGCTATATATATACACCGATCAGGCATAACATTATGAGCACTGACAGGTGAAGTGAATAACACTGATTATCTCTTCATCACGGCACCTGTTAGTGGGTGGGATATATTAGGCAGCAAGTGAACATTTTGTCCTCAAAGTTGATGTGTTAGAAGCAGGAAAAATGGGCAAGCGTAAGGATTGAGTTTGACAAGGGCCAAATTGTGATGGCTAGATGACTGGGTCAGAGCATCTCCAAAACTGCAGCTCTT
This sequence comes from Mylopharyngodon piceus, assembly GCA_039654765.1. Taxonomy (NCBI): domain Eukaryota; kingdom Metazoa; phylum Chordata; class Actinopteri; order Cypriniformes; family Xenocyprididae; genus Mylopharyngodon; species Mylopharyngodon piceus. The sequence goes on from CM077440.1 coordinate 36,057,695, forward strand.
GTGCACTGCAAAAACTCCAGTGTTTAAGTAACTCTCCTGGGAGTATATGTGGGACCATACTCAAGAGTGTTAAAATGTGAAAATAAGAGTGTTAAATGAACACTGAAGCAGTGTTAAAGTTAATGAGATATTTAAGTGATTCACTGAGTGATGATTGACCATTATTGAAGATAACAAGCAGAATCACCAAAGGAGAAAATCAAAATTTTTAAGTCACCGTCTGCGTTCGAAACCGCATACTCTCTGAGTAAGTACTTGCTTATCAAACGCTAAAAGAGTACGTACTTTATAGCCTGATCCCGTTAAGTATGAATGCGATCCGGACATCATCCGCCATGTTGACGTTATCATGTGACCTACGACGTTATCACAAGCGCAACAATTTAAAAGATATTAGTGACAGGTTTAACTTGTTCATTTTGTAGTCTTGTTGAAGAAACAACTGCCCATTTATTTTGTGATTGTAGTATTACCAATAAATTTTGGGTTAATTTAAGTTCTTATATTTTATCCCTACTAATCTGACCCCCAGTTTTATCCTTAAAGATATTATTTTTTTTTTTATTACGAAAGACCCAAAATCATTATCTCTTGAATATGTTATTAATTTATTTTATATGCAAAAATTTTCATCCACAAGCAAAAGTGGCTTAAATCTCCTTTGTTTTCCTCTTTTTCTTGTTAACTCTTGGTCCATCCCTCAAGCTTACAAATAACAAAAAAAAAAAAAAAAAAAAGATAACCTTTTCATTGTGCTTTTTTTTCTGTGTATATAATCTCACACTATCATGTACGCAAACCCATGATATTTGTTTTGTTTTTTTAATCATTATGATTGCTCATTGTTAAAGATACAACCATGGTATTTGCCCTGATCTTGTATGTAATTATAAGTTCTGTAATAAATTTTTAAAAAAAGATACAGTGACAGGTGCACTAACACCTCATAGCATCAGTAACTCGACAACCCTACCTAGTGCGGTTTTCCTCAGCGTCGGGCTGCTGCACGAAGATCTCGCTTTTGGAGACGACTTTTGATTTTATACTCTAAAAATGGAAGTATCACTACTTAAAAATTAAGATTACCCCAGAATGAATTGCATTGCTAGCCCACCCCAACACTTATGCACAATAATAATGCTAAATGCTGACCAAAACTTAATTACTTTTAAAAACTTTTTTTTTTTTTTACTGAAAATATGTTTTAGTAAAACATGCAAAATGCAATTTGTTTTCTCATATGACATAGCTATGCATGAATACACACTAGACAAATGCAGCCAAGGTGAATACATCTCAATTTACAGAATTAATGCATGAATTAATAATTATATTTTATTTACTGACATCAATAAGAAACATGAATAAATGAGTAAAAGAATGAATAAAAGTAACCATCACAATAAATAAATACATATACAAGTCAACAACAAATGAAACAAAGATTTATTCAAACTTATTGTTCTAACAATCATGTATTTACAGGCGGTGAACCCCACATCCTACTGCCATCTCAACACAGCTGTGCCAATTCTGCGGCTTTATTTTGATGAAGCAGCTGACCACCGTGCATGGCCACCATCGCCTGTCTTTGCCATCCATCATGTCCCTCATTGCTGCTCTTCTCAATGGAGACATTGTTGATCCAGAGGATGAGGAAGACCATGATGATGGACCCCTGAACCCCTCAACCTTGAAGGAAGAGTGGGAGAAGATGTGCGGGACAATCTGGCTGCCGCTGTGTCTGCTCCAAACATTTGTGTGCCTGCTCTCCATGAGCATGACTACCTGTAAAACATTTAAACAGATTAAACGTTCTGCAATTCATGTCAGCATTCAATTTCTTACCATATTTCATTTAATATTTTTACAATTACATGCTAATTTTTGTTGTAGCTTTATTACTTTTTTGGTGTAGTGGGCTAAACCACTGAATTAATAAGCAGAAGGTTGCTGGTTCGATCTCTGTCACCACCAGTATGTCCTTGAGCAAGACACTTTACTCCAGGTTACTCCACGGGGATCATCCCTGTAATAAGCGCACTATAAGCCTCTTTGGATAAAAGCAGGTGCTAAATGCAAATAAATGTAAATGTGATTTTTGTAAATCCTTTTTTGTAAGTGTCTCAGGCACAAACGCTCAATAAAGCTGCTTATTTCTTAAAGTTTACTTTTTCAAGGTACTACTATGATATAAATGCATACATGCATTTCATACAATTTCACAATACATAAAGGTTTAGTTCACCCAAGCATATAATTTTTTTTTCTCTCTCTCTACACAAAAGGTGATTTTGGTCAAGTTTGTCCTGCTGGTTTCTGTTCATACAATATCAATCAATGGAGCCTGACTTCCAGAAGCTTCCTGACATTATTGGATGACACTTTTGAAGCTTATGAAAGTTGAGCTCCATTGGATGAATAGAAACCAGCAGAACACACTTGACCAAAATCACATCCTCAATGTTTTTTGGTCTTTTTCTAGATGCTCTGGCTGGCTTTGGGCTCACTGAGGATGAAGAGACCACAGCAACATCCGGGCCAGATGAGGCAATAAGGGCAGGTGGAGTGATGGAGGGTCTCATCCATGGCACTATACCATTTCCAGGATCTGCTGTGTCTTTCCATCCTCAGTGCTCACAGCAGTCTGCAGACATTTCACATCCTACAAAAATCCACATAACATAATACAAAAGCAGTAATTTTAACAGCACAATTTCATTTGATTTCTGTATTAGTAACAAAATGATTTTACTTTATATTTTTGTTTCAGGTTTTCCCTTTTTTTCACAAATGCTGCCGTCACCTTGCCTTGCAGGCCCTGCTTCACCACAAAAGCTCTGCAGAAAATGCACAGAAATCAAGAATCAGAAAAGTGCTGTAATAACTCTGTTTGAAATTACAATAATTAAAATAAACTACAACTTAAAATTTAAATAGACTTTGTATTCATTTCTGTAGTACACTCACTCAAAGTCTTCGATGGCGGCATTCCTTCATCAGCCTCTCTCCACCGGATAAACACACGTGTGCTCATCTGTCCCTGTAACATCCCGACAAGATTCAAGTTTCTGAATCTGAATTCTGAAGGTTCTCTGTGATTTTTGTTGAGGTAGTTGTTGATGTGTTAATTTATCAACAGTACTAATGGACAAGAAAAATAGGTAACTTATGTTTAGCTACTGTAGTTTTTTGACTTGTAGATTGATTTATTTACATTATTTACATTTATGTAATGTAAACAGTGTGAATTCTACATAATAGCACACATCATTCTGATCAGATGTCTATTTCATGTTGTCATGTGCTCATCTGCAATACTTATCAAAAATGTTCCTGTCAGATGTTAAATAGACATTTAGTAAGCATCTTTAAGATGTATATGGTTTAGTATTCATCTAAATCCACTTTGAATCATGTGTGCTTACTAGAGCTGTCCTGTTAGCTATACACAATAAAACGTGTTTTTACAGCAAAATCACAACTATACTATACTATGCTATAGTATACTGTCTAGCATCTTTACACATTCAACAGTTTACTCTACAGTTGTTCAACAAATGCAATTTTAACACAAGGAACCATGTTTCCTCACATTTGAAAACACCCGCATCGCTTTTCTCCTCCGTGTATGATTATGACGTATCCTCTCCCGTGGCCTCCTCAGAAAGCTGGGATAGAAAAGTATCTAACAATGAGTGGTTCAGAATCTGGGCGGGAGCAGTAGGCCATCCGGGAACTTCTCGCCTACTCTTTTATGAATACTGAGGTTTCGAACATACTACTCCTTTCACATACTGTTTTCTCCTACTATATAGTAGGTAAGTAGGCATACTCGGACGCACTTTAAGTATACGCACGTCCGAATCTCACGAGAATTAAACATCATCCAGGTAATTCTCGCCTACTCTTTTATGAATACTAAGGTTTCGGACATACTTATTCGTTCGCCTACTGCTTTTTGCCTACTATATAGTAGAGAAGCGTGCAGTTCCGAACGCAGCCACCATCATGGAGATCAGGGTTTGCTTTAGTTGAGCTCTTCAACCTTGACTTTTTAATAATAGATTTTGTTTGACTGCTGTAACTGAGTTGTAACAACCAGACAAGCAAAGAGGAAAGATGATCAGGTGGTGTTAGTTATGTTTTCACATAATCATTATTTGACCTGAATCACTGAACTTATTTAGAGCCCAATCTCTGATTTAGAATTACATTATTGATTACAGCAGCACTGTGATTCTACAGCAGAAGATCCAGCTTTTTCAATATAATCCAAAGGATTTCTTAAAAGTTGTTCTGATAAAAAAAGAACAACTTTTTAAAGCATTAATAAAGTTTTTGCAAGAAACTGGTGTAGTTAGAAAAATTTAAAGGGTTAGTTCACCCAAAAATGAAAATTCTGTCATTAATTACTCACTCTCATGTCGTTCCAAACCCGTAAGACCTTCGTTCATCTTCGGAACACAAGATTTTTTGAGGAAATCCGAGGGTTTCTGAACAACACATAGGCATCAACGTCATTGCACCTTTCAAGGCCCAGAAAGGTAGAGAAGACATCTTTATAGAAAAGACCTGCTAATAGTCCACATGACTACAGTGGTTCAACCTTAATGTTATGAAGCGACGAGAATACTTTTTGTGCACAAAAACAAGACAAAAATAACGACTTTATTCAACTATTTCTTCTCTTCTATGTCAGTCTCCTACGCTGTTTATGTAGTGAACAAAGTGCAGCGCTTCCCGGTTCTACGTCAGAACGGCATCTCATTATTGTTCGAGATGCATCAGCGCTGCGCAGACCGATCGGCATATGACATCAAAGTACTGCAAGAACGATTCAAAAGCATAAGGAGTTGTATGATCTCGAAACGCTCTCGCGGCACTTTGATGTCATACACCGATCGGTCTGTGTAGCACCGATGCATCTCGAACAAGCCTATAGGTTGGCCCCTGCATCAGCATCACACGCATGCGTTGTAGTTCTCACATGAACAGCGTCGGCTAATACTTAAAGTATTCTCGTCGCTACATTACATGAAGGTTAATTGAACCACTGTAGTCACGTGGACTATTTTAACAATGATACCTTTCTGCACCTCAAAAGGTGCAATGACGTTGCAGCCTATGTGTGGTTCAGAAACCCTCGGATTTCATCGTACATCAATCAACCCTGACCTCAGTGAGACGCGTCATTTGATGTCACTTCCAGTATGTCGGGGCATCCTGATTCCAATGAATATGAACGTAAAAACAAACTTTAACATTAGACATTTATGCTGCCTTTCAGTGCTATCAGAAACTTGGTAACTCCCACTTCTGAAGTCGTGATTAAGAGCTCATCGCATTCAAAAATGTGCAATTTTTACCTAGGAAACGCGTATTTACGATAATTCCGAGAGCATGTGAAGGCAGCATAAGTCCATGTAATGTTACCTTCATTTTTGCTCTTTGTCAGCTGTTTTTAAAGCGATTTTATGTTATTTTTATTCTATTTTGCAATAATTGACACAAAAACACGATATGCTCTTATTGTGTCATGGCGACATCATGTGGTCAACATGTGAACTTGACGTATGAGTGGCTGGAATTCAGTGAGGTCTGAAGTGGGACTTTAATTTGGGATATTCCCACGCCCAACCTCGTCTGGAACGCAGGCAGCATTAGTACTTATTTAAATGAAGTATGTACTCAGGGATTATGCAGTTTCGAACGCAGCCTTTGAATTGGAACAGTACTTGGGCAGCGACTGATGACGTTTCACAATTCCACAAGAACGCATATTGAGAAACGGGGAAGGTGTCCATCAAAGTGAAAGTAAAATACATCGGCCTATGCTAGCATTTTATGAAAACATCAAAAAATATTTTAGATTTCCTTGATGGAACATCAATGTGATCAGCAGGACCTGTCCACAGATGAGTGTTATTACAGATACAGTGACGTAATAGTTTAAAGGAACACTCCACTTTTTTTGAAAATAGGCTCATTTTCCAACTCCCCTAGAGTTAAAGGTTGAGTTTTACCGTTTTCGAATCCATTCAGCCGATCTCCGGGTCTGGCGGTACCACTTTTAGCATAGCTTAGCATAGTTCATTGAATCTGATTAGACCGTTAGCATCTCGCTCAAAAATGACCAAAGAGTTTCGATATTTTTCCTATTTAAAACTTGACTCTTCTGTAGTTACATCGTGTACTAAGACCGATGGAAAATGAAAAGTTGCTTTTTTCTAGGCTGATATGGTTAGGAACTATACTCTAGCCATCCTAGCCATATCAGCCTAGAAAATCGCAACTTTTCATTTTCTGTCGGTCTTAGTACACGATTTAACTACAGAAGAGTCAAGTTTTAAATAGGAAAAATATCAAAACTCTTTGGTCATTTTTGAGCGAGATGCTAACGGTCTAATCAGATTCAATGAACTATGCTAAGCTATGCTAAAAGTGGTACCGCCAGACCCAGAGATCGGCTGAATGGATTCGAAAACGGTAAAACTCAACTGTTTAACTCTAGGGGAGTTGGAAAATGAGCCTATTTTCAAAAAAGTGGAGTGTTCCTTTAAGTAATCGCTTAAACGTTTCCACCCGGAACTATGTCCCGCTCCATGGCCATTGTGTTTTGCTAGTTATGTTATTTTATATTAATTTTTAATATAATTGTAAATACATTTTTATGGTTTAAAGTATACTAATGCATTTGCATTCAGAACGCCAATACTTCGTGTCTCGTGTTAGAAAAGATATGGTGTTTTACGATGTTATGCTGTGACAGTCTTCCCTTTAAAAAGGTTAGCCTAGATTTTTGAATTCGAATATTTATGACATCATATAGACAGGAGTTTCAAAGAGTTTGCTTTCTCTTATAGATTTATTAGCACAATATAAATCTGTCTTTCAAGTGTTTTTTTTTTTTTTTTGGCACAAAGTACAGGAATACTGACTGTAAATAATTTGGTGCAATGCGATTTGATTAGGCCTTTTTTTTTTTCTTTTTTTTTGCCATTTTTGCTCTTATATTCATCCTCAAAACTTTGCCATGTAAAGAGGTTTTGAAAGTCTTGGGTTATTAATACAATTATGTGGTTTTACAGAGGCACATTGAAGCTGTGAGACCAACACAACCTTATGTATCCTCATGTGTAGGATTTAGTCTATTAGGGTTAAGAATAAAAAGTTCGTAAAATATGATTTTCATGTTCATGGATCCATTTCGTGATGGTAATTCATTTAGCATAAATATACTAAATAAGATGTCATCTTGATGGCAGTTCATGTCTCTGTACAATTCAAATATATGCCTCCATGTCAATGGTACCTTCACACAAATGCAAGTCACCCATGCCGTTTGCACTGATGCCCCCACATACCATACAGATGTTTTCTTTTGCACCTGTCGCTGATGAAAGTCTGTATGGTCCCTTTCGTCTTTGGGACTGAGAACTCGATGTCCATTTTTCCCAAAAACAAGCTAAAACATGGACTTATCTGACCACAGCACAAATCTTTTAGACCATCTGAGATGAGTTCGGGCCCAGAGAACTCGGCAGTATCTCTGCATAGAATCGATGTATAGCTTTCTCCTTGTGTAACAGAGATTTGAGTTGCATTTCTTGATGCAGAGTCAGACTGATAAGTGACAGCTGTTTTCCAAAGTACTCCTGAGTCCATGGCTGTATTTAACACAGTAGCATGACGGTTTCTCATGCAATGCCATCTGAGGGGACAAAGGTCACGCACATTCAACTGAGGTGTCCTACCTTGCCCTATACAAACTGAGATTTCTCTGGATTCCCTGAATCTTTTTACAATATTACATATGGTAGATGGTGAAAGACATAAATTCTTTGCAAATTCTTTGCAATCTTGCATGTGATTTTTGAATTGTTTGACAATTCTCTCATGACATTTGGCACAAAGTGGTGAACCATGACCCACCTTTTCTTGCAAAGACTGAGAAGCTCTTTTACACCCAAACATGATGCCCTCATTACCAATTCACCTGCTAATTGTGGACTGTTTAAAAACAGTTTAACTTGGATATTATATAATCTTTTCAATTTTATTTTGCTTCTGTCCCAACTTTTTGGAGTGTGTTGCAGCCATCAAAATTAAAATTTGTGTATATTCACAAAATACAATTATGTTGGTCAGTAAAAACTCTGGAAATCTTTTCTTTGTACTCTTGTCAGTTTAAAAAAAAAGGTTCAAGAGAATTAACAAATCACAGATTGTGGTTTTTATTGCGTTTTACAACTTTTCTGGAAATTGGGTTTGTATATTATTATTATTATTATTATTATTATTATTATTTTTTAAATCTCACAGCAGTGGCCCTCAACATGCCGAAGCCCTGAAGACATTAAGATCAAATCTGAGGAGGAAGTTTGAGTGTCTGTATGAGGGAACAGGAAAGCAGGGAAACCCAACACTGCTGAATGAGATCTACACAGAGCTCTACATCACAGAGAGTGATTGTGGAGAGATCAGTAATGAGCATGAGGTGAGACAGATTGAGACTCAATCCAGCAGAGCAGCAACAGAAGACACACCGATCAAATGCTCAGACATCTTCAGACCTTTACCTGGACAAGACAAACCCGTCAGAACTGTGCTGACAAAGGGAGTCGCTGGCATTGGAAAAACAGTCTCTGTGCAGAAGTTCATCCTGGACTGGGCTGAAGGGAAAGAGAATCAGGACATCCAGGTCATATTTCCACTTCCTTTCAGAGAGCTCAACTTGATAAAGGACAAAGCACTCAGTCTTTCAGAGCTTCTTCATGTCTTTTTCCCTGAAACAAAAGAAATGAAACCATTCAGTGATGAATATAAAGTTGTCTTTGTTTTTGATGGTCTGGATGAGTGTTGTTTGTCTCTGAACTTCAATGTGAAATTGTGTAATATATCTGAATCAACCTCAGTGGACGTGCTGCTGACAAACCTCACTGCAGGGAATCTGCTTCCCTCTGCTCTCATCTGGATCACCTCCAGACCTGCAGCAGCTGACCTTGTCCCATCTGAGTGTGTCCATCGAGTGACAGAGGTACGAGGCTTCAGTGAGCCACAGAAGGAGGAATACTTCAGAAAGAGACTCAGTGATCAGAGTCTGGCTGATAAAATCATCACACACCTGAAGTCATCAAGGAGCCTCTTCATCATGTGTCATATCCCAGTGTTCTGCTGGATCTCAGCCACTGTCCTAGAGAAGATGTTGAGTGAAGCAGAGAGAGGAGAGATCCCCAAGACTCTCACTTAAATGTACACACACTTCCTGATCATTCAGACCAACATCAAACATGAGAAGGACTATGAGAAGAAAGTGAAGGATGAAGACTTAATTCTCAAACTGGGAAAACTGGCATTCCAGCAGCTTGTGAAAAGAAACCTGATCTTCTATGAGGAAGACCTGAGTGAGTGTGGCATTGATGAGACAGAAGCATCAGTGTACTCAGGATTGTGCACTCAGATCTTCAGAGAGGAGTTAGGCTTGTATCAGGGGAAAGTCTTCTGCTTTGTTCATCTGAGCATTCAGGAGCATCTAGCAGCTCTTTATGTGCTGCTTTCATTCCTGCTGTACAAGAGGGATGTGCTCAATGAAAGCCTCAGCTCAAAACATTCACGTGAGTTCATGTGTCACACAATATCTGACCTGCATCAGAGAGCCGTGGATGAGGCTCTGCAGAGTAGGAATGGACATCTGGACCTTTTCCTCCGATTCCTTCTGGGTCTCTCCCTGGAGTCCAATCAGACACTCCTGAAACCCCTTCTGACACATGTTAGAAACATCTCGTACAGTAAAGAGAACACAGTTGAATACATTAAAATGAGAATAAGATTGAGTCCTTGTCCTTCACCAGAGAAATCCATCAATCTGTTCCACTCTTTAAATGAACTGGGCGATCAGTCTCTCGTAAATGAAATCCAGATGTGTCTCAGATCTGGAGGTCTTTCAAGCACCAGATTGTCCACGTCACAGTGGTCGGCTGTTGTCTTTGTTTTATTAACCTCAGAGTGTTTGGATGAGCTTAAGTTAAAGAAATACATAAGCAAAACCCAAGGCCAAAAGCACATGTCACCGGATGAAGTACTTCAGAAGCTCTTGCCTGTAGTTGAAGCCTCCAGATCAGCTCAGTAAGTCTGAGATCAATCATCAGATGTGTGTGTTGTAGTGCTGTGCTTCTCTGTTCTATGTTGTCAATGCTAATATTAATTTGACCTGATTTTTTGAAACAAAAGATACACTTGGAGCAGTATACAAAAGATCTACAAAAGGGATTATTATCCTTATATTTTTTTCAGATCGTAACTTACATTAATACACAATAAAGGAGAAGTCAACAAAAAGTAACAACATTAAACCCACATAGATTTAGTATTTAATATCTCAGTCTCTCTGTGGTTGTGTAGTTTCTGCTGAACTGAGAGATTGTGTCGTTGTTCTGCAGGTTGATTGGTTGTAATATCACAGATGAAGGTTGTGTTGCTCTGACTTCAGCTCTGAGATCAAACTCACTCCTCAGAGAACTGAATCTGACTGAGAATAAAATAGGAGGTCGAGGTCTGATGCTGCTCTCTGGTGGACTTAAGGATCCTCACTGTAAACTGGAAAAACTGACGTAAGATCATCTGTAATGAAACAAGTATAGTTATTTTAACCCTTTAATTCCTAGTGTTTCATATATGATCTGTTATTAACTTGATCAAAAATCTGTTGCACACAATCAACTACTTGCCTATTGTTGTCTGGTTGATAGTTTATAGTTTTTTTTAGCAAGTAAAAGGTCTTTTAGTACAATTTTAAAAGACGCCACGTGTCTTTTTGCTGTGAAATCTTTACTGATTTTTATTAAGTAAACATAAGATTGTTAGTAATATTTCAAGATGATGAATGTTTGTTTGTTCATGTCTCAATCATCATTGTATTGTATTGCATTGCATTATATGTTTTACAATTACAGAGCTTTACAAAAACTAAGCATGTAATTATCATCTAACTAAGACATGTTATTGGCAGATATAGAGTGCCGACTGATATTTATATGCATTTTATGTAAGTGATTCTCACCTCTGGTCCTGGGGACCCACTGATCTGCACATTTTGTAAGTTGAACAGAGAGTGAAGATTGTGTCAATGTTTTCTGCAGGTTGTATGATTGTAATATAACAGCTGAGGGTTGTGCTGCTCTGGCTTCAGCTCTGAGATCAAACTCACACCTCAGCGAACTGAATCTGTCTGATAAGAAAATAGGAGGTTGAGGTCTGACGCTGCTCTCTGATGAGCTGAAGGATCCTCACTGTAAACTGGAGAAACTGGCATAAGATCATACATTAATCTAAAGTGAAACAAGAATAATGTTATTTTAAGGGATTATTCTTCTTATGTTGTTTAAATCATGATTTACATTATCACAATAAAGCAAAAGTAAACAAAAAGTAATAAAAACATTAAACCCACAGATTTAGTATTTAATATCTCAGTCTCTCTGTGGTTGTGTAGTTTCTGCTGAACTGAGAGATTGTGTCGTTGTTCTGCAGGTTGGGTAATTGTAATATCACAGCTGAAAGTTGTGATGCCCTGACTTCAGCTCTGAGATCAAACTCACACCTCAGAGAACTGAATCTGTCTGATAATAAAATAGGAGATGAAGGTCTGAGGCGGCTCTCTGATGGACTGAAGGATCCTCACCCTAAACTGGAGAAACTGAAGTAAGATCATATGTTAATCTTAACAGAGACAAGTAGGGCCTAAAACTAACTTTTTCTCACCTGCCAATGGCCGGTGACTTAAGAAAATTTACCAGCCATAAATATTTTTTTACCAGCCATGAAACATCTAGATTAACCCTTATTAAAGTTACAAAAGGTATTGATAAATAAAGCAAAAGTAAACAGAAAGTAATAAAAACATTAAACCCACACAGATTTAATATTTAATATCTCTGTCTCTCTGTGGTTGTGTAGTTTCTGCTGAACTGAGAGACTGTCATTGTTCTGCAGGTTTTATCATTGTAATATCACAGATGAAGGTTGTGCTGCTCTGGCTTCAGCTCTGAGATCAAACTCACACCTCAGAGAACTGGATCTGTGTCAGAATAATATAGGAGATGGAGGTCTGATGCTGCTCTCTGATGGACTGAAGGACTGTAAACTGGAGAAACTGGAGTAAGATCATATTCATTTTAACAGAGACAAGAATCTTAATATTATAAGGGATTATTCTCTTATGTTTTTGGATCATAGTGATTTATGATAACACAATAAATTAAACAGAAAGTAATAAAAACATGAAACCCACACAGATTTAGTATTTAATATCTCAGTCTCTCTGTGATTGTGTAGTTTCTGCTGAACTGAGACACTGTGTTGTTGTTCTGCAGGTTGAGAGGTTGTAATATCACAGCTGAAGGTTGTGCTGCTCTGACTTCAGCTCTGAGATCAAACTCATACCTCAGAGAACTGGATCTGTCTGGGAATAAAATAGGAGATGAAGGTCTGACGCTGCTCTCTGATGGACTGAAGGATCCTCACTGTAAACTGGAGAAACTGAGGTAAGATCATACATTAATCTTAACAGAGACAAGAATCAATTATTTTAAGGGATTATTCTCCTTGTGTTGTTCAAATTATAACGATTTACAATAATGCACAATAAAGCAAAAGTAAACAAAAAGTAATAAAAACATTAAAGCTGCAAGCAGTGATGAAAGGGCCCTCGCACCCGGGTCCACCGCCACACGTTGTCCTTAGGAAAACAGTGAACAGTGGGCGACATGCATGTAAGCGAGTAAATACAGGAGAATTATGGCAAAGTCATTTCAAAGTGCCACACTTCCTGCTGCCAACAGGTGGCGCTTTGACTATTACTGAATATTGCCATGTAGATGTCTTCAGGCCAGGACTATTAAAATTTTACAAAGAAAAATCAAAATATCTCACTTCCTGTTGGGTTTTCAGATTTTGCACCCAGGGACTTTTTTGTAGGTATTGGGCTGTTACATGTGTCTGCCGAATTTCATACTTGTACGTGAAACGTAGCGCGAAGGGTGCTTAATTGAAATTTTGTAGGTGGCGCTATCAAGCCATTTTGCTACACCTAATTCTGAAACCCATATCAGACGTAAATTTTCACCACTTTTGTTGCGTGTGCAAAGTTTCATGAGTTTTCGAGCATGTTTAGGCCCTCAAAAATGCGATTCATTTCGGAGAAGAATAATTGACTGAGCAATTACAATAGGGTCCTTGCACCATCAGTGTTTGGGCCCTAATTAAACCCACACAGATTTAGTATTTAATATCTCAGTCTCTCTGTGATTGTGAACTGAATTCCTGCTGAACTGAGAGATTGTGTCATTGTTCTGCAGGTTGGGTGATTGTGATATCACAGCTGAAGGTTGTGCTGCTCTGACTTCAGCTCTGAGATCAAACTCACACCTCAGAGAACTGAGTCTGCATTGGAATAATTTAGATGATGCAGATGTGGAGAGTCTCTCTGCTTTAAAAGATAATCCACAATATAAACTGGAGACACTGGAGTAAGTATTGATTCATATATAGTATCATTTGAACTAGTCGATCCTCTGAACAGATGTGTCAGCAGTAATGGATATGTTACGGTCTGTTTTATTTTACTGACAGCTATGAATTTTGGTGAATATGGAGCCACTATAGAGACATTATCATCAACACTGAAGTCACGGTGACCTTTCCTGCACTTTATTGTATATAAATGTACTTGAATAAAATCTAATAAAATCTTTATTTTTTTATTTTTTTTCCATCAGCAATCTCAGTGAAGCAAGCAGCTCAACACAATCACTACATTAACAGTACAGTGAACTTCAGCTGAGTTTAATCTGTTTTTGGGGACCTTGATGTTTCATAGGGTTCAGTTATGATGGTTTCTAATGTCTGTCAAAAGTCTTCCTGAGATTTGATTGAAGCTCAACTGAAGAGGATATTTGCCATTGTCATGTTATTATTTTTCTGTCTTTGTGGTATGTGGGAAACAGCACCGGGGGTAACGCATTACAAGTAACTTTAGTTATGTAATCAGATTACTTTTTCAAGTAATTAGTAAAGTAACGCATTACTTTTTCATTTTACAACAAAATATCCAAGTTACTTTTTCAAATAAGTAACACAAGTTATATTTTCACTTTTACTGACTGACAGTTCTCCTGTCGCCATGTTGAGAGAAATAAAGTGCAGAGGTGTTGTGTGCGCTGTGTGAACATGATGGTTATTGTAGTTCTAGACTAAATATGAACATGCATTTACTCATCTCACTTGCACAAAAACATTCAGTATTCCTCAAAATGAATAAAAACAGTGAAATTACAATCTCTGAATTTTACACAAACTTGTGATAATTAACTATATTAAATTACACATATACTTTGTATTTAATCTCACTTTATTAACCAATGTCTTTGCTGCTGACCTTCAATGATCTAATTCAACCATACTAATAAGCAAAAATTATTTTATATTAGATTTAGAAATAAGAGTGTTGAACTTCCTTTTCCAGCATATTTTAGCGTGAAAGTGCCTTATCATTTGCTAAAAATAGAACTTTTTTTTCTTGTTATTAAAAAATAAGCAAGCCCAGCCCAGGTGAGAAAAAGTAATGCAAAAGTAATGTAACGCATTACCTTTCATAAAAAGTAACTAACACAATTAGTTAGTTTTTTTAGGGAGTAACGCAATATTGTAATGCATTACTTTTAAAAGTAACTTTCCCCAACACTGGTGTGAAAGGCAAATGGTAATGATTAAGGTGCAAATTTGTCATCACATCACAAGTTAGTCTATACTCTTCAGAAACAGTGCTACCATAAGTATACATTGAATCAGTTATTCCTTTCAGCACAAGCACCCAAGTAAATTAGGCTAATTAGATCGTATCTGAGGGTACATTTACACAACAATGTACTAAAAACGTAAAAGTTATTTCTTTGTACAGATGACAACTTTATAAAAACTATCCCCCTTCACACGGATCTGTGAAACCCAGTGCACTGGCTGATGAGACCCAAACACCACAACCAAACTTTGTATAATAGAAAGTTTTAATTTCATGTTTTAACACAGGCATCATGTCAAGATACTTAAAAATGAAGAATACCTTTGTTTAAACCTTCATTTAAACTCACAGACACACTTGCACAGTCACTCTTTTGCAGACATACCTCAAGCTGCAGTGTATAAGAAAAATTAAGATATTAATGTACAGCAAATTTCTCCTCAAATCTAAGTGTTATAAATAAGGTCTGATGTTGTCATGATTGAGCCATTTCACAGGGAAATGTCGCCACACAATGAGGTCCCTGTCCTGGCTCCTGACCCTAACAGAAGCTAAAATACATAAACCTGATCGCCTTTATTGACAAACCTATGGACAACAGTTTTATTACCATTAAACATTATTCTTAGCTATTGTGACTCTTATAACAAGAAAGGAAAAGTGACCCGGCCTCACCCGCCAACACATAATCACACATAAAACTGCTCATTCACAAATACACTAACAGTCCGTCTCTCAACGACTGCCACGTCTGAAGTCACTTCTACCTGGACAGAGATGTGATCCTGGAAAAACAAAAAAACAGACAAGTCAATCTAAATGAAAAGACCCAAATGACCTGATCTCTTCTTCTCTTTCTCTCATCTGATCACTTCTATCTTACACCGAACACAAAAACCAAACATTTTAAAACAGCATGTCTTGAAGGAGCACCTAACATTTATGATATATTTGTGATTATATATTTGCAAAAAAAAGCTAATTTAGATTAAAAGTACATGCATGTATTAAATACAGAACTAAAATGTTATTTGCTCTGAAATAGAAATTTTGTTTTCTATTTTTTCTAAGAGATAGATGGATAACTAAAATGATTCTTGATAGCTAGATAGACAGAGACACTTTTTAACTAATATACTGAGAATAATTGGAATCACAAATATAAACAGGCCATATATCTCAAATGTATATGAGTCAGCCCTAATGTCTTCTTCATTTATATCCATTTTAAAACCTGAGCTTGTGTGTGTTTCTGTGGTCAAACTCACTGTAGTTTCTCCTGCAAGAGCTCGAGTCTCTGCCGGTCCACGTATCGAGAGAACAGCGACACTAGGTTTGGAGGAGTGAACAGCGGTGACGAGAGCGCAGAGGACGGGACCTTCAAAAGCTCCCGGGTCACAGAGAACACCAACTCAGTCCTGGAAACAAAGAAAAGTGTGGAGGAAATTCACCTGTAAAATTACAGTCAGGCCACTCAACCGAATATGATTTATTTGTCTGTGATGGCGACCCAAGGTACTACCAAAGTGTACCTCAGAGAGCTCTAAAATACAGAGTATTTATTTGGTAAATTCATACATATTCTTTTATTGTTGAACAAAGACTTTCAAAGTTGATTGGACAAACAAATGTACAGATTATCATAAGGCCTCTAACATTCGTTGGGCAGCAACCCTCTTGAAACCTTCAGTTCATGCCCTTACATTCTCAAACAGCAGTTAAGATTCGCTATAAGCAACTACTTTGTCATCCTCCCCTAAATCCTCCGTCAAAAGCATTATATATTGAGTGGCAATAAAAGCAGAGTCTGTTTTTAATAAATAACATTTCAAAAAATTTTACTTATTGTGATTTACACATGTATGGATGTCAAAAACAAAATATCTTTCATTTTAACAAGTTATGTAAGGTAATCTCTAGGGATGTGCGCAACGACTAATTTCATTAACGTTTAAATGGAAATTTTGCAACTGACTAGTCTAACCCCACCAACTCCAATCAACTGAATCAACAGGCAGCGCAGGACCAATAAGGTCAAATCTAATAGCCAATTATAAACAGAATTCCTCAAAAGTTAGTCCACACAAGTCATCACGTTAAGGTATTGTTATTTGTTACAACGGCAACCACTTGCATGTCCGGGTTTGAACGCTTCTTGTGTATGAGAAGTATCTGTACAAGAAAAGTTTGACGTACATATACTGACAACTATACATTATTTAAGCTTATTCTTTTCATTAGGATGTTGATATAGCAACTGTTCAAGTGTCAGGTAAGTTTAATTTTTCTCCTTTAATCCGATATAAAATTTCATAGCGTTGTGTCTCTTTAAACCGGTACAGGGCTCTACTCTTACATTTCTTTTTAGGAGCACTTGTGACCTCAAAAACTAATGATGATGAAATACTTCAACACTTAACACTTTATTTGAAGAAAGCTTTTGAAATGACTAGCATTTATATGCATTTAACTGGTTTAACAGACAGATGCTCACCAGCGGTTATCATCCATGAGCTGACAGTTGGGATCAGAGCTCTGCATCCTCTCTCCTTCACTCAGAATCAGATACAGCAGCGTCACGCCAAACTGACAAACACATCATCATCATTGGTTTAGTCAGTCAAAAATGATGCACTATGCCATTATAAACAATTGAATTTGTCAGTGACACCTTGTTTTGCAGCACGAGGGGAAGCTGTCCTTCCCTGCCCTGTAGCTCCTGAAGGAGATCGGTGAGGGAGGTACTCGACATGGACTGGATTACTGCTGTGACTGGCTCCACCAACCAACACAGAACCTAAGAGAGAAAACATGCAGGTGAGGAAATTTAAGCTAAAAGCACACTCCTTTTTCTCAGTGCTAATCTTGACCTATAAGACTTAGTGTTGCGTTCACAGCATTTGAAGGGTTTCTACATCTTATTCTCTTCACTAAGATTGTCTGTCACAACTAAGATGCGTCGTCTATGATTATACCTGGTCTTGTTTGTCTTTCTTGGCCAGGGCTGGAAGGTTCCTGGCTATTCCCATGACAACAGCAGCTGCCTGTGGCTGTGGCAGGAAGGGAAGGAGTCTGGAGATGAGGCGTTTCCCCTTACGCACAGACATGATCATCAAGCACTGCTCATCGCTCACTCTGCAGAAGGATGGAGAGTAGGTCTGTTATGATCGCAAACCTTCAGTAGTGATTTCACACAATTCTTGACTAAAGCAAAAACTACACTGTTTAAGACACTTGATTATTTAAAAATATGATTATATTCTTTAATTACAACAATTTGATTTTTTTAAGTATCCCTCAATTAGGCAGACATTGCTTCATGTTTCACTTTTTGCTCATTCAGAAATTGCCAAAACAGTCCAGAATTTGAGTCAAAAGATCCTGGACTGGGCTTTGATTTGTTGAATCAAGCAAGCATGTGAAAGCTCTTCTGTGGCACTCACCGGTCATCCCACTCTTTTTCTCGGAGGGAGTTGTAGAGCTGCAGCGTGTGGGTTTTATGCTGTTCTAGCAGGGCATCTCTTTGGTGCTCAGGGGTTTGCAAGAACTTCTTCTCAAAGTCTTGCACTTCTAGCAGTAGACTGTACATCTGCATAACAAAATACATAGATTTTTAATAAAAAATACAATGGCTAGAAAAAGGCTTTATTTCTTTATTTACACTCCTACCTTCTCCACAGTGTAAAGGATTTGTCGTCTTTTATTCCACACTTGCTTCTCTCTTTTTTCCTGTAAAATGACAAAAATTACCAAGAAGAAAGAAACTGTGCCATTACCCAACATATGCCTTTTAAATAACCCCTTTATTCATGAATAAACAGGGGACCTAAATACATGGTTGCAAGTTAAAAATTCTAATTTATTGTTTTAATTAAACCCTTAAAGTTGCAAACATTATTTTGTTGAGTCCTGTTGACATATGGTTATTGCATCAACTTAATATTGTGTGGTAATTTAAACTCAAATTTCTGCATTAATTGTTTTTTTTTTTTTTAAATGACGGGTCATTGTCTTGATAACTGGAAATTAGCCAGTGGATTTCTAGTTCTCAGCATGCTTCGCATAGGACTGGATAAGGAAAATAAATGTTGAAAACAAGTGGTTTTTTTTGTGAAAGAAAAGACCTGTTAGTGTTCAATGCTGTTATGTTTGACATTTAAAAAAGTTTTTTGTGGTTACCATTGTGCTGGAGAGTAGATACATGAAGGTAAACACTATTGACTCTATAAGCAATGACTGCGCTAATGCCAATGTCAAGTAATATCTTACTTGTTCATTAAAAATACATGCCAAATAAGTTACATTAAGCATGTGCTATGATAGCTGTAGATTTGAACTGAAATGGGTAAGATTAATTAGTTCCAGGGCTACAACTCAAGAAGTTGGAGCAACTTAATTTCTTTGAGAAATCAACTTAAAAATTTGTATTTATGCTACAAATTAAGTTCCTATACGTAATTTCGCTCGAAGTTGTCATAACTAAAAAAAATTGATGCAAACTGTGTTTTTTTTCTTTGTTGTTGAGCTAACACATTATTTTTTGGAATGTGTGGGTCCACTTACTAGTAACCAAAAAAAATACATATCAAGAGAACAGCCTCATAAGTTGATTTCTATAAAAGAGTCTGTGTAAAAGAGGCGGGTGTTTAGAGTTCTGACCTCATCATCACTACGAGTGGTTACCACGGCATCAATCATTTTCCTTGGATTGTTGACACTGGAGACAGTGAGTTTTCCTAATGAGCCGGCAAACTGCACTGTGAACCAAACACAATCACACAGAGTATTAGACCATCTGAACTGATCGTATCCCGATATAAATGCACAATTAAATTGCCAATAACGAAATGTTAATTGTGGACCCTGGGTGAACTTGTGAGATTATTAAGACAGATTTTTTTAATAAAGGCCACGGAACAGCGTATTGTTTTTACCTGGACGATAGGTGTGCTCCAGTTTGGCCACCTGAGGAGTGATGAGTTTGGTGGTGTGTTCCTTCCTGCTGTCTCTGTCCCGCTCCTGGCGCTTCTCCATTTTCTCATAATAATTCTGCAAAATAAGAGTCGTTAAGCATCATACAATGTTGCTGCTCAAATTTAAAAAATAGAAAAAAGAACTAGTTACAGCAGTATTCGAAAATAAATTGATTGTAAAGTTTGTAGACAAACTTTGATGTTGGCTTGAGAAAGCCTAGTCTGAAAGTTTAAAATAGTTTAACAAGCAGTAAGTTAAGAATTTAAGATTGAAATAGATTTAAAAGCTTGAAGTCTGAAGGTTAGATAAGATGCTAGGTGATTACTAGAGAGTTGCTTGCATGTTTCAGGTAGAAACATGTTAGTGGCATGTCCCATGCTAGTTGCAAAATCACAAAGAGTTTCATTTGAAATGACATGTCAGTCTTTGTGCATATGGGTAAAAGAATGATTACCTGGTAATAGTAGTCATCCAAATACGGATCGGTGCTTTGAAGCTGCATCATTTGGATTCTCGCTACCCATTCCTTCTCTCTTTGAGTCATTAGATTGCTGTAAGGATCTCTGTTTTTCCTGTCTCCAACACCTCTCCCGCCGACGTGATCACTGAGCACGAGAGACAGAAACATTTACATGGGGCATTTCAAATCGGTGCTTGATCCAGCGAAACAGCTGATGGTACCCACCCTGAGCCTCTGTTCTGCATCCTCTGGTTGAGCATCCTGCGGTGCTGCGGGTGCAGGTGGGTGGTGTTGTGTCGGATGGGTGCGTGGCCGAGAGGAGGCCCATGGGGACCCATTCTAGGACCAGACTGCCCAAAGAATGGCCTGAAACCCCCAACACCCCCCTGTAATAATGGAGGAGCTGGACCACGCTGGAACTGACCAACCTGAAGAGTGTAGCACAAGACAAAAAGAGAGTCTGTCAGGTTTCTAAGGTATATATACGGTATATACTATCAGGGTCTACTATACTGTATTAAAGTCTTATCTTACAGCACTTTATGTCAAGTGTAGAAATTCTCTGATTCTCTCCTAAAATTATACTTGTACAAGAACAAAATTCTTGGTAACTGGTTTGAGGTAGGGATTTTAACGATTAATCGACGATCGATTAATTGTCGATAATACATTTAAATCGATAAAACACGCAGTTCAAACAGCAATGCACGACTAATAATAACTATGATAGGGACTGTCATATCACATTACATTAATGAGAACACTATTTTAATAAATCGTTGTGAATTCATTGGGTTAAGTTGCCGTTTTCAGCGCGTTGTTCCAGGAAAAGCGCGTCCACAACAGGAGTTACACATTCTGACAAGCAAACATCTGAGGCGCCGTTGGTGACATTGTATTAGTCATTATATTTGATTATTAAATCAGTAATTTAATAAATGATCAATCACATCACATCAACTACTGGCCCTTTATTTAGATTAAAACCCCTTCTCATTCAGTTGGTGAGGAACATGGCATTTTGAGCAGCATTTGCACACCCTGTCATGCTGTTGACTATATGCCACTGCAGTAGATGCATATTGTAGTATTAAGGCTAACAATTAATCGATGAATTGATCGTTAATTTAAACAACGATAGATCATGGGAATGTGTAAATTGACATCCCTAGTTTGAGGATTCACTCACCTGAGAGTTGAGCAGTTGGGCTCTCTGTATCTGAGACAAAACAGGACCAACACCAGCAGGGAACGGAGGATGAGACAATGGTGAGTTCTGAAAGACAGTGTGTTTTCTGCTCATTTCAACACTGTTCAAAACCATTCAAAATAGATATGAAACCATATTGTTTAACTTGCAAAAGCAAGTCAGACATTAGATGTCCCCTAAAGAAAGCCACCTCCACCTTGAGCAAATAGGCATCAAAATGCAAAACTGTTCACTTGTTTTCATTGTATTATAACACCACCATCAGGTGGTTTTAGTTGATGTTGTGAAATGATCTGGGACTCACAGCGATGCTGAGCAGGTTGTTGGGGGACAGACGCTCAGGGAAGGGAGGAGGGTAGCGCAGTGGCACGGAGGCTCTCACGTGAACGGCTGAAGGGTGATTATTCTAAAGACAAAACAACACCTTCAATTTGAAATCTTTTGCATCACTATCAATATTAAAAATGCATAAACAACATTCCTTGGGTTGATTTATTAAAATAATAATTTAGTGAATTTGACATTTTCAAGCATGTTTACTTTATGTATTAAATAATTTTAATCTAATGCAACTGTCGCTTCAAAATGATGGTCCTCGGACTGAAAAAACAAAACAAAAAAAACCACTACTGTTCATAAGTTTGGTATCTAAGATTTTTTGTAGTGTTTTTTAAAAGTCTCTTCTGATCACCAAGACTGCATTTATTTGATCAAAAATACAGTAAAAACAGTAATATTGTGAAATATCACATTTTTAAATTAACTTTTATACTTGAATATAATTTAAAATGTAATTTATTTCTGTGATCAAAGCTGAATTTTCAGCATCATTACTCCAGTCTTCAGTGTCACAATCCTTCAGAAATCATTCTAATATGATGCTCACGAAACATTTATGATCATTATCAATGTTGAAATTTTTTTTTTTCTTTTTTTCAGGGTTCTTTGATGAACAAAGCTCAAGAACAGCATTTATTTAATATAGATTATTTTATAACAATGTAATAATCTTTACAGTTAGTTTTGATCAATTTAATGCATCCGGTTGCTGAAAAATATTAATTTCTTAAAAAAAAAAAAAAAAAAAAGAAAAAAAAGTACTGATCCCAAACTTTTGAACAAAAATCAAAAAAATAATACAACAAAACATATGCTTGGACAGGATGTCAGGATGTTACCTGCTGATTGAGGACTTGACTCATGGGCTGTTTTGGAGGCGTTCCAATAGGTACAGCTCTTACAGGTGGACTTCCAATCACAGGTGAAGAGGAGCGAGGAGGCGGAACCCTTTCGGACAAATCTCGCCCTTCTTCTCTGCTGAGTGTGGGAGGCCGATTTGGAAGCCCGACCTCTTTGATAATGGACATAAGTGTTTTGTCCTGAGTAGTGAATCAAGAAGATTAGAAGAGCAGAACTAAAAGACTTTATAGTAAACTTGAAGAAGCCTTTTTATATACAAGTGCTTTACCTCTTTTTGATTGACTAGTCCAGAGTTAACAGGACCGAAGCCCATACTGTTCTCCCAAATACTGTGAGAGTTTATCTATGGGGAAAAATATTAAAACAATATTATTATAATAATATTACTATAAAAAATTGAGCATTTAAGAAAAATGAACAAAAAAATTGCAAATCTGTGAAAAATAAAATCAAACCGCTCTGAGACATTGAAAACACAGAACAGTTCACTTTGAAACATGCAGTGATTTATATTAATTAAATCAAAGTCTTAGCTATTTGATAATTGCAAGTTACCTGCTACATTCCACACCTTGATGCCATTTTCATGTATGTGATTTACAAACACATTTACACACTATTAATAATGGCATTATATTATGGAGGTAGTATCACACAAACCTGTGAAAGAGGAGCCGGCCCTCTGTGCAGGAGATGCTGGTGATGTTGGTAGCTCCTCATCAGAGACTGTCCAGCTAATGCCGAGGGATGAGGAGCCTGACCGGACAGCTTTGGAGGAAAGTGAGATCTGTCCGAGCTGGCAGTGCCCACTCCAGCAATAGCAGGATCCGAGCCCAAGATGAGACGAGTCAATGACTCCGCCAGGTCACCGCCAGCCCGCTCATCTATGTCAGGGTAAAGCCGGGAGGAAGAGGAAGGTGGCGGGAGGGCTGAAGGGTTGGCATTGCTGCCAGCAGGAGGGAGGTCACCGGAGGAGGCATCGGCCGTTCCCGGCGGCCCATCTCGAACGAGCTCGTCAAGCTCTGCCAGGCGGGCATGCTCCTCCTGCCAATCATCATCTAGAGAGGAAAATTTTTTATTCCTCATTTTTTATTTTAATGAGGTGATGTCAATGTCATTGAAATGGAGTTATAAGCTTAAACCTGTAAAGTCTGACATTTGAAATAATCTAATCTATATAAAAAACAAAAGATATATATATATATATAACAGAGTATTGAACCTTTAGACAAAATATAAAAGAAAATCTTGCAAAAAAATTGCATTTACGTTTTATGTTGAGTGTCATATTTTACACATTGGGCTTTTGATACAGGAGAATATGAAGCTCATACTCCTCAAAACACCCCAATTTTATTCCCAAACTGAGCAGAAACATGCAATTCGGTGCAGTTCCTGATATTTGCTTATAATTTAATTTGCTGAAAGCTTATAATTTAAATCAATGAGATCTTTATAACAGTACAGCAGATTATTTACAATACCATTCAAAAGTTTGGATCAGTAAGCTTTTTTTTTTTTTTTTTTTTAAGAAATGAACACTTATTTTTTAGCAAGGATGCATTAAGGCTACGTCTACACTAATCCAGAGACATTTCAAAACAGAGTTTTCATTTAAAAACGCTCCTCATCCACTCTAACGTTTTCCAAAAGTTCCTCATCCACACTGAAACATCTAAAAACTCTTAAATCCTCTTACTGCGCATGCGTAAAACATACTAAAAGTTCACAAGATGATGCAGGGTATAATAAATTTCACACACTATTCTTCTGGCGCGATCATTTTATTAGCATATGATCACAACACTCGCTGTTGCCTATGGGTACAATATGCATCACATGACTAAACATGTGTCATCGTTTTCAAATACCTCTGTTTTCAACATCCACACTACAACGCGAAAGCGGCGTTTTCAAATGTATCCACTTTTTGGAGAGTGTTTTCAAAAAGCTCAGTTTTCCTAGACAAAAACGCTGTCTCAGTGTGGACGGAAGGCCAAAACAGAGAGAAAAAGATGTGTTTTCAAACGAAAACATTAGTGTGGACATGGCCTAATTGATCAAAAATGACAGTAAAGACATTTATAATGTTACAAATGATTCCTATTTCAAATAAATGCTGTTATTTTGAACTTTATGTTCATCAAAGAATCCTAAAAATAATGCATCACAGTTTCCACAAAAATCTGAAGCAGCACAACTGTTTTCAACTTAATAATAAGAAATGTTTCTTGAGCAGAAAATCATCATATTAGAATGATTTCTGAAGGATCATGTGACACTGAAGACTGGAGTAATGATGCTGAAAATTTAGCTTTGATCACAGGAATAAATTACATTTTACAATATATTAAAGTAGAAAACAATTCTTTTAAATTGTAATAATATTTTACAATTTTGCTGTTTTTATACAGCCCTGGCAAAAAGAGACTTCTTTTAAAAAACATTAAAAATCTTACCAACTTCAAACTTTTAAACAGTAGTGTATAAAATGCATTTAAATATCAGTTGTCACTCTATATCTCCAAACAATACGTCTTAGAAAGATGCTTATTTTTATAATCAATTCTCTGTAGTTGTAATTGTGGGGGTAAAACATAAGATGCAACGCAATACAATGATGATTGAGAGATGAACAAATAAACACTCCTCAAAAGCCTAATAGATCATATTTGATACATTATAACATTATTTTTTTTCTAAAAAATTATGTATGGATTATAAAGTAAACCTAAGTTGCTTCCGTCCAATAAACGTTCTTCTTAAAATCTTGAAGTTACTAACAATATAAAAAGATATTCTGCTACTTTATTAAAATCATTGAAGAATTCACAGCAAAAAGACACATGAACCACGACCTGAAGGTGGACGTTTTTATGATACTAAAATGCTTTTTACTTGCTAAAAAAGTATAAACGATCAATTAGAGGGCAGAAGGCCTTTAGTAGATTGTGTATGACAAGAAAGGTTTTGATTATGTTGGCAATTTAGAGGCCTTAGAAAATCACCAAATACGAAACATTAGGCTTTATAAGGTAAATTCATAATTCCAAGGTGTAAGATTTGCAGACAAATTTACCGATTGCCCCTGCACCGAAAGTGTCATCATTGAACTGGTCAATTTCATCTTCTTCTTCTACCAACCCTTCCTCCTCCTCCAGGGTGCAGTCATCGTCAAAAGACTAGAAAATAACAAACAACATAGGGTAAATTTGCAACAAGTCATAGAAAAGTATTGGGATCTATGGAGGTGGAAAAACATAGTGGTCTCAGGGAAAGATGATGCTGTATCCACATGCACAGTTATAATACTGTGTTTGTGCTCACCTCAAAGCAACATGTTCAGTGTTAGAGTGTATTAATATCAATCATTTACCCACAACTAAAAAGATGCATCACGTATTAGAAATGAGTAAACTTATACACGGGTTATGTAAACTGTTTAGCGCAGTAACACCTGATGTCACAGAACACTGCAGATAATCAGAAATCTTGCAGAAACTCTTTTGCCCTGATAAAATTATGCTCAAAGTCGTCAAATAAATTCAAAATGATTGGAAAATGAAAGCTACCCCAGTGCGTTTACATTGCTCTTGTTAGTTGACGTACACGCGCGGCCTCGCTAACATGCTAACAAGGCCAAAGGTTTAATATCACACATCTGGGCGACACTGAACGCAAAACGGCGGGTATATGCTAAGGACAGTTGGCTATTATAGATTCCATGAAGCCTTTACATGTTATTCAATATCATCACCAGAGAAATTTGACGGCTAGACCTCACAAACAATTTTAGCACGCTAACTGTAGTGTCGAAAAACAAAGCAGCAATTTCCCATCAAAATCTGAGTATAAATATTCTAAACAGCACTTTTCACATTGCTTTTCTTTGAACAGAGCGATTTCGACGTACACTACATAAAGAAATGACAGATTTACCTGAAAACGGAACATGTATCTGTGTTTTAAAAAATGATCTCGTTTAATTCTGCTGCGCGAGACGCCGCGCGCGCTTGACACGGCACAAGATTCCTCACGCGCGAGCTTAAAGAGATGGCACGCGGCATGAGTGAAGTAAAATCACAATATTATTCTGTTTTAGTAAACATAATATTGTTATTTATTTTCTATGAAAAAAATCCAGTTTTGTGTTATGTTGGAATCCTTTAAAAATCCAATTATGATACTGAAAATTGATTTCAAATTATGACATTATATATTACATTCCATAAGGAAAGGAATCCTGTTCACATTCCATGTGTTATTACTTCTTACTAGGTATTTGAAATATTCCATAATATGAATTATGGATCAAGAATGAGAAAGTTAAGATATATTTATATATTCAATGTGTAGCCAGTACAATACAATGTTTGAGACAGAAATTACAGAAAGGTCTATATTAGAATGGAATTGGGCAAGTAATGGTAAAAGACACTCCTTCTCTTTTGATGTAATAAAGTTAGAAAAACCAAACAGAACAGTCATAAACAACAATGAACCCCCCCCCCAATTTTTTGTATAAATGGACAGTCTCAAAAGATATGATTTGTTTGTGCAGATGGATTTTTTTTTTTTTGCAATAAGATTTATAAAAAGACAACATTTACTAGGATAAACACAAGTTAGACAACAAACAAAATGTTCTTTGTAAGAGGGTTACAACACATGAAATTCTTAAATAAACCATCTATTATTACACCACTGAAGAGTCTTACAAGCAACTGAATTTTAAATTTTGAATTTAACTATAATTTTAAATTTTAAAGTTCTTTAAAGAGTTAAACATCTTTCTTCAAAGTAAAAAAGAAGATAAAGAAAATATGAATGCAAAATTTTGAAAGGAATAGTAATACAGGTACTGTCTTAGCGCACATGGTGACGTCATGCACTACGGAAATCTCGCGATAGCCTATAGCCGGGCCCGTTTGCGGGAACAGTGTCAACAGAAAAGCCGGGGGCCGTGAATGACGCGTGGTGTGCTTGCTCTATTTGGGCAATATTTTGAAACTTTCCAATCAAGCCTATATACTTTTTCGGCTTTTCGGGCTTATTTTTAACGGAATTACTCGTGTCCATAGTGAAATAACGGATTTATTCAGTCAATCATGTCCCAAACAGAAAGCAGCATGGAGCAGCAGCAGCGGGAAGAGCCGAGCCAACTCGACTCGGTCGGTCCGGCAGAGGTGAGCGGTTCATTTCCATCATATCCCACTCATAATTACATCTTAGTTCTTCTGGGACTTCAAAACACCGACTGATGGAGCTGGAAACGAAGCGTCGACGAACCATCTACACGCGTCGCACGAGAGTGCAGCCGAAAGTTTTTGTTAGCATGTATTGTTCCGGCTCAGATGAATAGATGAGGAGATCGGCGTCCATTTTCGCACTCATAACAACAGTTAATCACTTTTTACCCTAGTACGTTAAATTGATTTAGGAAGCTTTAGGGATGGAATTGGAGAGATGTCCAGTTTGATGTGTTGTCAATGTGTGTATAAGCTGAATATGACACGCAGTGTTGTTGTTTTGTTATGTTTAACGTTATTTTAAATAAAGCTCATTTTGCTATATATGGGTCAGGCGGACAATTTTTATTGCTTTAGCTGCAGTTATCCATTCGGACTCTTCTTATTGTAGACTTAATTCAAAATAAAAGTTCAGTTCTGTGAGTTTCCTGTAGTGTGACCCTGAAAGTGGAATTACCCGCCACAAATTTCACCATACAATGACATCAGTTGGACGTATGTCGTAAGTTTATGTTAACTTGGTTGTTTAGAAGTATTTTTTTAAATCAATGTGGTGCTGTTGATAACTGCATTTCATACCAAACCGAACTACTGTTTGTGTCGCTGTAAAAGAGAAGTTCGGGTTGAGTGTTTAGAATCGTAGTAACGGTCGTCAAAGAACAATAATGTTAAAGGGATAGTTCACCCAAAAATTACAATTCTGGCATCATTTACTCACCCTCAATTTGTTCCAAACCTGTATGAATTTCTTTGTTCTGCTGAACCCAAAGTAAGATATTTTGAAGAATTTGGGTAACCAAACAGTTGTGGGACACCATTGACTTCCATAGTATGGAGAAAAAAATACTGTGGAAGTCAATGGGGTCCATCAACTGTTTGGTTACAAACATTCTTCAAGATATATTCCTTTGGGTTCAGCAGAACAAAGAAATTCATACAGGTTTGGAACAAATTGAGGGTGAGTAAATGATGCCAGAATTGTAATTTTTGGGTGAACCATCCCTTTAATTCAAAATAAAAGTTCAGTTCTGTGAGTTTTCCTGTGATGTTCCTGCAATGGTGACCCTGAACGGGGAATTACCTGACACCAATGTCACAAAAGTTGACATTAATTAGACATGTTTTTTTATGTTTACTTGGTGGTTGTTGTTAGTATTTTTAAAAGCAATGTGGCGCTGTTGATAACTGCATTTCATATCAAACCAAACTATTATTTGTATCGCTGTAAAAGAAGTTTCGGTTGAGCGTTTTGTTAATGATGTTAAGGTTATGTCTTCATAAAGTGATATGATATTTTGTAACCTTTGTTGATATTTTGAGGTCATTTATATATTTGTGCACTCGTTAAAGTTGATAATAAACTTTGATCAAATATACGCATTTAAAAAAATTTTGTCACTTTTAGAAACACACAAAAATTCTGATAACATCATTTTGCCCTCGTGGGTGTATCCAAATGTTGTCCAATCAAATGTCTTGAGTGAAAATATCCCTGAAAAAATGTCAGCATGAAACACAAATTCAACCTATTATCTAAATGTATATTATAGGTTTTTATTGTGAGAAATTCATCCATGCATGTTACTTTTCTTTATTTTTTATCTTGATCTGATAATTTTTAATCGGTGTCATAACTTGATTGGGTGTACATCACAATAAACGCTTCTGAAACTTCCTGTGTCATTAGATAATGTCAAAATAGGAAAAAAAAAAAAAACTGCATCCATCAATCTTGGCTTGAATTTTTTTTTTTTTTTTTTTTTCTTGGAGTTCATGCATAAATTTCATTAATGTTTCTCTTTAAGGATGATGCTTCAGAAAATGGTCGTGATGAAGCATCGGATACAGCAATGGATAGTGAAGCGCACTCGTCATCATCTCCCTCATCAAAAGAAAAGGACCAGCCGGGTGGATATGAAGAAAAAGTGGTAATGCATTTAGCCTTCCATAACAATGAAAGTTACTTGAGTTATAAATGCATATTACAGTTATGCAAGAAAGTTGGCCTTTAAGTAGACGTGACGTATCTATTGTTGACTCAACTGCTATGTTTCAACAGAAAACAGACCGGACCAACAGATTTGAGTACCTCCTGAAGCAGACCGAAGTATTTGCTCATTTCATCCAACCAGCTGCCCAGAAGACTCCAACTTCACCTCTGAAGATGAAGCCTGGTCGCCCTCGCATCAAAAAAGACGAGAAGCAGAACCTGCTCTCTGTTGGAGAGTGAGTTTTCCCACACTTTTCCAATAGAATTGGTTTCAGAAGAATTTCTCCCATTTGTTTTTCTCCATAAAAATCATGCTGCCAGTCACACCACTGATTAACAACTGCAGTAGTGTTGTCAAAAGTACCAGTACTTCGGTACCAAGTCGGTACTGAAATTTTGAAAATGTGACGATACCAGCATTTCTGTAGTACCGGGAATACCGAGTATCCGGGTATATTCGGTACCCGCTAATAGGGCTGTGCCAGTATTTTATGTGAATATGACAGGAGTGAAGCACAAAGCTTTGTTTACAGAAGAAATAGGCTAATAGGTTAACAATTAAATGTGACATCGCAGCCATGGAAACATTTTGGTTCATGCCGAATGAAAGAGGTAGCTACGTGAGTCCATACATTTAAGCTTTGTCGGCTTTGTATTCTGTTTTGTGAATCGCGATCTGGTCACCCGATTAGCAGAGAATTTAACAATATTCCATTAGTTATTCCACTAGACATGGAATCTGTTTCTTTTCCTAAATCTTCACTCACACAGAGGATTATAAATGTTTCTTCCTTTGGTTCGCTCTTAATTAGGCCTATTATATTTGCATTCTTTACTGTGGTAAAGTAGAAAAAACACTGTAGGACAGAAACCTTTTTGCTTGCACATCAATTTCTATTTAACACAGTTTGTGCTTGTTATTAGACTTGATAAGGTGCGTCAAGTTTATTTGTATAGCGCATATCACACACGCTGGGGATTTTTAGTTTCGCTTTCTCTGGCAGCGCAAAATCAAACATAGCCTGAATGTCTGAAGATAAAACTAGCTCTTCAGATCTTTTACAACAAGTGTCAGTTGCTTGTAACATCAGGAAATGACATGAAGATATTATTAAAGAGAAATGGTCTCTTTCCTGCTTGTGTCCCACATCAAAGCGCAGAGCGGGTAGGCTATATGACGCATCTTTGTGTGGAAATAAAAAATCGAATGTTTTTTTAGAATAATACTTAACTTTCTTATTATTTAGGTTACCATTATTTACTGATATTTAATTCATAGTTTTACAGGCTGTAGTATGTCGTTTCACTGAAGGAATAGCTAAAATAAACACGCACATCTGTTTCAAAATGGATGTTAGATTATTTGTTTATTTATTTTTTTATATTTTAAAATGTATTTCATTGAGGTGTAAATATGTACACACACAAACATACATACACACGCTCCAAATATGTATATGTATGATTACCATCATATTTAATGTTTTTAAAATAGGCTAGTTAAATAAAATAGTAAAATAGTTCCAACAGATTTTTCTGTGGTACCGAAATTGGTACCGAGAACCGTAAAATTTTACTGGTATTGGTACCGACTACTGGAATTTTGGTACCGTGACAACACTAAACTGCAGAGATCATTGTAGGTCTGTTTTGAAAGGTTTTTGTAATTAATGATCAGTTTTTCTGTGAAGAAAATTGAGAATTTTACTTGAGGGAACACTAAAGTCTGTTCTGCTCTATTGATATTTCATGTGGATTTTAATGTAGCATCAGCACGTAGCATGAGGTAGTATTACAAGGGCTGCACAATTAATCAAGATTGATAATGTTATATGGCTTAGCAAAGTCTGTGATTTTAATTAAATATATATTTAAGACATAATAAATGTACACGCTGCATGTTTCCGAGTGAAGTGCAGCATTATTTTACATGAGCATCTCATGATCCTGCTGTTGTAAAAATACTTTTTTTTTTTTTTTTTTTTTTTTTTTTTTTTTCCCCTGTAAAATAAAATTATTTTATTTTCTTTTTCTTTTTTATTTTACATTTTACACTGAAATTACAAATTTGATATTTTTATTTAGTAATATCAAAGCAATATTGATATATAATTACACAGTTTTTGGCCATATTTGCCTCTCTACAAGCAAGCAGAACAAACCTAGAGATTTCTTTTTAAATTGCTGTCACGATTTTAGCAGAAAAAAAATTGCAATTTGACCCCCCCCCCCCCCAATCCAATACATTTATTACTGGTTTGTTTAACTTAACTCCAATAGTGTAAACTCCATGTGTTAATGATGTATACTCCCTGTTGACTGATTGTGTGTTCATTTTTTTTCTTTTAGTAACCGCCACCGTCGGACTGAGCAGGAGGAGGACGAGGAGCTGCTAAACGAGAGCAGCAAAGCCACCAGTGTTTGCACACGTTTTGACGATTCTCCTTCTTGTGAGTTATACACATTAAAACACTATTATAAACGCATGGAACAGTGTTTGTATATGAAATAACGTCAGTGCCCTCTTGGTAATTTCGAAAAAGGCTTATTATTGCGAATTAACACTTATTGACAGATGTGAAAACCGGCAAACTGAGAGACTACCAAGTCCGTGGACTGAACTGGCTCATTTCCCTCTATGAGAACGGAATCAATGGGATCCTTGCTGATGAAATGGTATGACTCTGCCCACCAATTTATTGTCCTTTTATTAGAAAATGTACAAATATCATATCTTTTTTTGTTTTTAATTTGTGGATTCCAAGCCTGGAAATGTTATGGAAACTTGTATAGTCCATATAATTTTTGCAGCTCTAAAATATTTCAGCAACCAGAAATTGGAAGTTTCTTTTAATCAAATGTCTCACACTTCTTGTCCCATCAGGGTCTTGGTAAGACTCTTCAGACCATCTCTCTGCTGGGCTACATGAAGCACTATAGAAACATTCCTGGACCTCACATGGTTCTGGTGCCCAAATCCACCCTGTATAACTGGATGAATGAGTTCAAGCGCTGGGTTCCCTCTCTACGAGCGGTCTGCCTCATCGGGGACAGGGATGAAAGAGTAAGTAGGGATTTCCAGTGATTTTATTGTGAATTAGGGCTTGATGAAATCCTTTTTGTAACTTTTATAAACTTCTGCCCATCTAATAACTCACTTCTGGTTGTAGACGGCTTTTATCCGTGACACACTGCTGCCAGGTGAATGGGACGTGTGCGTTACCTCCTATGAGATGGTCATTATTGAGAGGGCCGTCTTCAAAAAGTTCAACTGGAGATACCTGGTCATTGATGAGGCTCACCGTATCAAGAACGAGAAATCGAAGGTTTGCAGTTGTATCTGTCTTTTTCAAAAAAGCTTCTACACTTAAATATTAATCTAAACTGTTGTTTCTCTCAGCTTTCAGAGATTGTGCGAGAGTTCAAGACCACAAATCGATTGCTGCTGACTGGAACCCCACTGCAGAACAACCTTCACGAGCTGTGGGCGCTGCTGAACTTCCTGCTGCCAGACGTTTTCAACTCCTCAGAGGTGGCACTTTCATTCAATTCTGTCTTCTTTGATAATACCACATGTTAAAAGATTTTAAAAGATATTTAGGCTAAGCAAAGTTAACTTTCTGTTGAATTTTTACATTTCTTTTTGCATCAGAATCTGTTATAAATGTAACTCTGTTATTGAAGGTGTTCTTTTGGACTAAGCTTGTCTTTCCACTGTGCAGGATTTTGATTCCTGGTTTGACACCAATAACTGTCTCGGAGACACAAAATTGGTGGAACGTCTACATACTGTGAGTGCAATTCATAATCAAAACGGAAAAACTTATCTTGTTTTCAGAAAATAAAGCCTGCTTTTAGGACCCTAGTATGAATGTAGGCTTCATTTTCTTAATGAAAAAAAAAAAAAAAAAAAAAAATATATATATATATATATATAATATAATTCACATGCAGTGTAACTAATAAATGTCTTAATGGTACAGGTACTTCGTCCATTCCTGCTGAGGCGTATCAAAGCCGATGTGGAGAAGTCTCTCCTTCCCAAAAAGGAAATCAAGATGTATATTGGGCTCAGCAAGATGCAGAGAGAATGGTAAATATTAATACTAATAAATGCCAAAAATATGTGGTTCTTGGTTGATTTATTAGGAATTTTTTTTAAAGGCAAAATCTGTATCATGATGCTTTTTTTCCCCTGATGTATTGAACAAAGTGTCCGAATCAACATACATATAATGAACTTTTATTATTCCCTTTAGGTACACCAAGATCTTGATGAAGGATATTGACATTCTGAACTCTGCTGGTAAGATGGACAAAATGCGTCTGTTGAACGTGCTGATGCAGCTCAGGAAATGCTGCAACCACCCCTACTTGTTTGATGGAGCGGAGCCTGGCCCTCCCTACACCACTGACCTCCACCTGGTGGTCAACAGCGGAAAGATGGTGGTGCTGGACAAGCTGCTGCCCAAGCTGAAAGAGCAAGGTGACGACTTTGTTGCCAGAAGTATTTTGCAAATGAAAACATTCAAATTGACTTGACATGTTGCTTTTAACATTGCTTCCTGCAGGTTCCCGTGTGCTGATCTTCAGTCAGATGACCAGGGTGCTGGACATTCTGGAGGATTATTGTATGTGGCGCAACTATGGTTACTGTCGTCTGGATGGACAGACTCCTCATGAGGAGCGACAGGTATGAAAATGACTCTTAAGTATGTGTTCGCGTATGTATTTTGCTTTTCTCATTGTACACCATAACTTACACACCATCATTGTCATAGAACAGCTCAATAGTAAATAAGCACCAATGATTGAGGATAAAGTCTGTAACATTCTTCTCATCTCCTCAGGTCTCCATCAATGCCTTCAATGAGCCCAACAGCTCAAAGTTTGTGTTCATGTTGAGCACCAGAGCAGGAGGTCTCGGTATCAATCTGGCCACCGCTGATGTCGTCATCATCTACGACTCTGACTGGAATCCTCAAGTGGATCTTCAGGCTATGGTCCGTATTCATGCTGGCATCTGTTTCTGCAAGTTTACACCATGTATTTGTTGTTGCTTGGACTCATGGGTAGCATATTGCATTCCCCTTTCGTCAGAACTGTTGATTTATTAAAAAGTTTTCTCTCCAAGGCAGCATCAAACCTCTTCTGGAATAGAATGTTAATTCATTTTCATTGGGTCTTCTCTGTTCAGGATCGTGCCCACAGGATTGGTCAAAAGAAACAGGTGCGCGTGTTCCGATTCATCACGGAAAATACAGTCGAGGAAAGAATTGTGGAGCGTGCAGAAATGAAGCTCCGCTTGGACTCCATTGTCATTCAACAAGGTAAGACGTGAAACAAACATAATTAACTACTTAATTATTAATATTTAAAAAAATAAATAAATCTGATTAGTGTAATAACTTTTTGAAAAATCGTATTTATTGATTTTTAAACATGATTAATACTTTTGCTTCCCTACAGGCAGGCTGGTCGATCCAAACATGAGCAAACTGGGTAAAGATGAGATGCTGTCCATCATTCGACATGGTGCCACTCATGTGTTCGCCTCTAAGGAGAGTGAGATCACCGATGAAGACATTGATGCCATCTTGGAGAGAGGAGAGAAGAAGGTACAACCTTTAATCCAGGGAAACTGCCTCACAAAGCTGAACAGATGCATACATGACCACAATGTTTCAGTTAATTCAGAGCAATGCTCTTTATGATACTTCTAATGTTTGTTTTAGACCATGGAGATGAAGGAAAAGCTGGCCAATCTTGGAGAAAGCTCGCTGAGGAACTTCACCATGGACACAGAGAACAGCGTGTACAACTTTGAGGGTGAAGATTACAGAGAAAAGAAAAAGGTAATGCATTACAAACCTCAACAAGTACTTGTCATTATAGTCTAGGTTTTAAAAAGTTATACTGATCTGAACTCTCCTCCTCCTCCTCAGGTCATCACTAACTGGATTGAGCCGCCCAAGAGAGAGCGCAAGGCAAACTATGCTGTGGATGCTTACTTCAGAGAGGCCCTGCGTGTCAGCGAGCCCAAAGCACCAAAGGTATTATTAGCTCTGACACTATTGACCGTAATCAGCGTTTGAATTGGAAACCTCTTCCCTAGAGCTGTCCTAATAGACTTTTTCTCCATCTGATTCCCTCAGGCTCCCCGTCCTCCCAAACAGCCCAATGTTCAAGACTTCCAGTTCTTTCCTCCTCGGCTGTTTGAGCTGCTGGAGAAGGAGATCCTGTATTACAGGAAGACTATTGGCTACAAGGTGTGTTTGTGTTGAAGTTCAGGTTGGGGTCAAGGTACACTACCGTTCAAATGTTCCATTCAAAAGTCTCTTCTGCTCACCAAGGCTGTATTTATTTGATCAAAAATATAGTAAAATCAGTAATATTGTGAAAAATTACAATTTAAAATATTTTTTTTCTATATGAATATATTTTAAAATGTAATATTCCTGTGATCAAAGCTTTTCAGCATCATTACTCCAGTCTTCAGTGTCACATGATCCTTCAGAAATCATTCTAATATGATGATCTGTGCTGCTTCATATTTCTGTGGAAACAGTGATACATTTTTTTTCAGGATTCTTTGAATCGAAAGTTCAAAAGAACAGCATTTATTTGAAATGTTATCTTTTGTAACAAATATTTCTACTGTAATTTTTGATGAATTTAATGTCCTTGCTGAGTAAAAGCATTAATTTCTTCTTCAAAAAAGAAATCTTGCTGACTTATGAACTGTAGTTTACTTTCTTAATACACACTCTGGGTCTTATTGTGAATGATTCATAAGAATTTATAAGTTATTCAAAAGAAAAAAAAGTATTTAACTCCCAAATATGGCACGTTACAAAAGTAAAGTGGATTGTAAATTAAGTTTCATGTTGACTTTCAATAAGTCCACATATTAACATGCAGTTCAGTGAAGCGGTGAATAATGTTATGAGAACTCTTCAGAAGCAATCATCCTTTCTGATGTTCCTAATGAATAATGTCACTGTGCAAACAGGTGCCAAGAAACCCTGATCTGCCCAACTCGGCCCAAATGCAGAAAGAGGAACAGGCCAAGATCGATGAAGCTGAACCACTTAATGAGGAAGAGCTGGAGGAGAAGGAGAACCTCCTCTCACAGGTAAATCCCATCAGGGAGTTCATGTGCCAAACCAATGGAGTGTACTTCCCTATCTTCTCATATTTATGTCACCTTTTAAGTATAATTAATCCCACTGTATAAACATTAAACTTCTTATCCTAGTCTAAATTACACTCTCTTAACATTTCGACCTGCTGGAGTCCATGAGATTGTTCATGTACTAATGTTAATTCGACGTGTCATCCATATCCAGGGTTTTACTATCTGGACCAAGCGTGACTTCAACCAGTTCATCAAGGCTAATGAGAAGTGGGGAAGAGATGACATCGAGAACATCGCCCGGGAGGTCGAGGGCAAAACCCCAGAGGAGGTCATGGAATATTCGGGTATGTTGACACACTGTCCGTCACCATATACTGCTGAACCATATACAGGAAACAAATGATTGAGGTGTGTTGTGTTTGTGTGCAGCTGTGTTCTGGGAGCGCTGCAATGAGCTGCAGGACATTGAGAAGATCATGGCTCAGATCGAGAGAGGAGAGGCCAGAATCCAGAGGAGAATCAGCATCAAGAAAGCACTGGACTCTAAAGTGAGCCACACTTCTGTCTAGACATGGTATTCGGTAATGTGGTAATGAACATGCAAGGTATTGTTATCGTAGATCCTTAAAATGCCATGAATAATTTTAGATGCCTTATTACAAATTGTTTGGATGCTGCTTTTCCATCAACCAGTTAAATTTAACTACACATGCTGTGTAAAGGAGGCATGTGCACTCTAATGTAAACAACCTCAACTTGGATGTGAAGTAAAGTATGCAGTGCGTTCGAAATCACATGCTGTAATAGTAGGTGCTACATCTGGTTTGAAACTGCATCCATTAAAAAAGTACATTCTATATAGTATGAATGTGTGTAGTGTAAATGAATTTTGGGTGAGTTACATCTGCCATGTTGTCAATCATGTGACCTACGGCATCAGTTGCATTTCGGTTGCATCAAATGCGCACTTTTGAATTTCACCGGAAGTAGTTGGTCATCCAGGTACTTTTCGCCTATTGTTTTATGAATACTATGAATTCAGACATACTACTACGGAAAAGGTTTTAAACATTTGTTTACTTGATGTTTTATTGCATTTAAATGTCAAACGTCAAACTTTTTCTTACAACAAAAATATTAAACTTTTTAATAAGTGGATGACATAAGTTTCTGTTTCTTCATTCAATGCCACAATATTACTTTAGTATTAAGTGATAGTGACTATGTGATAAAAGCTTTAACCATTATCTATATTGTTTCTCTCTCCAGATTGGCCGTTATAAAGCGCCATTCCATCAGCTCAGGATCTCGTATGGCACAAACAAAGGGAAAAACTACACAGAGGAGGAGGATCGATTTCTCATCTGCATGCTGCACAAACTGGGATTCGACAAAGAGAGCGTTTATGATGAGCTCCGCCAGTGCATACGCAACTCACCCCAGTTCCGGTTCGATTGGTTCCTCAAGTCCCGCACGGCCATGGTGAGATTTATCTTTTTTCATTACTTTGACTTTTCCAATAAGAGGCAATATTTGCAATAACCTCTGTTAGGACAATTTTTATAATTACCTTTATTAATTGTATGTGTTAAATTTAACCAGTTACTTCAAACAATCAGAATACTGTAGACTTGTTACTAATATATTTTTATCATCAAAAGCTATCTTTAAACTGCAAAGGTGGAACAAAAGCTGCATCTGACATGGCATTTGTTTATTTACATAGACTGTTTAATGCTGCACAAAGGTGGCATACATGTATTTACACAACAATTCAGGGTTCCCACGCTTCTTGAAAGTACTTGAGACACATGGATTCAAGGACTGGAAAGTATGTGAAAACAAACATGGGTCCTTGAAAGTGCTTGAATTAAACATGAACTAAATTTTGTTAGAGTAGCATGGTGCTATTACAAAAATTGGCCTTATGCGCTGCCAAAGGCAAAATGAAACGTCACTACTGATTGGGGAAATACCTGAAAAAAGGTGACAAACGCCATCTACTGGCAGAGACTGAACTTTTTTTGAACATTTTCATTCAGCGCGTCTCCCTTTTTTGTTCAGACCAGTGTGAAGTTCGACCCATATTTTTACACAGCTTATAGGCAGTGTTGTAAATGTTAACCAGTGGATTGATAAGAATTTTACATACAAAAAATGTAGAATAACAGATATCTAGAGTATTATATATTATGAATAGTCATTTATAATTTTATCATCTCTTTTCTTAAATGGTTTAAAGGCTGAAAAGTGAGGTGGTTTTAAAAGTTGTGGTTTTAAAGTTGTAAAGTTGTTGTTGAAAATGTCATTTTTAGTCATTTTATGCTTTAGCATGTTACCATAAACACTGATCTCCCCCAATACGGTATTAATTTCATTTGTGCCTGTTGAAGCCTTGGAATTGATTTTTATAAACCCTGCAGATACCCTCTAAATAATTTAGAATATTTTGAATTTTTTAATGACTAACAATTACCTTTTAATCATATCATTTCATTTTTATTATAAAATTCACTCGCTCTCTTGTACACACTACCAGCCCTCACTCCTCATTGGGTTTTAAAAAGGTCACATGCCCTTCAAACTTGATTTTAGTTGTCAGTATATGCCTTATTATTACTGCAGTAATGATGGGCACAGGTACAGTAGGCCTTTGATACTGTCCAGATATGCAGTAACAACCCCACCCTTTATTGTGCTTGATATAAAATACAAGGTGCTTTTATAAAGTCCTTGAATCTGGTGTTCATAAAGTGGTAGCCCTGACAACTGCATAATGCAAATAATAATAAAAAAAAATTATAAATTAAAAAACAGGAACTCAATATAGGGTAGGGCTGCAATAGTAGCAAAATCTTTAGAGTTGTAAATTAGATCTCTCTTTTAGTTATATAATGTACAACAACCCTCAGTTGTCGATTTATTGCTCTTGACATTGTTTTGGTTATTAATGCCGATTTAATACATTTGGGGAAACGGCATGTCATATTCTGCTCATATTAAAGTATGAAATCGTGCTAACTTTCAGAACTCCTAACGCCATTATGTGTTTATGTAATCACAGGAGCTCCAGAGGAGATGTAACACACTTATCACGCTCATTGAACGTGAGAACATGGAGTTGGAGGAGCGAGAGAAAGCAGAGAAGAAGAAGAGGGGCCCTCGCACGTCTTCGGTAAGCTTGTGCCAGATGTTCTTCATCACAACAACTGCTGGAGATATTGAAGATGAGCTCATAAGTTGGAGAGTAATATTTAATGACCTGTTCCTCTTTCCCCGTAGGCCCAGAAACGCAAACAGGACGGGACTCCTGATGGACGTGGCCGCAGGAAAAAGCTCAAATTGTGAACGGGCAGGTGTCACGCCTCACTTGGCGAGGACCTTCAGTACAGCAATACTTGCATTTGTTGTTACGGGTCCCACTCATGTACTGTATGGATTTGCAGCACTGAACCTCGCCTCCAAGTAGCTTGACCTTTTCAACACGGTGTAGAGTTGTAAATTAGATCTCTCTTTTAGTTATATGATGTACTACGGCTGTGCTGTCAGTTGTTTTGTATTTATACCTACTTTTTTTTTTTTTTTTTTTTTTTTGTACCACATTCCATTTGCTTGTATCAATTTGATTTGCTGTCTTTCCTCTCATTATTAGCATCTTCAGTATTGTCTCTGTACCCTCAGTTGAATAGTCAATTGGAACGTGACTAATAAATGTTGTTTTTTTTATAAACGCTGCTGTTTTTTTTTTTTTTTTTTGTTTGTTTTTTTTCTCCAAATGTAATATCTTCAGCTTGTATATTAATGTTGCATTGGTGTACATAATCAACAATTACCAGCTTTGCAAAGCTCAGTGTATGACAGGGACAATGTTTGGGTATTGCTTGAGAAAAATCCTCTCAAGGAAGGAAAAATCAAGCCAAGGATGACTAATCTTTTTCTAAACAAATAATGCTTGCAAAAAGTCTCACCTACTGTAATTCATAAAGAAATGTTAACAGGTAAAATTAGGTTAAAAAAGTAAACTGAGTAAAAAACAGTACTTACAACAAAAATAATAAAACAACCCATACTTAAAAACAACAAAAAATGTTCAACAGTAACAAACTGCTCAAAATTAAACCGAATCTGTGAAAAAGAAAAAAAAAAGACAAATATAAACAAATGACCTCAATTAATATTAACATGTCATGATGTTGAATCCAAGGTGCTCTAAATAAATAAAAATAAATGGATTAAAACCCAAATAATAATGACAAAATATGGTTTAGGAATTACAGCATAAAGTAGCCCCATCGATTGATGTTTGCGAAAGGTCGGTCTGAAAACAGGGCATAATAATAATAATTCTTACAAAATAAAAATAAATGAACATGACTTCTATAATTTTGTGCTGGAAGAATAATAAAAAATGCAGTAGAATGAGTTTGTTTTAACTCGAAGATATCAAGCCAAAATTGCTTAGGCCTACTTGTGTTAACTATACATTATAGTCACACAATTTTAAACACAAAAATACTTTTTGTGCATTTTGTACACTTTTTATACATTTATTTATATATATATATATATATATATATATATATATATATATATATATATATATATATATATACATACACACACACACATAAAAAAAAACATTTTTATATTTAACTTTCTGTCGATCTTTTTCCCCAATAAAAAAGTACAAACGAACTGTCCCGTGAGACACTCCGTACCGTAGTAGCTCTGCGCGCGGCAGGCAAAACGTCTGAACTTGTCTTTGCGTATGTCCTGCTCATACTGTTAACGAAATACATTGAAATCTTGTGCCGCAGTTTTTAAGACTCCCATCATTTTCTTCAGGTTAACATTATTACCCAACCAAGCAGCAGTAACGAAAAGCGCATGCGCGGTGAATTTACACGATTGATGGTACGACAGGTACATTCTGAGGTGAGTTTGACATCTGGATTTAAAAGTATTAAAACCAAACAATGTATACAAATTTGTTGTGAATAAAGTGAACTTGGACTCAATCGATACATTTCAGTTTAATTGACGTGTTTCTAAAAACTAAACTGGACCTTTTCACTTGTTGAGGTTAGCAAAATTGAGTTTGCTGGTCTATCCAATTTTACAACATCTGTAACTTGTAATGTTCAAGTAATTGACTAAATAATATTGAACAGTCTAATAATGTAATAAAACATCTGATATATATATATATATATATATTTTTTTTTTTTTTTTGCCAGGTGCCACAGGTACTGCCTCCTGAATATGTTGCTGTCATACCATGCATGGGGCTCCAGCAATAGTGTGATTTTTTGGAGTCCCAGGATGGGTTAAGGGCACTTTGCCGTTTCCGAACAGGCCGCAACACATGTGAGTGCACACCTGTGCAATACAAAATATATTTTTTAATTAATTGTTTTTTTTTTTTTTAAATAGTTATTTTATTTTGTATTTGAATATTATTTTTAAATATGAATTTATTTATCAAATATAAATGAATTGCATTTATAAAATATAAATATTTGATGATACATATTTAGTAATTAAACACACAATGAGGTACAGCTAAAATTAAAATAATTTTACAGTGTATTTTTAACTAATTTAAATGGTCAGGGAAAATATTAGCTATTGTCATGAACGATGATCCACTTTGTAGTTTTGTGTGTGTGAATTCATTGTGAAAATCTGCATTCCATTAGAAATAATCTATTCTAACATTGAAATCGTGTGTAGTTGATGCAGAAGGTGGCGCTGTTGCTCTGTTTTTATGGAAACGCTGCAGCAGTATGTTATGGTTAACTGTAGTGCTGTTGAAGATGGCCTGCTCTAAAAGCACAGTAGCATTAAGCATAAATGATAACCTCAACCTCTCCATCCATGAATAGTTTTGTAGCAAAAACTAATGTGTTTGTTGGAGTAATAGGGCCTTTATTGTGTTTGTTCGCTGAATCAATACAAATGTTTTTGCGCTCTTGGCAATAAAAAGTCTTTTTAAGTAACAATTAAAATACCCTAACGATTGATTTTACATTAGGTGCATTAGATCTTAATATAAGCAGAAGAGTTTTAGTCTCTAGTCTTTTATGGCTTTCATGTAGGTTTTGGGGTTTTTGTCACTAGTGTTTTCACCCTGCTGGGTCATTCCGTGTCAACTCAACCAGGTATCTGGCTAAAAATTTTGATATTTCTTTCACCAGGGAAAAAAAAAAAAAAAAAAAAATGAAGAAAAAGGCTAAAATATTAAATCTAATGGATGTATATTTACAGAGTAATCCACTATTTTGTAGAAGGGGGTCAAAATGACCTGCGATTTGGGGCCAGATTACAGGTGGGCGAAAATGACTGAAGATGGAAGCATCATCATTTTATTTTTACACAGAGATTGTTTGGTCTATTAATACAATCTGTTGAGTTTCACAATCTTTGTTGCATTGTATGCCAACGGTGACAGTTCAAAAATGGCAAAAATCACTTCTTGTGACATTTTTTTTTTGCCTGAAGTTTGCATGCCTGTAACTATAAGTATTAAGCATTAAAGAAATCTTAATATCCTTATATTCTGGAACTTTTCTTTTGTAATCCATTTTTAAGGCCATATATGGTTCAATCCCATGGAGATCCCAATGAGACTCCTTGTCCAAATTGTTGAAATTTACCTATTTTCAGTGGTCAAAAACCAAACGTGGCTAATTTTTCAAACAGCTGATAGTTATTGTGTTTAAAGAAGAATGTCTGAAGAACAAAATAATGAAACTAAATGTAACTTGTTTCTCTCTATCAAAACAATAGCATACAACATACCTGTCTGAGTGCCCCAAAATTATTTTCCCCATGTTTGTTACACAAGAAGTGTTAAAGCTATCTTAATATCATTTTTGATTCTTGTTCTTATGAAACTTTTCTTTTAGAATCTTCATTTTTAAGGCCCTATATGGTTCAATCTCATAGGGATGTCAATGTAGTAACGTGTAGTTACGATACTCTTGCTAGCTTTAGAAGCTGTTAAAATGAACAAAATCCCTTCTTCCAAATATCTTTGAAACTGATTCAAAAATAAATTCTTATAAGTACACTTTTGAGAGCAAGTTAATGTGCCTCAACTTGATCATTTCAGTGGATTTTTGGCACTCAGAGAGGTATGTTGTATGCAATTGTTTTGATAGAGGGAAACAAGATACATTTCTAGTTTCAACATTATTTATTTTTCAGACATTCCTCTTTAAAAGAAAAAAGTTTGAGCTGTATGCAAAGTGATCCACATTTGGTTTTTAACCACTGAACATGAGTAAAATTCAACAATTTGAACATGGAGCCGCATTGAGATTTCCATATGGGATTGAACCATATACTGTAGGGCCTTGAAAATTATGATTTCTTAAGAAAAGTTTAAGAACTAGAATCTAAAATCATATTGAGATATCTTTACTTTTTGAGTTATAGGCACAATACTTTGGAAAAACAATATTTATGGCAATCAGA
Source organism: Mylopharyngodon piceus (assembly GCA_039654765.1). Lineage (NCBI taxonomy): Eukaryota > Metazoa > Chordata > Actinopteri > Cypriniformes > Xenocyprididae > Mylopharyngodon > Mylopharyngodon piceus. The sequence continues at coordinate 36,102,195 of CM077440.1, forward strand.
CAGGTATATTGCAAAAACAAGCTAGATTTCTAGTTTCAACATTATTTGTTCTTTAGCTGTTGCTCTTCGAAAGAAAACAAGTATTAGCTGTATGAAAAGTGACCCACATTTGGTTTTTGACCACTAAAACTTGCACAATTTAACAATTTACTCTTAGAGCCATATTGAGATCCTAATATCTCTGAAATTGAACCATATAGGGTCTTAAAATGTGGATACCAAAAAAAAAAAGTTTACAGTACAACAGTACAAAAGTTACAGTAATGCAAAAATCACAAGAAGTGCTTTTTCCCGTTTTTGAACTGTCACCGTTGGCATAAAATGAAACAAAGATTGCTAAAGTCAACAGATTTTACTAATAGACCTACCAATCTCTGTGTAAAAATAAAATGATGCCACCATCTTTCAAAATCTTTCTTCATTTTTACCTCCCTGTAATTTGACTTCAAATCTCAGGTGAAAAATCTTCAGAAAAAAATATTAACCAAATCAAAAATTTGAGCCGAGGAAGTTTCTGAAATTTGGTTGATTTGACATGGAATGATCCTGCTGTATGTTGCTGCTCTATTGCTCTTTAAATGGTAACAGTAATTCATGCATGCTTTCTGTAAATAAATCTGCAAATGTCTGGTCTTTGAATAATCATATCATGTCTAAAATAAAAGAGGTTTGATATCAGTCTTTTCCGTTTATGTGATGCCAGTTAATCGCGCGAATTGCAAGTGTGAGGAATTGATTGGACTGTTCAGATGAATAAGCCTGTGGTACATCATTGTCCCTCATTACATTCGAGGTGAATGGCTGAATAAAGCCAGCAGCAGCCATTCAATCGCTCCTCATTGAGGAGTTGAATGAGATTAAAGATGCTGCACAGAACTCATGGTGAATAGTAAAAAGAGGACGCATTGATCAAACACACCCCTGCAATGTATCACTGACCATTTGTCTGTTTCTGCTAGTTTCTGTGTAATAACTGAGGCTGAAGAAGAAAACAGCAGGAATCACAGTTTTGGAGAACACACCAGCAGTAATCATGATTAATTTTGTTCTGCCGTCTGTTATATTGTTGGTATTGGGATATCAGTGTGTAAAGGCTGATGCCAGGAACTGTATGTGTTTAAAACTCCCTGATATATATTTTGAGAGCTGAAAATCTCAGGATGAGTTTCCATATCAATATATGGACCCTTCTGAAAAGATTGACATAGTTGGTTGCCAGCATTATGTATTATGTATATATTATGTAAATGAGTCCTAGCCTGGGGTACTAGTGTCCCCACCAAGCTTTTAACTAGCTTAACCACCCAGACTACTTGAGTTAAGCAGCTTCACCAGAAAGCGGCCATTATGGTCCACCAGTAAAATGTATCGCACAACAACTTTGCAAATAACTTTGTCTCAGGTGCTCTAGAAATAAAAATAGACACAAATGAGTCAAATGTTTAAACACAGATACATAAGGACAATAAATTATGTTTCAAAAGCATGCACACAAGTATTAAAGACTATTAAACTTTTTAATGCAAACATTTAAAGGGGTCTTGACATGAGAAATCAAATTTGTCTTGATTTTTTAAAAATATTACAGGTCTTTGTACTATTAAAACATCCTGCAAGTTTCAGAGCTTAAAATGTCCTCCTCATTATAAACAAAGCATTTATTTAATTAAGCTCTAAAAATGGCTCCTTTGGATATTGTGGGATTTGTAACGTCACACGGGCAAATACATTTGCATATTCCTGCCTCCAGAGCAAGACATTGACGAATAGTTAGACATCATTGCATGATAGGCCCCACCCACTGGCATTAAGTCGTTTAACACTGGATGTGAGCATCACGTTGTGTTGCGTCAAAACCGAGTCCAGCGCTGTCTGTGAAATAAACTCGGGACAGATGATGGAAATGTCACTGGTCCGACTGTTTCAGTACCAGTCAGCATCGTCATGAAAATCTGTCATTTGCATGTGTTTTTAAGTCTTGCCATTTTAAACAATCAAGCGGTTTTAAATTGTTCAAGTGCATTAAGATGCGAAAGAGAACTGAATTCAGTACTTGCACGCTATCTGAGGCAGCGCATGCACCCAAAGCCTGCGCGCCTTTCACATCCTAATGTTTCTACATGGTAAAATTTACACAAAAATTTGTCAAAAATGCCTGTCTTGGTGCATATTCACATAAACATAGTCAGTTATGTCTTAGGTGAAAGTAAACAGGAAAAATCAGAATCAATATATTGGATCTGTCCATCAGGTCTTAAAGTGACAGCAGCCTAATATAACCTGCTGCCGTCTATTATTATTGTTAAACAAACAACAAAAGACAAAGAGAAAATCATTTACTGCTCTTGACTGAATAACTTAGTAGCTTTAATAAGAATCAGTTTGTATTTAATTTACACAGTGTAGAATATGCAGTGTTTTATTTTTTTTACATTTTATTACTTTATTAAATGTCTGTAGTATTTCGTTAGTATAGGCATAACTGAAAAAAAAAAGTTTCTAACCATTTGGAAGCAGTAGTTCACATCAAAACGACAAAAACAATAACTGCTTTTCATTATTTTTTTGTGGTGGGTTTTGTAAAAACTTAATGTTGAGCCTAGAGTCCATGTCCACATTGTGAAAAAAATACTTATTTATTTTACTTTTATTTCTTTTATAGCTTTTTACCATGGTAAATTTACATATGGAAATATTGTTTATGGAGGTGTGGCTTGTGTATATAGGCAGGAAGAGCAGAGCCCTTACAAAATACTCATTCATACAAATAAACTGCCAATAATGTAACCATAAATACATTAAAAATGGCTCAGCTGACAAAACATCTTTCCAAAACACTTTTAGTAGACAAACTCCATAAAACAGTTTTGAAAGTTATTTTGATCTATGACCTTTATACACTGCATGCCATTGTAAAGACTTGTTTTCACCCACGTCAAATTCAATATGGGATCTACCCTGACCAAGGCCTATAGCCAACCACCTGTCATATAAAACCCACACAAAATGCACAGCTGCAAACATAGAGAAAACATGATGAAAACAAGCCTAAGATATTGACTTAATGTCATACAGTAATATTTAGCTGGACTCGGACTTTACCCGGACTTGATTGGTTAAAGACTCAGACTCGAATAAGGTGGACTCGAACCCAACACTAATGGTCTACCAGTAAAACGTTATCACATATCAAATTTGTAATTGCAAGTATCTTTGTCTCAGATATTTCTCCCAAAATTCTTTAAAAAAAAAACAAAAACAAAGGTGTCCATTTTTGACACACAGATAATATGAAAATGTGGCTAGCTTAGAAAAGTTGAATGAAAAAATGTTTGAGTTCATGTTCATCTGATTTGTAATTGTAGATTTAGGTGTTTTATCCAATCTGAGCACAGTTTGAGACATTGTTGAGGTCATTGATGAGACGTGAGATTATTGCAGTCTTTTTTTCAAGCAGGAGACAGGCAAAAGTCTCCATTTGTTCTCAAGTTCATCTTTTTTCTCTATCGGTGATATTAATGTGATGAATGTAATTTGGGAATTTTCATGGGGTCAATGGGGTGTAGAATCGGGCCGCTTTTAGTCAATGCTGTTAACGTGAATGATGTTAAAAGAGTCTCGTTCTTCCTGTGCGTATCATCTGTCACTGTTTCTGCACTTTTCCCTCATTCTCCTAGTCCTGGCTGAGACATTCCTTCCTGTTCTCTTCGCTATCTTGTTTACAGTCACCTGCGCTTGTGAATAATGCAGTATGTCCGTTGCATGCATTGCTTTGAAAGCTTATTTGCCAAGAGCGTCCTCAAATCTTTTGTGGACCACATGGTCCATTTAGGTTGTGCCTTTTAAAAACAAACTGTAAAAAGCCTTTAGACTCCACTGTTGGACCCTCTGGCATCCTCTCTGGCCACTTTCTATTTTTAATCTCAGTCTGGCTGGAGGCAAAGAGCCGAAGCCCTGAGGTGTTCAGCCACGAGCTTCTGATGTCAGCTTTGCTGTTGCAGGCTGAACCCGTTCAGCAGTAATTGCAGCAGTTTTGAGTTGAGCTTTTGATGTTAAGTGTTTGCTGAGGGATCTGTGTGTGTTATAACATTTCTGTCTTCAGATGATATGATTTTTGAAGTTTTGAAGTTTAGTCATTATCTTAGTGTGTGTAATCACTTTAACACATTAGACAGAACAGTACACACAAGTGTTTGTATTTTATTTTTTGTGTTTGTAAGTATTTGACTGTTAAACTCTTTAATGCAAGCATTTAAATGTGTTTTCTATCTATCTGTCTGTCTGTCTGTCGGTTGGTCGGTCATCTATCTAAATATATAATTGCGAGCATAAAGCAAAATCATTGAAATAATTTTTTTTCCTCCCATCTCATATTTTTTCCTTCACCATATCCTTTTAGGGGCTCCGTAGAATGCATTATTTCCTTTCTGAATTCGATATTCGGCTTCAGGCACAACCCTACTTGCAACCGCATAGAAACACCCTAACAACCACCCCAAGTACCCTAGCAACACCCTAGCAACCACCCAGAATACTCTAGCAACCGCATGGCAAACGATTCTTTCACCTTCAAACTTTGATCTTTTAAAATTGATTCAAACAATTCTATCTAAACTATTTCACACTTCAAGCTTTTACAATTACTTCAAACTTTCAGACTAGGCTTTCTCAAGCCAACGTCAAAGTTTATTCACAAACTTTACTGATCTAGTTATTTTTTTCAATATTAATTAATTAATTTAATAATAATTGATTTATGTAATTTGAATTTATGTAATATTAATTTTATTATTTATTCAATATAAATATTGATGCATTATGAATGTATTTTATATGAATATTAAATTATTAATTAAATCCAAATATGGATTATTTAATTAATTTTTTTAATGTGATTTTTTTATTTATTAAATATAAATATTTATTTTATGTATTTAATAAAAATGAATATTTATTGATACATATTCCATAAATAATTTTTTTTTTTTTTTTTATCTCACAGCTTGGGCAAAACTTAAATTTTATCTTGATTCTTTTAATAAACTAACCAATTCCACTGTAAACTTACTATACAGTAATTGTTGACATGATTTATTGTATGTCCTGATAAGCTGGCTGGGATTTATCTGTTTAAAAAAAAAAAAAGTGCAGAACACATTGATACATTAAATTTCTTGAAAACTCCCAAATCTTCAGGGCACCAAGAAAACGTGAGGTGGTTAACATTACTGCCTTTACAAGTGGTTTTGATGATAACAAAGGATACGTTCAGGATTCCTTGTGCCTTTCTGCAAACCAGGCTTCTGCAATACCGTTCATTATAAAAACTGGCAGTGTATGAATTGGCATTGTGAAATCTAATGCAACGTATTCATATCCTGCGTTTATCAAGTGACCGCAGGGTCCTGAAAGTAAAGCGATTGTATGCTGAATAGAAAAATGATCTACAATAGCCTACAACATGAAATAGGAGAATGCACTGACAAATTGAACTTGAACTGGAAATTTTGATGAATGACACATTTCACTGCGTGACTAGGGATTGTTGCTGTAAGCTTTCCAACTATTATTCCTTTAAGCTGAAAAATGTCTAGAATACGGGCCGTGACACACCGAGCTGACCTTGAGTGTCTGTCAGGCTAGTTTCTGCAGTGTGTTCCACATGACGGCTCTAGTCGGGCTCACGTCGGCAGCAGTTCGCCCGATTCAACAATCTGTGTCGTCGGTGAGAGAGATCACTCTGATTGGCTGTTCAGTTTAGCGAGCAAGTGGGTGCACGAGAATAAAAGCGAAAGTGATGAAAGCGAACAAAGAAGTCAAGACGGCACTGTTATAATTTTACGTTATCTTACCTGAGCATTCTAATGTGCAAATATGTTTATAATAACATGAGCTGCCTGGGATGAAGAAACAGCATGATTGATATTCAAAATGGTAATCAATCGCTGCTTTGTTTACAGTTTGTATATTTGCAGTCCTAGGGCCAGATTTACTAAAGGGGGCAAGTTAGCGTGAGAGCGCAATTCCACAAATGCGTTAAATAATCGTTAAGTAATGGCGCCAATACCAGTAAATTGACAAGCACAAACATTATCTAGTAAATTCATTTAAATACTCTCCTTCCATAAATTTTGCATCTGAAAGGGAAATTGCCGCAAAAACAACTCAGTCCACGCCTTTTCTGCTCTAATTTTGCACTGCGTGTCTTTAGTAAATCCCGACAGTAGTTTTTTAATGCCAAAAGAGGGTGTGTGCTGGCGCAACAGGTATCAATATAGAATACTGAAACCTGTTGATGTTGACAGATATTTCCCTACACGCAGGCACAGAACACATGTCCTAGTTGACAGTCAGCTGTAGTCTTTACAGTGATCAAGCGCAGGTTTTTGGCCGAGACTCAGCCAGCCGACTCAAGGCGACAACACAGTCAGGTTTCGTCGGCACTAATTCTTTGGCGTCTACTTGGTGTCACAGCCTTAAAAGAAAAACATAGGCAATAAAAAGTTTAAGAATTAAAGTTATATCGTTTTAATGTTATAAAACTCAATATGTGCCCTGTCACCGTCAGATTTATGCATTTAAAATAGTGAATTTTAATGTTAATCATACATTTTTTTAATAAATCTAATAGGTTCACACTCTTCAGGCAGTGGAAGAAAAAGGAAAAGTCCCCATCAGCAAAAATGACTCTGTACCGGTATTCAAACACTTTGAAGGGTTTGACATGATAAAATCTAGGTGATGACAGGCAAGAAATAACATAAGAATATGTGTAGAATCCATAATTTCACACTGTGTTTTTCTCTGTATCCCAAGGGAATGATAATGAGTTTTGCACAAGGACATAATTTACTCCATCCCTGTGCAAAATAAAAGTAATTAAGTAATTTTAGAATCTTGCTTTGGTTCCTTTATTTGTAAATGGGAAGGATGTCATGAATTGTAACTAGTAGTAATGTTGATTCAATTCCTTATATTCCATGAAACAGCCAAATGACTATTAGACATCCATGTTCAGGAATGCTTTAACCGAGGGCCTCTTAGCGTGTGATGTTATTCCTCAGTGCATGTCTCCTGTTTAATGGGCTGGATGTTTCGTGGGATTTACCGCACAGTCATTAAACCCTGAGATCATCTAAACGGCCGTCTCTTGAGATGGACTGCTCTACAGGCATCAGATAAACCCCAATTAGTTCCCCCAGCTAAGATAAATGGCCATATTTGCATGCCACCTCATTAATATTCCTTAACATTTTTGCCCTGTATTCTGCTTACACTTTTCCCTGTTTTTATTAATTTATTAGATCCTCATCACTGCGTCTTAAAGCTGCACTCAGTGATTTTATGTTTATGTTATTCTGGCCATTATGGTAGAAGTACACCGATCAGGCATAACATTATGATCACCTTTCTAATATTGTGTTGGTCCCCATTTTGCTGCCAAAACAGCCCTGACCCGTCGAGGCATGGACCCCTGAAGGTGTGTTGTGGTATCTGGCACCAAGATATTAGCAGCAGATCCTTTAAGTCCTGTAAGTTGCGAGGTGGGGCCTCCATGGATTGGACTTGTTTGTTCAGCTCATCCCACAGATGCTCGATTGGATTGAGATTTGGGGAATTTGGAGGCCAATCAACACCTCAAACTCGTTGTTGTGCTCCTCAAACCATTCCTGAACCACTTTTGCTTTGTGGCAGGGAGCATTATCCTGCTGAAAGGGAATACCTTTTCCATGAAAGGGTGTACATGGTCTGCAACAATGCTTAGGTAGGTGGTACGTGTCAAAGTAACATCCACATGGATGGCAGGACACAAGGTTTCCCAGCAGAACATTGCCCAAAGCATCACACTGCCTCCGCCGGCTTGCCTTCTTCCCATAGTGCATCCTGGTGCCATGTGTTCCCCAGGTAAGCGACACACACGCACCTGGCCATCCACGTGATGTAAAAGAAAACGTGATTCATCAGACCAGACCACCTTCTTCCATTGCTTCGTGGTCCAGTTCTGATGCTCACGTGCCCACTGTTGGTGCTTTCGGCGGTGGACAGGGGTCAGCATGGGCACCCTGACTGGTCTGCGGCTATGCAGCCCGATACGCAACAAACTGCGATACACTGTGTATTCTGACACCTTTCTATCAGAACCAGCATTAACTTCTTGAGCAATTTGAGCTACAGTAGCTCGTCTGTTGGATCGGATCACACGGGCCAGCCTTCGCTCCCCACGTGCATCAGTGACCCTTGGCCGCCCATGACCCTGTTGCCGGTTCACCACTGTTCCTTCCTTGGACCACTTTTGATAGATACTGACCACTGCAGACCGGGAACACCCCACAAGACCTGCAGTTTTGGAGATGCTCTGACCCAGTCGTCTAGCCATCACAATTTGGCCCTTGTCAAACTCGCTCAAATCCTTACGCTTGACCGTTTTTGCTGCTTCTAACACATCGACTTTGAGGTCAAAATGTTCACTTGCTGCCTAATATATCCCACCCACTAACAGGTGCCGTGATGAAGAGATAATCAGTGTTATTCACTTCACCTGTCAGTGGTCACAGAAGTTTTCATGACATCTTTTGTAGATCAATGTGCAATGGTTCATTTATTCCAGTAGGGACATTGTCGATTAACGTGTTTGAGAAATTACAATGACAGTTATACAATGTGAAACAATACAATTTTAGATTGTTATGGCTAGTTAGCAACCAATCACACCTAAACAATACTTATTTTATTAAATATTCATATGCTTTGTATAATCACAGATGATTTTATGTGCTTTATCTAGTTTCAGAGTGAACTCTTCATTTGAGAGTTTACAGATATGAAAGTGTAGCGTGTAGAAAGAGTGTGTAACTAGCATGGATGATTCAGGATTTAGATCAAAACCCCCAAACTTTCAGAGTTCCTCAAGTTTATTATGATATCCAGGCACACATAGGCATAATTGGTAAGAAAAATTACCAATTGGGAATGAACACAGGGTGAATGCCCAGAATTACTGAGAAAACCGCTGACAAGATTGTAATTGGGGGCTAGAAATACATTAAGCGCAGTAAGTCACCAGTGACAGTGATGAGATGGGACGGTATCTGCACTCTGATGGTAGAGACCTCTGCTGGTGAACTGGTGACGGGACTCCTGTGGATGTGACAGTATTTCACAGCTCACTGACGCGTCTATAATTAAATGCCCTGTTAAGCAGCACTCCAGCGCAACACTCGCCATAACAGTCAAACAGTGAATAGAGTCCACTTAATGAATAAACTTTTTAATGAGCTCTCGGGCTTCTCATATAGCCATTGGCTGATAAACGATGTGCTTCGTGTTCTTGGTTCATGTCTTAACTGTGCTGCTCTTAATTTAAGCTGCCTGCAGTTTGTTCAGTGATTAATTGAAATGCTCTGCAAATGTATGTGTGTGTGTAAAATTACATCTATTTATGGAGTCTGATAGTGTCATACACACACAAAATGCTACTCTTTTGCATTCTTTTCTAATTTAATACAACATTTTTCATTAGAAACCTAAAATTTGAGAATTGCCCATCAAGTGCACACATAGTCCCTTATTCCTTTATGATCTGAAACTTTTTTTCCCCTAAAGAAATGAAGTGATGTTTGGCTTTATTTTGCATCGAAACATTCATCCCTTCTTGATCACTTCACCTGAAGCCTGCTTGCTTTAGCCTGTTGATTTCAACATCATTGAAATGTAGTGTTTCACATGTCATTTTGTCTGCTTTCCACCTGGGGTTAACCTTGCTTTTTGCAGAGTTAAACTTGAGTTGGGATGCCAGAGTTATACGCTGTGAAACAATGCAATGTTTTTAGAATATTTAAGAAGAATTTTTAAACCATTTTTTGTCCATGCAATTAAAACTGCTTTAGACCCGGTTGAGTTGTATTTTATGAACAACGTCTTTCAAAATATCTTGTTTTATGTTCCACATAGAAGAAAGAAAGTCATAGAGGTTTAGATTAGAATTTCATGAGGTAGAGTTTCATGGCAGTAAATGATGACAGAATTTCATTCTTGGGGTGAAATATGTCTTTAAATGAATTGAATTACAGACAGAATAATTTGTGTAGTATTTCAAAAAACGTAAAACAACCTTAGTGGATTAAAGTTTGCTCCATCCATCCAACCATCTGTCCGTCCGTCCGTCCGTCTGTCCATCCATCTATCTGTCTGTCAAGCCATCCAACCAACCATCTGTCCATCTAACTGTCCGTCCGTCCATCCATCCGTCAAGCCATCCATCTGTCCATCCAACCGTCCATCCAACATCCATCTGTCCATCCGTCCGCCCATCTGTCCATCCAACCGTCCATCCAACCATCCATCTGTCCATCCAATGTCTGTCCATCCATCCAACCATCTGTCCGTCCATCCATCTGTCCATCCAACCATCCATCCATCCAACCATCTGTCCGTCCATCCATCTGTCCATCCAACCATCCGTCCATCCATCCATCCAACCATCCATCTGTCCATCCAACCATCCATCCAACCGTCCGTCCATCCATCTGTCCATCCAACCATCAGTCCATCCATCCGTCCGTCCATCTGTCCAGCTATCATCCATCCGTCCGTCCATTCAACCATCCATCCATCCGTCCATCCATCTGTCCATCCAACCATCAGTCCATCCATCCGTCCGTCCATCTGTCCAGCTATCGTCCATCCGTCCGTCCATTCAACCATCCATCCATCCATCCGTCCGTCCATCTGTCCATCCAAGGTCCATCCATCCATCTGTCCATCCAACCATCCATCCATCCATCCAACCAACCATCTGTCCATCCATCCATCTGTCCATCCAACCATCCATCCATCCAACCATCCGTCCATCCATCCATCTGGCCATCTGGCCATCCAACCATCCGTCTATCTGTCCAGCTATTGTCCATCCATCCAACCATCCATCCAATGTCTGTCCATCCATCCAACCAACCATCTGTCCGTCCATCCATCTGTCCATCCAACCATCCATCCATCCATCCATCCAACCATCCATCCGTCTGTCCATCCAACAATCCGTCCATCTGTCCAGCTATCATCTGTCCATCCAACCATCCATCCAACCATCCGTTCGTCCGTCCATCCATCTGTCCATCCAACCAACCAACATTCCATCCATCCGTCCGTCCATTCAACTATCCATCCATCCATCCATCCGTCCGTCTATCTGTCCATCCAAGGTCCATCCATCCATCTGTCCATCCAACCATCCATCCATCCATCCATCCAACCATCTGTCCATCCATCCATCCATCCATCTGTCCATCCATCCATCCAACCATCCGTCCATCCATCCATCTGGCTATCCAACCATCCGTCCATCCATCCGTCCGTCCATCTGTCCAGCTATCGTCCATCCATCCGTCCATCCATCCATCCATCCATCCATCCATCCGTCCATCTGTCCATCCAACATCCATCCGTCCATCCAACCATCCATCCATCCATCTATCCATCCAACCATCCATCCATCCATCCATCCGTCAATCCGTCCGTCCGTCCGTCCATCCATCCATCCATCCATCCATCCATCCATCCATCCATCCGTCCGTCTATCTGTCCATCCAACATCCATCCATCCATCTTTCCATCCGTCCATCCGTCCATCCATCCATCCATCTGTCCATCCATCCATCTGTCTGTTTATCCATCCGTCCGTCCATCCATCCATCCGCAAATTGTAGCATTAACGTAGCGATGTGAAAGTGTACAGTGTAAAATCTTACATCTTGACCACTCAGGATTAATTGCTAACCCAGCATAAAGTACTGTATGAACAATGACCACCAATGACAATGACCACCAACACTTATATTTTGCTGTATTTGAACTGATATTATCTCTCTCTCAATATTTAGCTTGTTGTCATTTGAACTCGGGGGAACAACAGAGCAGATGTTTGAGCCTCCAAACACCAAACGCACCCTCTGATGTACCCGTAACGCTGCATAAGTACTCAGTGTGATTTTTAGCTCCTGCAGGAACTAGTACAAGTATCATTCAGGGTACACGTGTCCTCTGAGAAGAGCGCAGTTAGCAGGAGAGATTAAACAATGTATTGAGACAACTTGGACGGGGTATTCTCATTACTCTCTATCCTGTCATTTGTCATCCTGCTAGAGTTACTGCAGATTGGCTGTCTGCCTTGAGCTCCTTCCTTTCCTTCCCTGTCGTCTTCTCCATGGCTCATTTGAATGATTAGAGGACAGAAGGATAAACCGTATGTTGCTATCTGTGTCCTGACCAATTTAAAAGCACACACTGTTGTATTTCCTTCAGATCAGTTATAGCAGACCTAGACAAAATCTGCAGACATTTTTTTTTTTTTTTTGCATTTCGTGTACTTTTCTGTTTTTTTAAGTCTTCTGAAGTTATTCCAAAACTTTAAAACTTCAAAACTTTAACAGACCAAAACCGAAGACATTATTCACTGACAATCGTCCTCTTCGAAGCTCTAAAATCTCATTCGTGTTTGTGTATTTGAGGCCAAACACCCTATTGATGATATTAGTAAAAAAAAAAAAAATGTTCAGAAAATTTAAATCTGAAATGCAATCGGAGCAGGTTGTTACAATAGCTTAATTCATACTGTGAATCTACAGCCCGAAGTCCTCTTTCATGATCATGTTTGACTTTGGAAATAGGAAAGTGATATAAAGCTGAGTTATCTTGTCCCATCTTTTACTATCGGCTCTGAGAAAATGGTTTCTCTGAAGTGTTGTTACACCCAATGCCTCCCATCAAAAATGTGTTGACGCTGAACAATTTGCTATTCACAAAATGAAGTAATGTGTGACCTCGTAAATACAGTGAGAGAAAAGGGAGGGTTTTTTACTGTCCGAAGAAGAAACCGGGTGATGTGGGAGTTTCACAACACTCAGACAAAAGTGTCACTGTGCAGACTTGGGCTTAATATAATGTTTCTTACTTTACAACTATTTCCTTACAACTATTACCATACAGATAAAGTAGTTCAACTGGTATTTTATTCCTTAAAAATATTCTAAATATTTTTGCAAATAGCAATAGACTGATTATATATATATATATATATATATATATATATATATATATAGAAGCACTGTATATATATATATATATATATATATATATATACACATACACACACACACACACACATATATATATATATATACAGTGGTGGTCAGAATTATTGGCACCGTTGGTAAATATGATCAAAGATGACTGTAATTTATTTTTACAGTCATCTTTGATCATATTTACCAAGGGTGCCAATAATTCTGACCACCACTGTATATATATATATATATATATATATATATCTGCATTGTTTATCCTTTTGATCTTTAATTTATAAAATTAGCAAAAATGTAACCTTTTATTGAAGGAAAAAAATTGAAAGTGGGAGGAAAATCACATTATGAAATAAATGTTTTTCTCCAAAACACGTTGGCCACAATTATTGGCACCCCTAGAATTTTTTATGAGTAAAATATCTCTGAAGTATATTTCCATTCATATTTCCATTTTTTTAGCACACCAGGGTGATCATGAACATGATATTGTCCAGCCATGACTTCCTGTTCCACAGGAGTATAAACATGAGGAAACACAAAGGCCAAATTCCCATAATCATTCATCACAATGAGTAAAACCAAAGAATATAGTTCTGATGTGCAGCAAAAGATTGTTGAGCTTCACAAAATAGAAAGTGGCTGTAAGAAAATAGCTAAAGCATTGAAAATCCCCATTTCCACTATCAGGGCAATAATTAAGAAGTTCCAATCAACTAAAGATGTTACAAATCTGCCTAGAAGAGGACGTGTGTCTAAATCGTCCTAATGCGCGGTGAGGAGGAAAGTTTGAGTGGCCAAAGACTCTCCAAGGATCACAGCTGGAGAATTGCAGAGATTAGTTGAGTCTTGAGTCTCAGAAAGCCTAAAAAAAATTATCAAACAGCACCTACATCCCTACAAGTTGTTTGGGAGGGTTTCAAGAAAAATCCTCTGCTCTCATCCAGAAACAATGTCCAGCATATTCAGTTGTCAGACAAGACTGGAACTTCAAACGGGACCTGCTTCTATGGTCAGATGAAACTAAAAAAAGAGCTTTTTGGCAGCAAACCCACCAGATGGGTTTGGTGCACACATGGATAAAAAATACCCCATGCCCATGGTTAAATATACTGCTGGATCTTTAATGTTGTGGGCCTATTTTTCTGCTGGAGGTCCTGGACATCTTGTTCAGATACATGGCATCATGGATTCTATCAAATACCAACAGATAAAAAATCAAAACCTGGACGCTTCTGCTAGAAATCCAATAATGGGCTGTGGTTGGATCTTCCATCAGGACAATGATCCAAAACAAACATTAAAAACCAACACAAAAATGTGTCACTGAGCACAAAATGAAGCTTCTGCCATGGCCATCCCAGTCCCCTGACCTGAACCCTAAACAAAATGAGTGGAGTGAACTGAAGAGTAGAAGCACCAACATGGAGCTGGGAATCTGAAGGATCTGGAGAGATTCTGTATGAAGCAATGGTCTCTGATCTCTTGTCAGGTGTTCTCCAAACTCATCAGTCATTATAGGTGAAGACTCAGAGCTGTTATCTTGGCAAAAGGAGGTTGCAAAAAGTATTGAATAAAAGGGTGCCAATAATTGTGGCCAACGTGTTTTGAAGAAAAACATTTATTTCATAATGTGATTTTCCCCCCACTTTCAATTCTTTTCCTTCACTGAAAGGTTAGATTTTTGCTAATTTTATGATCATTATGATCAATTAAAGATCAAAAGGATAAACAATGCAGATTTATTTTTACAGTCATCTTTGATCATATTTACCAAGGGTGCCAATAATTCTGACCACAACTGTATATATATATATATATATATATATATATATTATTGTTGGCGTAATGCAAGACTATAGAGCTATATAGCTCAGATATATATACAATTGCACTGTGTTCATTATGAAGATTTATTCTCCACAAAGATTAATCTTCAGTGTCTACCTTCACATTTCCCAAGATGTATCTTAATGTGTTGAACAATGTGCCTGTGAGAACAACGTTCCTGAAGACCATAAATATAGCCATTTTTCTTCTTTCTCTGTGCGAAGCTGAAGCGCTGGGGCTCTGCTGACTTAAATTCAATGAAGGGAGGAAAAACAGGCCCGTGGTCGGTGGGTGCCATTTGTAAAAAACATTCCCTCGATTTCAATGAATTCACATGAAATAAATGTTAGCGGTCATGACAGGTCATTAATATAGTGCAGTGTTGTGATTTAATGAGGGAGCTTTGAAATGCCACGGGAGATGGCGGTGCTACGAGAGAATTTTTATTTCTGGTTAAACGCTGTGTGCTTCCAATAGTGCTTCTTTTTTTCTCTCACCATCATAACAAATCTACAGGACTAGCCAACATGGACAACGCAAGTGTGTAAAGAGAGGCTTATATGTTTCTGGTGGATTGTTATGGAAAATAGCCCACACGTGAGTTGCGTGGGCAGAAAACACAGTTTCATTAAACAGTTGCACCACTTTAGGGTGAAAAGCCATTTTTTTTATACATTTAAAGCATCCAAGCATTTATAAACCATCAGATGTAGATGCACAGTAAAGTTCTGGAGCGCCATACATGTCTTTGGTGATAGTTGGTGATTTCTGCAGACAAAAGTGACCACCACTGGTGATGTGGTGGAAAAAAGATGGACAGTTTTATTTTAGGCAGATACTACTAACAGAAGTGAAGACGTTAGGGTTTAGTTGAATATATGCTACCATTCAAAAGGTTTTTTGTGTTTTATGCTCAAGGCTGCATTATCACAAATAAAAACATTAATATTCTGAAATATTATTTCAGTTTAAATGTTTTTCAGTTTAAACAGTTTGAACTGTTTTCTATGTGAATATATGTTCAAATGTAATTTATTCCTGTGATCAAAGCTGAATTTTCAGCATCATTACTCCAGTCTTCAGTGTCACATGATCCTTCAGAAATCATTCTAATATAATGATTTGCTGCTCAAGAAACATTTATGATTATTATCAATATTTTTTGTGGAAATCGTGTTGCATTTTTTCAGGATCCTTTGATGACTAGAAAGTTCAAAAGAAAAAAAATTATTTGAAATAGAAATATCTTTACTGTCACTTTTGATCAATTTAATGTAGCCTTGATGAATACAAGTTTAGTTCTTTCAAAAAAAAAAAAATCTTACTGAACCCAAACTTAAGACAGAGGAGAAGTGAATATGTTTTAGCCTGTTCTCCTGTAACTGACTTCATTCTGTGTGTTTTCATACGTTTAGAGATATTGCATGAAAAAGTACTGGATGGAAACAATATGTGAACAAAAATGTCCAAATTGCCTAAAAAAACTTGCTTGCTATAGATGAATGAGTTTGATTCATGCATTCATAATTTTTTTCATGATAAGTTGTATTTATGCACAACAATCGCTTTTCCCTGCAGAGTTTTCATTCTAAGCTTCAAGGCTGAATCCTTGTTAAAATAGAAAGGAGTTTAAATTTCTTTGAAAGCAATGCATCCTGTCTGTGATTTATTTATATTCAAAAGTAATGACCAGTTTTTGAGTGTCTTTAATGGAACTGATGTCTTGGCTAGGTCATTTGGGGTTCCTGGAAAGCAATTGTTCAGAGCTGTGTAGAGCAAACCATCAGTGCTTTTAAAAAGCATTCACTGCTCTGAGTTAAAGCATGGAACCAATTATCCGCATCCCTTACTGTTAGTTATTTCAAAATAAATGAATCTCTTTGAGTCCATTCCTTCCTTCCTTGCTTTTTTTTTTTTTTTTTTTCGCTCATCCTTTCAAGTGGTCCTGTAAACACAGGCCAATTAACTGTTTTTTCAGAAATATTTCTGAATCTTTTAGGTTTGGGCAGCATGAAAGGTTTGCTCTTTCTCTGGCACCCACCTATAACATCCAGTCTTTTCCACATGCTGCTCTTTCTTTCTCCTTTGCTCTCATTTTTGTCACTTCCCTTCTGAGTGAAGGAGGAACAGTCACTTGTTGTAGATGAAAATAAGTGTATTTCTTTGCTCCACTAACCAAATATTCCTTGAAATATGGAACAACCATTCATTTTTGGTTATTTACCATTGTCTTACAAAAAATGGTTTTCACAGTGATGCCATAGAAGAACTATTTTTTGGTTCCCCAAAGAACCTTTCAGCGAACAGTTTTTTCTTAGTGTGAAGAACATTTTAAAAATCTAAAGAACTTTTTTCGATGGAAAAGATGTTGTAGGTTCTTCATGGAACCATAGATACCAATAAAGAGCCTTTATTTTTAAGAGTGTACCATGGTACTCTTTGAAGAGGTTTGCAATCCCGCCTGGGCCTAGACATAAGGTATCGTAAGTTATCGTATGTCTTGAGAAAATGTAATTCTTTTATGGTGCTTTTTTTGGTCTTTTTTTAGGGCATGACAGCTCATTGTAACTATGAATTGTTTTATGGGAAAAGATGTCTAAAGATTGTTAGTAATTAAAAAAAATGATGTAAATAATGACAATTTTCATTATTTGGGTGTATTATTCCCAAATAATGGGGAAGCTGCTTTAGGGTTAGGTACAATCTTACTGTTGATTTTAGCCAAAACTGATTAAAATCTTCCATTTGCTATTTATGTTCCATTTATGGACAATTATAAATAATGCTGACATATCAGGAACCTCTTTGTGATGTTTCTTTTACATATGAAAGTGTTTTTGGCCATCTCTATGACCACACAAGTTGTGGCTTTTCCACTATGTTAGGCATGAGCATTTTGATTGCTGTCAGAAACCCTAATTGTGTTTTTGCACATGAATAAGCTTCAGTCAAAAACCTCTGCAATGGTTTTGTAGCCTGATTTAAAGGGTTTGTTCACCCAGAAATGAAAATTCTGTCATTAATTACTCACCCTCATGTCATTCCAAACCCATTAGACCTTCGTTCATCTTCAGAACACAAATTAAAGGGTTAGTTCACCCTAAAATGAAAATTCTGTCATTAATTACTCACCCTCATGTCGTTATAAACCTGTAAGACTCTCATTCATCTTCAGAACACAAATGAAGATCTTTTTGATGAAATCTGAGATTTGTTCTTGTGTGTCATTCAGGTTAGGTTGAAGCGTCAAAGTGTTCGTTGCAAAGGCAGTCAATGGACGGACAGACATCTCTCAGATTTCATCAAAAAGATCTTCATTTGTGTTCTGAAGATGAACGAAAGTCTTACAGGTTTAGAACGACATGAGGGTGAGTAATTAATGACACAATTTTCATTTTTGGGTGAACTAACCCTTTAAGCTAAAGTAGTAAACGGTGATTTGATGTCGAAGAAAATCGCTTTGGAGGTTTCTATCTTTTCAAACGGATGCGAATGTAATGTTTGCAATAGACGGCTGCTAATATTCGATTGTATATGGAAGATTCATGAGAAGATTTTGTAGGCAAAATGAAATTAAACAACATTTAGCAAAAAAAAAGGCACATTAAGGCCCCATCCACACGGAGACGCGTTTCTGTGTATACACACAAATTTTGTATCGGATAGGCGTTTCGTCCACACGGATCCGGCGTTTTCGGAAGGTGAAACCGCTATTTTTTGAAACCGGGTCCCAGAGTGGATAAATCTGAAAACGCCGCCTTTGCGTTTTCGTGTGTACAGCCAATCCGTATATTTTGTGAAACGATGATGTCATCGCCCCACGTGTCAACCCTAGTCAGTCACCCCTAACAGAACAAAACAGCAACAACAACAATAATAGCGTACTACATGCTTGTGTTCGTGCTGCAGAAGCTACCGCGCCTAAAGCTTTACTAAAGTTTGTATACAGCGCGCAAGGTTTATGCGCATGCTTCAAGTCTTATTCTTTGTTTTTAGTGTATCTCTATTGCAGAATTACAGCGCCACATACTGATCTGGCATTTATACTACATCGTTTTGAGTCGTTTCAGTGGTTTCGTGTGTGCGCAGATATTTCTTGAGACGAGGAAACAAAAAAGATCGGATAGGGTAAGTTCTGGCTTCGTGTGGACGTAGCCTAAAATAACCCCATTTACATTTTTGAAAGCATGTATCATTACACTAGTTGGGCATATAGTTCTTATACCCAAAAAGACGATCAATCCTCATAGCTGAAGGGAGGACGAGGTAAACGGCTTCATAACTCTGTGTTTGTTAAGGCTTCACACCCTCATATTGATATCCATCTGTCTTATGTTATAATTCTCCAAGCAGAAAGGCATTTACATTTTGAAGCTCTCTACTGATTTTCACAAGCAAATTTGTTGAAATCCTCTCAACGGTTTATTTGTGATATGCTCCTGTATTGATGTTTCACTTAGCGCAGAGAGCTCATTATATATTTCCAGCACGCAGCGCTGTAACCCATCACCTCTCTGAACTTTATTAGAGCGATTCCCTGTGGTGCTGTGCAGTTTACCGCTGACATTCCTGTTACGCCATGATTTTAGAATACAAAGAACGGTTCCTTCGGTGGACTACTTCCATATACATACGTGCAAAGTATTTGCATGTGTTCTCATAAATATATTTATGCAGGCTAATATAGTGCAACAATAAGTCTATATAATATATTATCCAGCATTACAAAGCTCAGTGTCTTCATAGTAATTCATAGGCATACACAAACTGGCTTGATTTGTGGCATCAAGGGAAGCCCATGTATCTGCTCTTGGGCTTCAGGCATGGGTTTTCTTAAATTAAATCTCAAACTCTTGATTCATGGTTGCAGTCTGGCCTGCCCTGTGTTTCTATTACATTTTTTTGTCCCCAGTTCAAACATAATGCATAACCAATGGGCATCTTGACAGGCCATAAAGAAATCAGGCAGTATAACATAGTGTGGTTGCTTTAACTTTGTTCCTGTTTCGATTTATCTTGATGTCTTTCTGGGAATCTTAATAAGAACTGGTTAAGATACTAGAACTGAATTCTCCAGACAATCATTCATTAATGGTTTTTGGATGTCTGCATTCTTGTAGTAGTTTTTCCTGTGCCGCTACTGAATCGATAGCACCAAGGATTTTTTTTATCTAGTTGTTGTGAGTTTAGAGTCTGAATTGAATGTGAATTCAACTTGCGTCACAAAATAAAACAAAGACAATAAATAAACAACTTCAACAACAACAAACAAACAGCGCAGCCAGTGTAGTGATTTTTTTTCATGATCAAATGACTTTGACTGAATTAATTCAAGGTGTGCATTTTCATTATGCAAAACTCTTTGTCTATACCATAAGCGAGTCTCTTTTGAACCTCACTAAACGAATGTTTACTCAAATGCCACTCACACCAGCAACAGATAAAGCAGCAAATGATCATCTAATTCAGACTGTACTTCACTGTTTGGTGATCGTACAAACATCAAACTATGATTGAAAATAACAACAATAGCCATTATAAATGACAACAGGAAATAAACACAATTGTACAGTTCAGTCAAACGTACAAAAGCAAATGCTCTACATATTAAATATAACGTTCTGTGTATCACTACACAACACCCTTAGCAACCACTATTAGCAACGTAAGCTGTATGTTCTCAATTGATATTGTTCACCGAAACAT
The DNA here is from genome assembly GCA_039654765.1 of Mylopharyngodon piceus. Taxonomy (NCBI): domain Eukaryota; kingdom Metazoa; phylum Chordata; class Actinopteri; order Cypriniformes; family Xenocyprididae; genus Mylopharyngodon; species Mylopharyngodon piceus. The sequence continues at coordinate 36,122,807 of CM077440.1, forward strand.
AAGCTACTGTATTATGTAGAAGAGTACTGTGAGAAAGAGATCGAGTGAGTGAGTGTATAGACCCTTTTCACATTTCTGGCATTTCTACAGCAGTGAATGAGAGAATACGTTAAATATATTTTTTTGTGTTTCCATTTGCTCAAATGGCAAAAGAAAAACTCCACAATAGTGTTTTCACAACTTTCAAAAAGAGGAAAAAAAATAGAGAGCGATTGATAACGGCAGTCAGAAGAGAGAAAGATGTCATTTTTACCGTCACTCCCATAGCCGCTGTATTAGAAACACCCTCACAGCAGCGTTCAACTAGTTTTAAGTAATTTGATGCAAAGTTAATATAATACTAAGTATAGTGTTATAAATGTACATACGTTTTTAAAAAAAATGAAAATATAAAAAACTTTGCAGGATTTACGATATTGATGACCGTTAAAACACGTCATCACAGTCTGTGAAAAGGGTCTATTACCTGCATTCAGATTTAACGTTTTCCTTCAGGTCAGTCCTATGTTCATAATAAAAAATCTGTTTAAATGTCTGATGTATTATCTTGTCCTTTTAACAGTTAAGGGGTTTTCCCGTGACTGACAGCGCTAGTCAAAGCATTTGTCAGTTGCGTCTTGTTCCGTGTTCACAACAATTCAGTCTTTTCAATGTAAAAGTCTTCGCTACTGACTGACACACTCATAAAGACAGTCTTTGCCGCCATCTAATGGTGTATTAATGTAACTGTTGTTCTGTTGCTGTTCATGGTCAGGGACTATTTTTTTCCAGCGGAAGGAAGGCTTTTAGTGACAGTTTACTTCATGAAAGTTGCATTGATACATATTTTTGGCTTTAATATTTGTATTGTGTGGTAACCGTTTTATAAAAGCAATAAGGTACTCGAGGCTAGTGCTGTATCGTGAATAAGTCACGGCTGAAGGGGTTGCAGGCACTCCACTTCACGTCGTGCCTAACAACGCCCTTCAGCCGTGACCTATTCACGATACAGCACTAGCCTCGAGTACCTTATTGCTTTTATAAAACAGTTACCTTATTGCTTACATATCTCATGTTTAACCACTATAAGAGCCAGTACCAAATCCCTGAAGCACTGGCCGATATGAAGCTGTTCTCGGCGGGTACACGAGCACTGAACGGCCGCTGATGGCCTGGAGCTCGCATCTCCGAAAACGTCTAAACAAATTGTAAAATAGGCGCTATGATGAAATATGAGTCACATATTTCAGGTCTGAACAACTACATTCTTGCCTAAAAACTCTTAAAACTACAGTTCGTGGTACAACAAGTGTAGTATTTGTAAAAAAATATGGTGGATTTGGTCGGCCGCTGTGACAGTCGCTTCAAGCAGAGTGATACAAACGGTGAAAAGATTGGAGTGCTGTTATCACTAGAATATTGCATGGGTCTCAGCCAATCAGATTCGAGATCCAGAAAGAACTGTTTTGTGTGTATATATATATATATATATATATTGATGGGCTGGAAATTATGTTTTTTCCCACATGTTAGTCAAGGACAAGGTCATGTATTATAATTGTAATTTCTGGATCTCATCACAGTTCTGGATTGTCAAGCCCTGCATAAACATAATAGATGAGAGATATGCAGAGATTTTTGTTGTAGTAAAAGGGTATTTAACTGTTCTTTTGTGTAGTATTGTTTAGTAAGGACAAATCCCTCAAAACTACTTCCTCAAAAATAGTCAAAAGAATCGTTAAGTGCATTCAGAAGCAGAAGCATTATCTCTGTTCTTCCCAGTGTTTCTCTCATTCACATGATCGATCCTTTCCTCCATCTATCCAACCTGTAGTTCTTTGAAAACATATTTTCCTTCTCTGCGTGCTACTCTCTTGACAGAAATCCCAGCCCTGCATCTAATGGTTGCAGCAGCAGCTGGAGGGAGGCACATATCCGTTTAGACTCCAGCGGTGTCACGCCTCATCTAAATAAATCAGGGAGCAGTGCTTCATAGCACAGGAATGGAGGAGACTGCCTCAAATCAGCTCCAGTATTGGCAAAACCTCTCCATTTCCTCCAATGCTTAGGCTAGACATGGTTAACCCACCATGACCTTCCATTGATTATCTTCTTTTGTCCTTGTTTTTCTGTCTCTCTAATCCTTTAAAGCTCCTTGGAGCAGGAGTTTTGATGCTCTCCTTGTGTGACATGACATTTTTAGGGCCCGAGCACCGATAGTGTGAGGACCCTATTGTAATTGCCCGGTCAATTCTTCTTCTTCTCCGAAATGAATCGCATTTTTGAGGACCTAAACATGCTCGAAAACTCATGAAACTTTGCACACGTGTCAGAAGTGGTGAAAATGTACATCTGATATGGGTTTCAGAATTAGGTGTGGCAAACTGGCTCGATAGCGCCACCTACAAAATTTCAATTAAGCGCCCTTCACGCTACATTCCACGTACAAGTATGAAATTCGGTAGACAGCCCAATACATACAAAAAATTAGTGGGTGCAAAATCTGAAAACACAACAGGAAGTCAGATATTTTGAATTTTCTCTGCAAATTTTTTGCAGTTTTTGCCATTTACAGACGTTGTACTTTAACAAACTCTTTCTAGAGCTTTAATCAGATCAACATCATATTTGGTCAGTCTAATCTGCGACGTTAAATTGCGAAGATCTAGAGTTTTCGCAATACAAATGACTGACGTTGTCCTCCTATATTTATATACTTAAATGCATATTGCCCACCATGCTTTGTTTTCCTAAAGCCACCGGGTGGCAGTGACACAGGTGCGAGGTCTATTATATGATCTATGATATTCTATTATATGATCTAATTAATAATAGAAAATTAGGTCACACTTTAGTTTAGGGTCCAATTCTCACTATTTTCTAACTATTAACTACACTTTTGCCTCAATAAAAACATAATTATTGCTTAATAATAGTTAGTAAGGTAGTTGTTAAGTTTAGGTATTTGGTAGGATTAAGGGATGTAGAATATGGTCATGCAGAATAAGGAATTAATATGTGCTTTATAAGTACTAATAAACAGCCAATATCATAGTAATATGCATGCTAATAAACAACTAGTTAATAGTGAGAATTGGACCCTAAACTAAAGTGTTACCATAAATTAACAATAATTATATGACAAATTGAGACAATTATAATGTGATAGAATAAATTATATTTTAAGTATTATTATATTATATTATATTATATTATATTATATTATATTATATTATATTATTTCAAATATAATAGTATGTATATTTAATGTATTTTTTTGTTTTTGTTTTGGGCAGTAAGGGAACATATATGTGTGTTTTGTAGTTGGGATATAAAAAAGGTAACGTTTTTTCAGTCTCAGTATATTCACAATCAACATTTCTCATGCTTCGTCCACCACTGTCAGGGTTCTGTGTTTGTTTTCCTTTGTCACATGTTCTTTATTCTCAGTTTTCCCGCCACTTGTTTGTTCCCATAGTTACCCTCATTTGAGTTCATTTGTCCCAGGTGTGTCTTGTTAATTAGCTTCGTTTGCCCCTCTGTTTGCCCTGTACAGGTGCTGGTCATATAATTAGAATATCATCAAAAAGTTGATTTATTTCACTAATTCCATTCAGAAAGTGAAACTTGTATATTATATTCATTCATTACACACAGACAGATATATTTCAAATGTTTATTTCTTTTAATTTTGATGATTATAACTGACAACTAAGGAAAATCCCAAATTCAGTATCTCAGAAAATTAGAATATTACTTAAGACCAATACAAAGAAAGGATTTTTAGAAATCTTGGCCAACTGAAAAGTATGAACATGAAAAGTATGAGCATGTACAGCACTCAATACTTAGTTGGGGCTCCTTTTGCCTGAATTACTGCAGCAATGCAGCATGGCATGGAGTCGATCAGTCTGTGGCACTGCTCAGGTGTTATAAGAGCCCAGGTTGCTCTGATAGTGGCCTTCAGCTCTTCTGCATTGTTGGGTCTGGCATATCACATCTTCCTCTTCACAATACCCCATAGATTTTCTATGGGGTTAAGGTCAGGCGAGTTTGCTGGCCAATTAAGAACAGGGATACCATGGTCCTTAAACCAGGTACTGGTAGCTTTGGCACTGTGTGCAGGTGCCAAGTCCTGTTGGAAAATGAAATCTGCATCTCCATAAAGTTGGTCAGCAGCAGGAAGCATGAAGTGCTCTAAAACTTCCTGGTATACGGCTGCGTTGACCTTGGACCTCAGAAAACACAGTGGACCAACACCAGCAGATGACATGGCACCCCAAACCATCACTGACTGTGGAAACTTTACACTGGACATCAAGCAACGTGGATTGTGTGCCTCTCCTCTCTTCCTCCAGACTCTGGGACCCTGATTTCCAAAGGAAATGCAAAATTTACTTTCATCAGAGAACATAACTTTGGACCACTCAGCAGCAGTCCAGTCCTTTTTGTCTTTAGCCCAGGCGAGACGCTTCTGACGCTGTCTGTTGTTCAAGAGTGGCTTGACACAAGGAATGCGACAGCTGAAACCCATGTCTTGCACACGTCTGTGCGTAGTGGTTCTTGAAGCACTGACTCCAGCTGCAGTCCACTCTTTGTGAATCTCCCCCACATTTTTGAATGGGTTTTGTTTCACAATCCTCTCCAGGGTGCGGTTATCCCTATTGCTTGTACACTTTTTTCTACCACATCTTTTCCTTCCCTTCGCCTCTCTATTAATGTGCTTGGACACAGAGCTCTGTGAACAGCCAGCCTCTTTTGCAATGACCTTTTGTGTCTTGCCCTCCTTGTGCAAGGTGTCAATAGTCGTCTTTTGGACAACTGTCAAGTCAGCAGTCTTCCCCATGATTGTGTAGCCTACAGAACTAGACTGAGAGACCATTTAAAGGCCTTTGCAGGTGTTTTGAGTTAATTAGCTGATTAGAGTGTGGCACCAGGTGTCTTCAATATTGAACCTTTTCACAATATTCTAATTTTCTGAGATACTGAATTTGGGATTTTCCTTAGTTGTCAGTTATAATCATCAAAATTAAAAGAAATAAACATTTGAAATATATCAGTCTGTGTGTAATGAATGAATATAATATACAAGTTTCACTTTTTGAATGGAATTAGTGAAATAAATCAACTTTTTGATGATATTCTAATTATATGACCAGCACCTGTATATATTTCCTGTGTTCTCCCTCAGTCTTGGTCGGTTCTCGTCTGCATTATACGTTTGCTTTTCTCTCGGTTCCTATGATTAAAGCCTCTTTATTGGATTCTCCTTCATTGAGTACTTTATCTACAACTATGCACCGTGACAACCACCTTGAATGGATGTTTTTTTTAAACTCGCACAATGCATTGTGGGATTGCATTCTCCTGATGCTACCAAATTATTATTATTATTATTTAGAAGGCAGCAAACTTTTTTTTTGGAACAGCTTTTGTGTTTGAAACACAAAATGCCATAAAATGTTGCCTATGTAGGTGGCTTACTAGGTTATAGAACAGAGCCCTTGTGCATGTGTCGGGTAAGACAGCACAGACACATTTATCTGCCACTTTACAGCCACAATGATGGGCAATTCATTACTGTTCTGCGTTTGGATATTAAACATTAGAGAATCAGTGAATCTCTGGCTGTTTACTTGGTTAATACTGTCTGATTTACTTCATTACCTGCTGCTGCGGCAGGTTGACGTATACCTTCAGTGTGAAAGAGTGTCTGTCTGCCTGGGTAATTGTTTAACCTCATGAATAAGTTAAGCCCTGCTATTGATGATGTTGAAAATGTCGTGCGGCAGACTGTTTCGAGAGCTCTGCTACATATCGGTATTTCGTAGTATATTTGAGTCTTTAATGAGCAGCATTCTCCATTTGTGTAATATATTAGCGTGCGGTCAATAACCGCATCAGTCCTGTAATGAATAGTACTGTTATGGTGGGGTAGGGGAATACAATTGATCATTTTGTTTATCACGCCCTATAAGGTGTTATTGATTACCCGTAGCTTCTGTAGTTTTAATTCTTCTCGCATTGTGTGTGTGTGTTAAGCTTATCAGATAATAATTAGCCTCTTTCAGATGCATGTTCAATTGCTTAAAGTTAGAGATTGGAGAGTTTTATTGCTGTGCAAATACTGATCACTTGCTAAAAATGAAATCTGTAGCTTTCTGTCATTTACTCACCCTCATGTTGTTTAAAACTTAATTTTTTCAAGAATATCCCAGTCATCTTTGCTCTTCTTGGGGAGTTCATGATAAAAGCAATGATATCTGATTTGTAAATGAATCATTTTTGCAGTCTAATCTTTTCAATGAATCAGTTGATCCAGTTCACAAGTCATTGAATCAGACGGTTCTCAAATTCAACCCATTGACTCCATGATCAGATTACTGCAGGAGAGGAAGATTTTCAGCAAATAACAACTTGCTTTTGGTCTGTTCATCACATAAATCTATTGTATGATCATATAATCGCACACGGGTCACATGGACCACTTTTATGATCATTCTATGGTGCTTTTGCATCACTTTTGAAGTTCTCATTCACGTTCATTTTTATCTAAGAAAATAAAATGAGAAAAAGTTCATGTAATCAAGAAAAAAATATTTTAAATGTTATGTTAAATGTTTTTCAGTTTACTTTATTTTTTAAACCCTTTTTATGTACATTGGAACAAAAAATTGGAGCAGGATTTACTTTGCAACAATTTTCACTCAGAATATGATAGCAAATGTCACAAATAATTACAAAGAAATGCCAAGTAACACATTGAATTAAATGTGAAATTTCGAAGTAGAAAGACTGAAATAGTAGTCAAACGTAGTCCAGTAATCTTCAAAAACATTTTCTTATAGTGTATAGACCACTTTTCACAATCCAGTCAATTACAAATGAATAAAATCAAGATCTTTCCTACTTTTTGTTTTTGCCCTGTACTGTTTCACTCTGAAATGCCATGTTATGTAAGTAAAAGGGGATTTAACAGAGTTTCATCTTGACTTCAATTCACAGCCAACAGCAGGTGAGATAAACTTCTTAGTTTAGGGGAGAGAAACTTGTTTTTTTTTTGTTTTTTTTAAATATGTGTTGAACTTTTCCAGTCGTGGACAAAACGTTCCCTCACCTCCCAGCACAATCATATCAAATCATCTTTAAATAAGGGGGTTTTGCCAGTGGACCTGTTGAACGGTGCGAACACTCAGAGATGCGGGTGTCTGTCGCTGAGGAGCCGCCACGAGAGCGCGAGATAATTGGCAGAGACAGAGTACCATTTGGTGCCTCTGGGGTTGTTTGAAAAGTAATTGGATTTTCCCTCAGACCATGGGGAATTGAGGAGTGCTCGGAGAGGAAAGGAGCGTGGACAACAGTGTACTCGACTCTGATTGAAAAAGAAGCAGGATGGCTCTTCCATTACTGCAAAAACACCTTCCCTCCCGGAAGAGTTTTTCTCTCATGGATTTGGTGTGTCTCTTTCTCTCATTGCATTGTCTTCTGCTGCTGTAGATGCTGTCATTTTGAGAAGGGAGGATAAAATGTCAGCTTGTGTCCTCATGTGCAGCAAAGTACCAAGTGTATGAGGTTGACTAGTTTATCTTGACCCCCCCCCCCCCAATTCATTCATTCATTCATTTATTCATTCAACCATTTCATTAATTCGTCCATTTAGTTAGTTAGTTAGTTAGTTTTCATTTAATTCCATTTAATTTTTATATTAATTGTAGGGCTGTCAAGCAATTCAAATTTTTAAGCTAATTAATTACATGAATTTCACACGAATTTCCAAACAGTGTGCACACTTTCACAATTCGTTCCCACAAATTCGTTCCCGTACTCATGGATTTGTTGTCCCTCATTTTAAAAATCTGGTCTTCCGACACAAGAACAGAACAAGCTCCCAGTTCTGTTAACAAATCTTTCTGTATATTGTTTTATTGTGCATTATTAAGTTGAATACAACTGTCTTAACTGCATGCTTCTTGGCTATAATTTGGCGATGAGGTGAGACAACAATTTATCAAGAATTATATGCGTCATAATCTTTTCCATCTATTTATTTGTGAATAAATACTCACTTTTTATAGACAGGGGTTGGTGTACTGTCAGTACAAAACACAGCATGTTTACTAGCCTATAGGCAAAAATCAATACAAAATACATCAAGCATTTCCATGACAACCTTCAGTCGGCCAAGGATAAGCCTCCATTCATTCCTCAAAACCATAGGATTTATTATTAATAATAATCATTATAATTAATAATCATTAGCGCCGTTCCTGTGGGTGCTCAACCATTTCTGGAAACATGAGATAGTCTCTAGAGATGCACTCTATTGAGCATGATCAGTCAAAACAACCAAAAACAACCAAATTACATTCATAATCGGCCTGACAGTCGTGTAGTGTGTTCCCGGCTTTAGTAGACTGTAGTTGACTGTTAGGGTTAGGGTTAACTTCACAAGTACATGTCAACTTATTCTACTAACCTGAAGTTATTGAAGGATGTTCACTAATGTTTACTGGTATTTACAACTTCTTTTTACCCCTAAGCAAAGACTGAAAAAGAACTTTGCCATGAATATATCTGGCCTTTTAGTGTTTCATGGAAGAAAGAATACATTCAGGATTTGACCTGAGGATTTTTTTATTGTTTGTTTTTGTTTGTTCATGTGTTTATTTATTGATTTAGTTATTTTGTTTATTTATTTTACAGTTATTTATTTATTTATTCAAAGCTGCAGTCCGTAATTTTTTTTGGTTAAAAATGATCCAAAATCAATTTTTGAGCAGGTACATAACCAGCCAGTGTTTAAAACTATCTCCTTACCTTAGCCCGATTCACAACGACGTAGAATCTGTGATTCCGAAGTACAGTATCCACACCGATATGGTGACTGACAGCAAACATTAGATTCATCCGCGCTGAGGAGCCATGCCGATGCACAACTCACGTAAAGATGATAATTCTGCAAATAACTGCAATTGCAGGTTTCAAACAGAGATGGCGACAAAGAGGCAAAACTTACAGACTGCAGCTTTAAAGGGATAGTTCATCCAAAAATTATCCCATGATTTACTCACCCTCAAGCCATCCTACACAATCAGAGAAATATTAAAAAATATCGTTTTAGACTTATAATCCGTGACCGGTGATTTGTTTTGCTCTATCCTCTGCGCCTCCGCGTTCGTCATTACTTTGTGCGTCAGGTCAAAGGATACTCTTCCGCCGCAAATCGACGTGCGCATTCTGCGTACGGTCGTCCGGCAGAAGCTAGTTATTTGAATTTATAAAGTTTTAAATATGGAAATTTTTCTTACAAAAATGCATCGCTTCGCTTCAGAAGACCTTTATTAACCCCCTGGAGTCGTATGAATTACCTTTTTTTTATGGATGGATGGATTATTTTTTACTTCAAAACGGACTAAGGATATTTTTAAATATATCTCCAATTGTGTTCATCTGAAAGAAGATAGTCATACACACCTAGGATGGCTTGACGGTGAGTAAATCATGGGATAATTTTCATTTTTTTGGGTGAACTATCCCTTTAAGGCATGACACAATGTATAACTGCAGAAGTATAAATCATAGTTCTACAATAGTTTATGTTGCTTTTTTGGCAGTTTTGCAATATAAATCATCCACTTTTATTTTCTGGAAAGGATAACTAACATCCCTTTTAGTGTTCTATGAAACATTTGGGATTGGACATGAGGGTGAGTAAATGATTTGTATATAAAAACAGTTCATTCGTTTGTTCGTTCCTTTGTTCATTCATTCATCTTTTTATTTACTATTTTAGTAGTTTATCCTGAATTTTTTTATTTATTTATTTTTGGCGTTACTTTAATTATGACTTCAGAGGAACAAATCATTTGCAGTTCTGTGATAATTTGTTATTTTTCACCAGTTTTGCAGCATAAATGACCTTCCACTTAAATTTTATGGAAAAGAACAGCTTAACATCTCCTTTAGTGTTTCATGGAAGAAAGAAAACATCTGAGTTTGGACTATAACTGATACAAGGTTTATTTTTGGCTAAGCTATCTTGTCAAGTGCACGAAAAACGCTCTTTTTTTCTATTTTCACTGAAGCACAGCATCTTTGTATAAAACAACATCATATCTGATGTGCAAACACCCCGTGGCTCATGTTTCTTCCCCCTCGCTGCTTTCTCTTTTGATCTTGAACCAGCGGCGGCTCATTCTGCACTGTCATGTTTGCTCTTGTCCTTTAGAGCGCCCTCTAGTGGTTATTTGTACATGGCTGTGGCTCCTCCAGGAGCTGGAAAACAGCTGTGTGTTTTTCCCAGGGAAATGCAGAGGTCTGTGGCAGGAGGCTGAGACAGTTTATCTGCCATTACTGCAGCGGCAGTCACACTTGACTTCACACTCCCACAGCAGCCACCGATCACGGCAATTCACCATCTCATGACGCCCCAGTGAGGGAAGAATTTACACGTCCTGAGCGACATGGTCACCATCAGACTACTGATGTGAGACATCTTAACATAGCAGGGCTATATGTGCTTTGCATGATCATGGCCATCCAAGAACCAAATAACTTTGGTGTCAATCTGAAAATTCCCCAAAACTCTCACCTCACGCATTGTAGGTTCCCGTTTCTCTCTTCACATAATGAAGCCCAATGGCGGATTGACAGGCGAGTGTGTTTTTATTGAGCATAGGGTGTTGACTGTGCTGTTGGGAAGGTCAGCGCTAACACACCAGAGTTGTATATAACCTGCAATGTTTTGTTTCCTCCGGTCTGACCTCTGAACCCATAAATCTCTTTGAGCTCGGATACCTGTGGTCACGCTGGCTAAGTGATTGATTGTTAGGTTGAAAGCCCATCCTTTATACAGCCTTTCTGAGCTGTTTGTTATTCAGCTAGTCTCTCTGAAGGGGAGCGGCCGTAGAGTCGGCAGTATAGGGTCAGTCCAGAGAAGGACTTCCTTCAGATGCAGCGCACACACAACACACACAGAATTTAATTAGACTATTTACATGTTTCCCTTCAATTATGGGTGTTTTTGAATCTGTGCACTTCTAGAAAATGAATCTTAAAACATTTAAAACAGTTCGCACTCTCACTAGTTTAGTTTGTCCACTAACAATGTCCAACAGTGTGTATACTGTACGCTCATCACAGGGTATTTTTGTTTTTCTTTCTAAATACACACATAATTAAATATTTTCACACACTTTTAGCATCATTTGAAACAATAACAGCTTCAGTTGTAAATTATTAATGATAAAAATATTCTGTTTACAAGTTCGGATTTATATTTTTCTTGATTTTCTTTGTTTTCTTCACACATCAGGCCTAATATTTCATCTCAAACTTTTTATTGGCACTGTTGAATCCTTAAGGTAAATACACTAACTTTACAAAAAAGCACAGAACTTTTTTTTTTTTTTTTTCCCTCACTATATATATACAGTCAAGCCAAAAATTATTCAGACATTTTTGATATTTTTGATATATTTTTACTAGTGGGCGCAGGACACTATAGTTCATTTATGTAAGTGAGGATAGCAAAATAAAGTAAACTGTGACATATTATACCCAAAAATTCTTCATACAGTGGACTACCAGTAAAACTGATAAAAATTTGGAACCAAAAATTATTCAGACACTTTGACCTGACCATGTTTTGCTTAAGTGTTATCTGACATTAAAAAAAAGTGTTTCTGACACAGTTTATCTCTGAGATCTTGTTATATTTTATTACCATTTTTTTTAAACTATAGTGAATAAACTGTATTAATGAATGAAATGTTCAAGGTGTCTGAATAAATTTTGGTTTGACTGTATATATATATATATATATATATAATTATTAAAAATGATTTATTATAAATGTATTATAAATGTACAAATAATTATGGTTTATTATACATTTTTTATTTAAATTAATAATAATTTATTGAAAATCTTGGCCTCAAACAAGGGCAGTAAAATCTAAATTATTATTGTTATCAATATTGTTATAGTATTATTATTATTCCTATTTTTAATCCATACATTTTATGGAATAATAAATATTAATTTAAGATTGTATTTAATTTAAAAGATTATGGGTATCGAACAAGGGCAGTATAATAAGTAATAAATGTATTTATGTATTTTAAGATTAAAAATGGGTCTCAAACAAGGGCAGTAAAATCCAAAATATAATTAAATATAAATATGAATGATGAAGGCATGGTGAAAAGCTTCTAATACCATTTTAATGTGACCTTCATATAACAAAAAGAAAAAAGTGTCAAAGCTCTTGAATTAACAATCAACCCCTGAGACATAAAAGTGCCCAAAATTGAAGAAATTTCCAACAATGGATTTTTGAATGAATTAGCATAAATTGGTTCTGCTCTTGTTTCATGAATGAGGCTCAGTGAGTCAGTGAGCTGTTAATTCGAGAACCGCTCCAACCGATTCAGTTCTACTGATGACCGGTTTTGCGGATCGGTTAAACATTGAAAAGGTCCAAATCAAAAGAATGATCGTTTTTCATCATAATATCAAACCATCAGTTGAAGGTGTGCCGTCAAACAGATATAATGCCCTTTAACCCACATTTTCACCTTGGCCTCAATCTCAGATCCACTCTGCAGGAGAGCAGACCTGTTATCCTTATCAGGAGTCATCTGGATATCGATCCCTTGACAGCATCTCCACTGTATTCTGTCTGCGTTTGATGACAGGCTGCCAGCAGTCACAACTCTCATTTTATGAACCAATCATTTCATATGCTTATTATGCACTCAGAACAAACAGCTGCGATTGTCACTATATGCTGACGTCCACAGGATGAGATGCTGCTATATTTCCTCAAGTGCCTCTTTATTCCTAATGCATGCAACTTTTTAAAACACTCCAGGTGAAAGTTTCCTGCATGTGACAGAATATTTAGAGTGTGTTGCATACGTTATCACCAATCGTGTGTTTGTGTGCCAGCAGATGATACACTGGATTTTTGAAAGCCCTCGGGAGCAACTAGACAGCGTTGTGCTAGGTGTTTGTAAGGCAATTACAGATGACTCGGAAGAGCGTGCTGACTTGGGTGTCTGCACTTTATCTGTGAAATTTCTCCTTCCTATCCGATAATCATCTGTTGTTTGCTTTGGCTGGAGGAAAGCACAGTTATCTTAGGTGACAGCACACACACACACAAACACACACACACACACATGTTGGGTTTGTGCGTTTTATGAGGACTCTCCTTAGACATAATGATTTCTATCCTGTACAGACTTTACATTCTATCCCGTAACCCTAACCTGACCCCTAAACATAACCCTTACAGAAGACATTCTGCGTTTTACATTAAAAAACAAAACAAAACAAAAAAAACATTTAGTATGATTTATAAGCTGTTTTCTTTATAGGGATAGAAATTGTGTTCCCACAATTTATATGTAATGTATTTATGTGTGAATGTGTGTGTGTGTGTGTGTGTATGTATATATATATATATATATATACAGTGGTGGTCAGAATTATTGGCACCCTTGGTAAATATGATCAAAGATGACTGTAAAAATAAATCTGCATTGTTTATCCTTTTGATCTTTAATTTATAAAATTAGCAAAAATCTTACCTTTCATTGAAGGAAAAGAATTGAAAGTGGGGGGAAAATCACATTATGAAATAAATGTTTTTCTCCAAAACACGTTGGCTACAATTATTGGCACCCCTAGAATTTTTTATGAGTAAAATATCTCTGAAGTATATTCCCATTCATATTTACATTTTTTTTTAGCACACCAGGGTGATCATGAACATGAACAAATTGTCCAGCCATTACTTCCTGTTCCACAGGAGTATAAACATGAGGAAACACAAAGGCCAAATTCCCGTAATCATTCATCACAATGAGTAAAACCAAAGAATATAGTTCTGATGTGCAGCAAAAGATTGTTGAGCTTCACAAAATAGAAAGTGGCTGTAAGAAAATAGCTAAAGCATTGAAATTTCCACTATCGGGCCAATAATTAAGAAGTTCCAATCAACTAAAGATGTTACAAATCTGCCTAGAAGAGGACGTGTGTCTAAATTGTCCTAATGTGAAGTGAGGAGGAAAGTTTGAGTGGCCAAAGACTCTCCAAGGATCACAGCTGGAGAATTGCAGAGATTAGTTGAGTCTTGAGTCTCAGAAAGCCAAAAAAAAAAAAATGATGAAACAGCACCTACATCCCCACAAGTTGTTCGGGAGGGTTTCAAGAAAAATCCTCTGCTCTCATCAAGAATCAATCTCCTGCATATTCAGTTGTCAGACAAGACTGGAACTTCAAACGGGACCTGCTTCTATGGTCAGATGAAACTAAAAAAAGAGCTTTTTGGCAGCAAACCCACCAGATGGGTTTGGTGCACACATGGATAAAAAGTACCCCATGCCCACGGTTAAATATACTGCTGGATCTTTAATGTTGTGGGCCTATTTTTCTGCTGGAGGTCCTGGACATCTTGTTCAGATACATGGTATCATGGATTCTATCAAATACCAACAGATAAAAAATCAAAACCTGGACGCTTCTGCTAGAAATCCAATAATGGGCCGTGGTTTGATCTTCCATCAGGACAATGATCCAAAACAAACATCAAAACATTTTTGCTAATTTTATGAAAAACAGCAGTCCACTATATAGTGCGCACAAACTCTTTCCATGCTTAAGGCTCGCGCACTGTGCACGAGATGGAGCAGGACGCGGAAAGTGAAGTAAAAACTGCCTGTCAAGTGATAGACGAAACTGACAATGATTTTATCTTTTTTAAACTGAAATGATGTACAGATCACCACACAAAGATATAGAAGAAAATTAATAAAAACATTTGGATCAATAAACCTTAAAAATATATATAAATAACTGCAGAAAGGCCACACTGCCGACATTTCACATGAAATTAAATCGGCTAAATTGCCTGTGCGAGCAAGCTTTAACTAATCTACAGGTCAACATCGATACACCATAAAACAATCAAAAATTAATTTACAGAATTGAATTAGAACAGAATACACCGTTCTAATAAATAAAAATATTTTTTAAAAAATTAAATAGTCATAATCAAGTCATAAGTGCAAAATGCCTAACGTGCAGGAGAACATATTCAAAACACAAGCCAATAGTTAAATTAGATAACCCAGAGTGATCAATAAATAAATTAAAATTAAAGAAATTATTAAAATAACGAAAGTATAGCCAGAATTGTCAACTTTGTCTTTTTAACTGCAGAGGCAATAAACGCTAAACTGGAGTGGCAGCCTTTTTAGCTAAACATTCACAGCATCCAAAAATCAAATTAGAACCAGCTGAAATGTTTTGAAATCACTTGTACCCTACCTGATTGAGAGAAAAAAAATCCAGTCTTTCACGCGATCTTCCCGTGTCCGTTGAGTCTTTTCAAATAGCGCGCTAGTCAGCTCGTTAACGTTAGCCGGCAGAAGCGCGCCGCAGTGTTTGTCGTTGTTGAGCGGTAGGACATGAGCTGTTGGCACAACTTGCATCTTACGTTTTTTGGATCCTCTTTTACCATTTCAAAGTGCATCCAATTCTACACTTTAGATTTTCTTATCCCAGACATTGTTAAAGATTTTATCCCTGCCACCAAGATGCTCCTCTGTCGGTCACGGATCATGGAAGTGAAACTTAACTCTGTCGCAGGGGTGGTTGGATTTATTCATGCACATTAAAAATATTTATTAAAAGCTTCTTTCTTTTCACATTTTTATTTACAGCATTATCATAATAGGCTGTATATTAACCTATTGGGAGAGAACCAGTACGTCTATGTAAAATCAGATAGCACCCCCATATCTCGTTTCATAACACCTCTGCGAAGATTCGACTGTGAGATTGGTAGTCGAATCAGGCTCCTCCTTTCGAAGCATCGAATCGTCAACTATTCAGGGTCACCCCTACCATCCATCCATCCATCTATCTGTCCATCCATCCATCTGTCCACCCTTCCATCCGTCCATCCATCCGTCCATCCATCCGTCCATCCATCCATCCATCCGTCTATCCATCCGTCTATCCATCCATCCATCCATCCATCCATCCATCCATCTGTCCATCCATCCATCCATCCATCCGTCCATCCATCCATCCATCCATCATCCATCTGTCCGTCCGTCCATCCATCCATCCATCCATCATCCATCCATCCATCCATCCATCTGTCCATCATCCATCCATCCATCCATCCATCTATCCATCCATCCATCCATCTGTCCATCCGTCCATCCATCCATCATCCATCCATCCGTCCGTCCATCTATCCGTCCATCCATCCATCTATCCGTCTGTCCATCCATCCGTCCGTCCATCCGTCCGTCCGTCCATCCATCCATCCATCCATCCATCCATCCATCCGTTTATCTATCCATCTATCCATCCATCTGTCCATCATTCCATCCATCCATCTGTTCATCCGCCCATCCATCCATCATCCATCCATTTATCTGTCCATTCGTCCATCCATCCATCCATCCATCCATCCGTGAAATATCCACTCCACTTACTGTAACTTTTGTTGTCTGTGTTCTTTGTATTGAGCAAAAAGGTCAATCTGTGACATTTAGATCCTCTATTGCTCAAACTTCCTTGCACTCTGTGAATTCACAGGTCAGAGTTCATCAGACGTCTATGTTCTCGCTCTCTGGCTGTCATTGTTAGCGTACAGTATGCCACAGACGTATGCGGATCACTGTGATGTATTTACGGATTTGCTCGTTCATCTCTCAACATGGGCTCATATAGCATGAACAGATGGTTCACATCATCATAAGATGCAGATGAAAAATTAATTCACTGAAGGCCTTCTAAAAAGGAGAGGATAGTAGGAGAGAGGATCTTCAAAAACAAAGATGTTCCCAGAAAGGCGCTGAATTATTCAGGACTTCAAGGGTGGTAAGAGCGTTGTGTTTAACATGAGAAGAAACACGGTACGTCACAAACATCACTAAAAAGGCCTTCAACATTTGTATCCACGGTGTGTCTAAAATGGACATGGCAGAAAGCAAAAAAAAACATCACAAGATGGCCGATCAAAAGCAGTTAAATAAAATGACATTTGTATAACAACAAAGAAGAAAAATGGATCTAAAACATCTTTAAAGCAAAGGGTGGGTGAGATCTAACATGACAGGACACACTTGAAGCATTGCTTGGCTTTAACATCATGTTGTGAACAAGGCTTATGTGCTGTTGAAATGTTCACATTTAAAATGAATGTTGAGAGTAAAGGAGGCTGGATTTGGGGGATGTAATGTTGTAGGGCTACTTGTACATAACTCCTCCAAACATCTTGTGGTAATACCTCCATATCAGTGTTGCTTAGACTCTAAGGTCACGTCAAATCCAGCCAGTGTACTTTATTAAAGGGATAGTTCACCCAAAAATTATCCCATGATTTACTCACCCTCAAGCCATCCTAGGTGTATATGACTTTTTGCTTTCAGACAAACACAATCTGAGATATATTTAAAAATACCCTGACTCTTCAAAGTTTTATAATGGCAGTGAATGGGGGTCCCGAATTTGAAGCCAAAAAAAAGTGCATCTATCCATCTTAAAAGTACATCACACGGCTCCAAGGGGTTAATAAAGGCCTTCTGAAGCAAAGCGATTGGTTTTTGTAAAAAAAATATCCATATTTAAAACTTTATTAACTATAATAACTAGCTTCCGGCAGACGGCCGTACACATCGGTTTGCAGTGGAAGAGTGACCTCTGACCTGACGCTTGACGTAATGACAAACACCTTCTGGATAGAGCAAAACAAAACACCGGTCATGAATTAGAAGTCTAAAACGAGAAATTTTAAAGAGAAATGTCAGAGGATTTTGATATAAGATAAGAGGAGCTTGAGTTTGTTGCACAGCTCTATTTGTTTGAACCGTGAGAGGCGTCTAAGCTTACGATACTCCTACATCCTGCGTCATACATCGTGTCACGGGTTACTCTTGTGGCGCAAGTCAGCTTGCACAGTATGTGTACAGTCGTCTGGCGGAAGCTAGTTATTTTGGTTTATAAAGTTTTAAATATGGATATTTTTCTTACAGAAACCCAATGCTTCACTTCAGAAGGCCTTTATTAACCCCCTGGAGCCGTGTGGATTACTTTTATGCTGGATGGATGCACTTTTTTTTGGCTTCAAAATCTGCCCCCATTCACTGCCATTATAAAACTTTGAAGAGCCAGGATATTTTTAATATAACTCAGATTGAAAGTCATATACACTTAGGATGGCTTGAGGGTGAGTAAATCATGGGCTAATTTTCATTTTTGTGTGAACTATCCCTTTAATGCATGTTCCTGCTCTTATTGTGCATGATTCATCACTAGATGTTCTTGACAACTTCCATATTTGTATCGGACAAATTGATCAATCACTGGATAAATGTTTGTATGATCTTTTGCACTTTACTCCCTTACCCTGGATTATTATGGGTGGGTTAATTAACTCTGTTCAATCTTATATGTCCTGTTTAAAGTCCTGATACATCTTGTTCCAGAAGAATATGGTTGTTTTTTTTTGGCTTACATACTTAACTCATCTATTCAAGGATGAATTAGTAAAAGAATGACTGTATCTCTTGCTGAGTAACTCGTATAACGACTTTGACTAATTCTTCCCAGATATTATGACTTTACTTGGATTTGTAGTAAGATAACAACTTCATAACCTCCTCTTCACTGTCCATGTGATTGTGCTACGTATCTGCAGCCTGCACATAAAAGGTAAGATTAGCCTTTTTTTCATCCCAGAGCATCGGCAATGGATATATTCATGGAATATTTTCAGGAAACACTCAATCTGGGTTATATATCTTTACAGTTTCACTGCAGCAACAGTGAATTTGTGAACTGGTGCAACAGTAGTCGGGTTTCCATCTACAAATATTTTTAATTTTTATTTATTTGTTTTTTATTTTTGGAAATAAATCACATTTCCAGAATACGCATTTAAAAACTTAACATGGGTAGGTTAAGGCTGGGTTTAGGTGTAAGGGAAGGGTCAGCAGTGCAATCAAACACATGTAATTACAGCTGTAATTACATACAGGCATTTTTAAAATACAAGTACAATGTAAAAACATGTATGTACACAATAATTGCATTGTATCAAATGATTAATTTAAATGTTAGTACATAGTAGGACCACAATGTCAGTAATTTTTTTGTATCTCTCATTTGACAGAATATTTCTGTAGTGTCTTATTGAAGCATTCATAAATCATAAACTCATTCTTGATGCCTGCCTGTGTATGATGTTCAGTTCATTGGTATAATATTGACCATCAGTGCTCAGCACCTCTCAGGAGGCTTCACTATACGGTTTATTGATTTAACCAACCAAACGGACATTCAGTCAATGGGCAACATCATATCAATCATGTCATATAAACCAGCACTCTAGCGCAGTGCATAGTGTGCATCGCCATGCTAATGTCTTCACTTGGCATTGCTCTGGTGAGTGAATGTAAAACTCCTGCACTGCAGCAGATGGAGGAAGCGTCTCTGAATGATGTGGTTTCTCTTCGGTTAATGCTGAACAGATTTCATAGACACTCTGCACTCTAATGTGGCAGCTTTAAAAGTTATTTTTGTCTGTCTCATTGTGATGTGTTTCTTTAAAGTAATTGTTAAGCCAACAATGATTTATTTTTACCGAAAGTCATGCCACCCCATATGCTTTTAACAGTGTTACAAGAACCAGTGGCATTTTGCGATTAATGCTAGGGATGCATGAAATACAGCACTGGTACAATGTCAATATTAGTTCATTTTCTTTTAAAAATTGATTGGTTTCAGTTGTATATAGTTAGTCTTTATAAACATTAATAATTTAATAACACTATTACATTTTTTTTTTTTTAGCAAAATTGCAACAATACTGAACATTTATAATGTTGTGTTGCCTACATTTACTTGTAAAGCATTTTAATCGGTTGATTTTATTTTATGAATGAATGGTTGTTTTATTCATTTATTTAAATTTATTTTGATAAAAAATGTAGAATTTTTATATCTGCTATTTATCAGTAATATCAGTCTAATTGGTATTGTCCAGAAGTTTAATATTTGGGCAAACCAAATAAAAGTGGTCTAATTTTTACCCTATAAAGCCTGCTGTATCATATTTGATATGCAAATTTTTTAAGCCTTTAAATTATCCCTTTAATTATTATTTTATTAACTGTTTAGTATAATATTGTTACGACTCATGGAAGTTCAAAGCGCAACAAGAAGGATAAAGAGACTCAGTAGGATGCACAATTTATCACGCGATTCTTAGTGCGATTATGAAATCGCAAAGGCTGCGATTATTTTTTTATGCGCATCTTGTCAATGAAGTATGGCTCCAAATGCTAATCCATCTGAAAGCACTGCGAGTTTGAGTCGCTTATAATGTACATTTGAAAAATCAACACGCATCAAACAACTTTCCAGACATGTGAAGCATTTATTAACATCTTGTCCAACAAAAGACACCATTTAATAACATGTTTTTACTCCAAACTCACTTCATAACGACAGTTGAGCATCCTTCTGTGAGAAGATGTGGCTTCTTACAGAATAAGGCAGTCGTGTGTTTATTAGTCATGTTTAATCAATCAAAGCGTTTCAATCTTCTGTTTATTCAGCTACGGCGATATGACGCATGTTATCTTCTTCTGCGGCAGGGCATATTTAGAGTTTCTGCACAAGAGCGCCCTCTGGCTTTCAGATGGAGAAGCTACTTATCACAGAGCCGTACAGCTCTGACAAGCTTCGCATGAAATAATCGCAGCCTTTGCCAAATCGCTTGCGATAAAATTTGCGATAAATCGCGCAGCCCTAAAATTCTGTCATCATTTATTCCCCCTCAAGTTGTTCTAAACCTGTATGAATTTCTTTGTTCTGCTGAACACAAATGAAGATGTTTTGCTGTACACAAGGGAAGAATGTTAGTAACCAAGCAGATCTCACCCCCCATTGACTACCATAGTATTTTTTTTTCCTACTATGGCAGTCAATGGGGGGCAAGATCTGCTTGGTTACTAACATTCTTCCAAATACCTTCCCTTGTGTACAGCAAAAGAAAGAAATTCATACAGGTTTGAAACAACTTGTGGGGGAGTAAATGATGATTCATTTTTGAGTGAACTATCCCTTTTAACAGTAATTCCACACAGAACAAACTCTACTACCGGACAAATGAGGATACAAACAATGCAGCTGAACAGGATAATACAATCAAATCAGAAACCATAGCAACACATTAGACACGCAGACAGGAAATGAACACAAGGACAGAAAACCAAACTAAACTGAATATAATTATGAGAAATATAAACTATTAGTCCTTTTATTATTTACTCATTTTTTTAGTTTTTACTAATATTTTAAGATGAATTCTTACTGGATTGAAGTAATTGGTATACTTGATTATCCATACATATATTTTTAGAAAAATCATGTTAAAATATAATAAATATCATCTATCGCATTATATGTTTTACCCCCCAAAATAAAAACAGTAACACTTTAGTATAGGGAACACATATAAACTATTAACTAGGAATTTTTCCTCAATAAACTCCTAATTTGCTGCTTATTAATAGTTAGTAAGTTAGTTGTTAAGTTTAGGTATTGGGTAGGATTAAGAATGTAGAATAAGGTCATGAAGAATAAGGCATTAATATGTGCTCAATAAGTACTAATAAACAGCCAATATTCTAGTAATATGCATGCTAATAAGCAACTAGTTAAAAGACCCTAAAATAAAGTGTTACCATAAAAACTACTTTGATCATAAATCTTAGCATTATTATATATTATCTTACTAAGACATATTATTAGGAAATATAGAGTAACAACTGGTATTTTTATGCATTTCATGCAAGTCAGTCTGCTATACTGTTATAAAGAAGTGACTGATTTACATTACAAGCTTTCAGAAGTTCATCTTACTTTTTGGCCATATAAATATCAGCATCTAGACCAAATTGTACGTTTTTTCTCAGTTTGGGCCTGTGAATAAAATGAAGGTTTTTCTCTTTGAGTATGAGCTCCATATTCCCCCCTATATATCATATGAGCCATCAAATATGATAGTCAACATATGCAAACTTTTTTAGACTTGTTTCATTTTGATTTTGTTTAAACGTTCAATAAATTATTCTCTTATTACTCTTATTACATAATTGAGCCTTAAAGTCATATGGACCACTTCTATGATGTTTTTCGTTGGAGCTTTACCTGTCATTAAAAATTTGTCCTGTGTTCAGTGGGACTATTCCTTAACTCCATATTCTTGTACCCTAAAAGAAATTTCATCAGAGTTACAGCCACACATAGTTTCACAGACTGTCAGTTTTATGTTGTTTTCTGGTACAAGAAAAACATTTGAGAAGAACGCTGGGCTCTTGGTCTTCTGCAGGTTCGTCATCCCTCAGCACTCTCCCGGCCGCCCATGTTCCTCCTGCTGCGGTGGACCAGCTCGAATTCCATCACAGATGATCGTGAGGAAATCTGGAGCAGCAGCCCTCTTGATCAAAGCCCAGGCAGAATGAAATATGACATTAGGTGAGCTGTTTCCTTGAGTCAAACACAGCACGAATACAGAAGCTCGCTGTGTGCCAGCGATTCAAGCGTATCTCTCTGACAAGCTCCAATGGGTGAGGCTTGTTTATGGAACACTGCTCTTCATTATAGATGGCTTGTGTCTAGTTTAAAAGCACTCACTTTCTGGGTGTGTTTAGGTTGTGTACTAAAACAAAAGTGCCAAGTTTACTCAAAGTACAGATTGGATAACTGGTCGCGCATCTCAGATGTTTCATTGTGTGTTCACTCGGTATCAGCTTTTCAATGGATCACTTTTCAGCTGCGTTTTCAAATAATAGGCTGGAAAGTAGAAAGTCTGATTTATTATTATGTGATGGTTCATATAAATTACAGATTTTAAAAAACTGATTTGTTGGTGAGCATAAGAGATTTCTTTCAAAAACGTTCAAAAATACTAATTATTTCAAACATTTGACTTGTAGTGTATATATTTAAAATGTATAATAGCTTCAATGTATTTTTCTCCTTGAACTACTTTTTCAAAAAGGTAGCTTGACTGCAGATGTTGTTGAACTTGAACTTAATTTCTCACTCTCATGTCATCAAAACCTGCATTTCTTTCTTCTGTGGAACAAAAGATATTTTGAAGAACTTTTTGGAACAAAACGTTATTGAATTCCTCTTGTCAGGAAAAAAAGTTTGAAATTGATGAGTAAAAACTCATTCGTATTCCCTTCACATTAGTAACTAGTATAAGTGTGTCCTCTTAATGTATTGTATCTGCTGTTGATGTTCTCATTTATTTCTTGGACTGGAGAGAGAGAGAGAGAGAGAGAGATTAAAAACAAGCTTTTTTCCCTTCCTCTTCTTGCTCATCTTGGCTCATCTGGTAATAGTTTCTTTCTGTGTGGTAGTAGAAATCATTCCTTATTATCTTCAAAGGTGTTTTGATGGTAATGTTGTTTTAGTTTTCATGATGCTTAGAAGACAATTAGTGACCTGAGGTCCTTAAGATGAATTTGTAGAAGATCCACTGCACATGACTGTGCCGTTGGCAACATATTCTCTCCCCATCTTACATTGAACCATAATATAAGCCAATTTCATGCTATTAAGAGCCTTTTAAAAGAAAATCACTATACTATAATGTGTATGAATATTTGTGATTTATGTTTAGTGCATTTTGACAGACTACATGTCTACTCTTAAATGGCTGTCAGTAGAGTGCAACAGTCAGGTTCCAGAAGTAAAAACGCCATTAATTTTCTCCATAGGGAAATTGATTTTGAATGGTAACTTATAAACCTTTAAAGACAGACCTGCTGTGAGCTCTGAGGTTGTTAATTGATGGTATTTGGTTCTGCTGAAGTCATCAGCCTGCATTACTTCAGCTTATTTTTAAAATAATGGTGTTGAACAGCGGAATTCATGGTGAAAAACTACATTACACATGATGCTATATAGAAAATTCCACCAATCAGAGTTGAAAAAAGCAACACATGCCAAAATAGTTCTTTAGCCCCGCCCACTCACATGAAGCACTGCGAATTATGTAATTGAGTTGGTCTCTACACTCAAAATACTGAAATATTTGGATGCATATTTTTTTACAATAATCTTAAAATATATTGTTTTCATATATATATATATATATAAAATTTACAGTTTCAGATGCCCAGAAAGCTACTAAAGACAAATTTAAAACAGTTCATGTGAGTACAGTGGTTCAACCTTAATGTTATGAAGCGACGAGAATACTTTTTGTGCGCCAAAAAAAACAAACAAAAAAAAAAAAAACAACTTTATTCAGCAATATCTAGTGATGGGAGATTTCAAAACACTGCTTCAATGAAGTTTTGAAGCTTTACGAATCTTTTGTTTCGAATCAGTGGTTCGGAGCACGTATAAGACTGAATGTGATTTCAGTAAACGAGGCTTCGTTAAGTCATAAGTGTTTCAAAATTTCAATGGTTCACCACTGGGGGGCGATGATCTCTGTGAACCCATATATCAAGTCAATAGGTTTTACCTGATCTCTGATCAGTTTTATACATTTGTAGATGTTTTAATTAGTTAGTAGGCCTATAATTAAAACGAATAATAGTAGTTAATAGTCACTTATTGGCTCAGCTGAACAGGCCAATAAGAGACTATTAACTACTATTATTCTTTCATTTACTGAAATCACGTGACTTTGGCAGTTTGATACGCGCTCCGAACTACTGATTCGAAACAAAAGTTTCGTAAAGCTTTGAAGCTTCATGAAGCAGTGTTTTGATTTCGCCCATCTCTAGATATTGTTGAATAAAGTCGTCATTTTGTTTTTTTGGCGCACAAAAAGTATTCTCGTTGCTTCATAACATTAAGGTTGAACCACTGTACTCACATGAACTGTTTTAAATACGTCTTTAGTAGATTTCTGAGCACTGAAAGTGTAAAATTATTTTGCTGTCAATGGAGGACTTACTGAGCCATCGGATTTTATCAAAAATATCTTAATTTGTGTTCTGAAGATGAACGAAGGTTTCACGAATGTGGAACGACATGAGGGTGAGTAATAATTAACAGAATTTTCATTTCTGGGTGAACTAACCCTTTAAGTACACAGTCTTGTGTATTTGTATTTTTGTCTGATTTTCAAATAGTTTTTTGCTTCAAATCAAAGTTTGTAATGTTATAATTCACCTCGTTGCTAGTTAGTTTGGTTCATGGCTTATAATGCTTGAACAAAGATTTTTTTAAAATCCCTATGGTAAAAATTAATGGAAAAAATACTTCCGGAACCTGCGCCAATGAAAAAGTGGGTGGGCACTAATGCACTCTCTGGAGAACGAAGCTCTTTGCAGCTAGTTAGCAGGGGATAATGGGTCCATGCTAATCAGCCAAACCTTGACCCGCTGGTACTTACTGTTAGGCTACTGTCTTCATTTGATTTAGCATATCTTCTGCTTTTTTTGTCCTGTGAAATTGAGTTCTCAAGGCATCAAATTCTCATTCTGGAATCTTAATCTTTAACACACACACACACACACACACACACCGGCTGTTAGTTTTTCCCAAAACATGGTATCTTGGCATTGAAAACGTTCTGAAATTTAATGTCTGAAGTCCCTGAGCATAAAAAAAAGAAAAAGAAAAAGCTTAAATCCTTGCTCCAGTTAAAACGTTTGAATGCACTTTCCAAGTAAAGCGCCTGTTTGCTTATCAAGTGGATTTTCTTCCTGAAGGGAGGAATCTTGGTCTAAGCTCAGAAATGCTCTTGTCAGAATCACGGGAATGTCTCCAATTAAAAGCATTACCCAGTAATTACATACTGTCTGGGCACAGCAGGCTCACTGAAGGCTAATTAAATACAAACGCTGCTCTATGTTCCTGAATTACGCTTTAGGATGCTTCCTATATTTTCTGCGTTTTCTCTTTCTAGATGATTTTATGCTCATGTTTGCATTGGTGCAACATGACCTAATAAGTATTTGCAGGTGTTTGAACAAAGTTTACACATTTTTTAAGTTTGGATAGACCCTGATATTTAAATGCATTCACTGCATTGAAGGGGCTATAACTGATTGCAGCCATTTTGCTAAATTCAGCCGGACCACATGGTAGACCACAAAGCCACACCCATACAAAATGATTGACAGACAGAGAGCCTTTCTGATTGGCCTTGTGTTTCATTGATGTCACAGAGGTGGGTGAGGTTTTATTAGGGTCTATTATACTGATACCTGTCAAACTGAAGAGGCATTTTATGTGGTATAAATATGTAATAAGTGTAATAAACATAAATGCATTTATTGATGAAAAATCGTATTATATGAACCCAAACAAAGAATTAAGAAATTGTTTACAATGAGATTTAATTAGTTAACACTAGTTAATGCATAAACTAACAATCAACAGGCATTTTTTTAATGTTAATGTTAATGTTTGTTGGTAGTTTATCATACTGAATTGATTAACATTAATGCATTTAACCTTATCGTAAACTATTAACGAAATATTCACATTTGTATGTCTCAAGTTGTTCATACTATGTGTGTGTGTGTGTGGGGGGGGGGGGGGTGTGTGTGTGTGACAGAACTACTTTACATAAATGCTATGAATGCTAATGAAATCAGTTTGTGTCCCAATCTATTTGTTATTATAAATCTTTCATTTGTCAACTCTGTCTGGACCATTTCAACTGCAGATTGCATTGATTTTCTTGGACACAGAGGAATTTTATTTGTCAGCTGAAATAGTTTTGTGCGATTCGTGACTGGGTTGATCTTTAGCATTGCAGGCCCTTGATTCGGAGAGTGATATTTCAAACAGGTTCGGCGTAATTGAATTCATTAGGAACTTCATCAAGTGTATTCCCCAGTGAAGATGAGCGAGCCCTTCTGCTGTATTATCTCCAAGATCCATCTTTAATTGTATTACCGTTCACAACTCCATTATTCTGCTCTTTGATGTTCTGCAGACAAAAAACACAATGATGAGGATTTCCTATTTACCGCTGCACCTTCCATCAGATTACAAGAGCGTCTGAAAGATCGGATGAGGCGTCCTTTGAAATGTGTAGAGCGCTGTATGGGAAAGATGCACGTCTGTGAGTATGAGTCACAGAAGAGTTCAGACGAAAACATAAAAAGAACAAAGAAACCTACAGAGATGTTTACATTTACTCTATGAGATTAATTTTATATCACATATATATCACTATTTAGTTATTTTTGTGTGAAATTCAATAATGAAAAGTTTATATATTAAATTACAATGTGTTACTGGCTATTTTTGGATGATCCAGCCAATGAAATATTTGATTATTTCCCCTTTTTATTTGGAACAAGATTGACACAAACTAAAATATCAGATTATAACAAATGAAAACGGCTTCATATGAAACACTTTCTGATTCACTTTCCATCTTCTGCTCTCATTCGTCTAGGGTCATTTTGATAGGCCCATCATTCAGTTTGTCAAAAGTAAAGTCCTCTTAGGTCTGGTGGTGAGGCTTGTGGCCTCATGTGGCCAAAAAACTGCTTAAAGACACAGAAGTGGAAAAGCTGAGAGAGCACAGACTGGGTTTGGAGTGATGACAATAGAGGTTTAAAAAATCAATTACTGGACGTCCGAGGGGAACTAAGAGACTAAAGTGGAAATTATTTCTGATCCAGCTTTGGAATGATTCGCTCATCCCTTGTGGCTTTGTGTTTTTTGTGCATATTTTAGCACACCATACAATTAACGCCGCCCTACACAAAGTAACGGAGTTAGTTTAGTTTAGAGCTGGAAGACATTTTAACATTTACCTTTATTTTATATATTCCATTCATTCATTCATTAAAGTTTAATATTTATAAATATTTAAAACTATAATATATTTTATATATTATTTATTTTTTATATAGTCCATATTTTTATTTAATAATTTGTTGATTTTGATGTATTTTGATATTTATATATTTGGTCAAACTTTAGTTTAAAGTCCAATTCTCACTAACTATTAACTATGATTTTTACCTCATTAAACACCTAATTACTGCTTATTAATAGTTAGAAAGGTAGTTGTTAAGTTTAGATATCGAGTAGGATTAAGTTATGTAGAATATGGTTATGCAGAATAAGGCATTAATAAGAGCTTTTTAAGTACTAATAAACAGCCAATATCCTAGTAATATGCATGCTAATAAGCAACTTGTTAATAGTGAGAATTTGACCCTAAACTAAAGTTTTACCATATATTTACAGTTTAAAGTTTATTTCTTCGAAATTCTCCTTTTGTGTTCCACAGAAAAAAAATAATAATGTCATACCGGAAATGTGAGGGTGAGCTACACTACCATTCAAAAGATTTCGATCAGTAAGATTTTTTTGTTGTTGTTGTTGTTTGTTTTGTTTTTTTGGATCAGCAAGGATACATTAAATAAATTGATCAAAAGTGACAGTGCACAGTACTTCATATTTTTGTGGAAACCATATATTTTACTATACTCCTGGGCAAAGAAAAAGGGGCTGAGCCAAAAATGGCAAAATATTTAGTGGTCTTTTAATGGTCTTAACCATTTTAATCACAAATCACTGGTCAGGAAATTAGCAAGAATTGCACAAATACTGTGGATAAAGTAAATTAGCATGGAATAGCCTTCCCCATTGCTTTCTTTAAAGGGTTAGTTCGCCCAAAAATGAAAATTCTGTCATTAATTACTCACCCTCATGTCGTTCCACACCCGTAAGACCTTTGTTCATCTTCAGAACACAAATTAAGATATTTTTGATGAAATCCGAGGGTTTCTGATCCACACATAGGCAGCAACGTCATTGCACCTTTTGACGTCCAGAAAGGTAGCAAAAAACATGGTTAAAATAGTCAACATGACTACAGTGGTTCAACCTTAATGTTATGAAGCGATGAGAATACTTTTTGTGCGCAAAAACAAAACAAAAATAACGGCTTTATTCAACAATTTGAACCGTTGTCATACATAGTAAACTCAGTGCAGGCTTCCTTGTTTACGTCCGAATGCCGGCTCATTATTGGCTGGATCCTGTGTCAGCATCACATTCATGTGTCGTGCAGCTCGCGTGTTCAGCTTCGGCCAATACTGAGTTGGCGTTCGGACGTAAACAAGGAAGCCTCACTGAGTTCACTACGTATGACAACGGTTCAAATTGTTGAATAAAGTCGTTATTTTTGTTTTGTTTTTGCGCACAAAAAGTATTCTCGTCGCTTCATAACATTAAGGTTGAACCACTGTAGTCACGTTGACTATTTTAACGATGTCTTTAGTACCTTTCTGGACGTCAAAAGGTGCAATGTGTGGATCAGATACCCTCGGATTTCATCAAAAATATCTTAATTTGTGCTCCGAAGATGAACAAAGGTCTTACGGGTGTGGAACGACATGAGAGTGAGTAATTAATGACAGAGCTTTCATTTTTGGGTGAACTAACCCTTTAATTGTTTAAGCTGTGTGGGTAAACTTGCCTTTTATAGGAAGAAGAGTCAGTGTAGTTCCAATCAATGTTAATGGCTTCAAATGGTTCATGAGTAGTTGAAAAAAATGTCTCCTAGTTAGTTTGAGTTTAATGTGAAACCAAATATTCACTATCTGGACTCTGACAAGCCAAAAACATGATCCTGATGGACTTGTTCTCAAGCCACTTCTTGGTTGTCTTTGCACTTTGGCCAGAATAACATCTGATCATTCTTATTTAGATAACAACTTTTCATTTGTGGGAAGCCAGCCATTCTGCAATATTCTCCTGTACTCCAAAGCATTAAATTCTTTTCACAGTGAAGTGGCTCACCAATACCAGCAGCTAAAAAGGCTCCCCACACAATGACAGCTCTTCCTCCATGCTTCACTGTGCTAGAGATGCATTTATTATTATATTTCTTAGCAGATTTTCGAAGACACCACTCTGGAGCATCACCGTTTTTCATACAACTTCCCATATTCTGCCAAAAAATCATTGTGTTTTTGATGTTTTTCTGAGACAGCATTGCCTTTTTAAGTGGTGCATTTGCTTAAATTTTGCTAATTTCCTGACCAATAATTGTGTATATAGCAGTGTATATATATATATAGGTTTCCACAACTATTTTCAACATTGATAATAATAAGAAATGTTTCTTGAGCAGCATGTCAGCATATTAGAATGATTTCTGAAGGATCATGTGACACTGAAGACTGGAGTAATGATGCTGAAAATTCAGCTATTTAAAATATATTTTTTTTAAAACGGTTAATATTATTGGTTTACTGTATTTTGATCAGATAAATGCAGCATTGGTGAGCATAAGAGACTTCTTTCAATAACACTAAAAAATCTTACCGGCCCCAAACTTTTGAACGGTAGTGTATTAGCAGCATCATGTACAACAACAACCTCAGGAAGTGTGTGTTTATGCGTGCGAATGTTATCATCTCAAATGAGCAGCAGTAGTCACAGCAGTGCAGTCATGTCAGTAAAGCTGAATTGGATGTAACATAAGTCATTAATCAAACTGAGCGAGGCAAATAGAGGAGGGATGTGAAGCTGAAATGATTAAATGGCTCTCCATAAGGTAAGCGTCTCAGCAGAAAGACTGCAGCGTGACACGTGCTCTGGCACATTCCTCACAGGCTGCCCGAGACCGGAGTAATCAAACCCACATGAAGTTCTTCATCAGTGTCAACTGTTTCTCATCGCAGTCTAAGCCTCCTTCTCATCTTCTCCACTTTTCTGTATCTTCTAATTGCGTTTCTTTTCCACAACAGCTTCCAAAAACATGTTTTCATCCAGTCTGCTGAGTAGCAAACACAGGGAAGCGTTTGTTTGGCTCATGGGTGCGTGAGTCCCTTTTCATGTTCTTCCGATCCTGTGTTATTTTCTTTTTTCTGTGAAGCACAAAATTACATACATACTAGGTGGATTGCAGCTGAGAAACACTGCTTTTAACTGTTTCAATTCCCTTTATGACCTCAATGTACAAAAAGCGACAAATTCCTCTCAAACCTTCATAGTCGTAAATACAGTCTATAGGCAAAATTATATATATTTGACTTCCTTTTGCCTGTAGACAGCATATAAACCCATCAGGCATAACATTATGACCACTGACGGGTGAAGTGAATAACACTGATCATCTCTTCATCCTGGCACCTGTTAGTGGGTGGGATATATTAGGCAGCAAGTGAACATTTTGTCCTCAAAGTTGATGTTAGAAGCAGGAAAAATAGGCAAGCGTAAGGATTTGAGCGAGTTTGACAAGGGCCAATTTGTGATGGCTAGACGACTGGGTCAGAGCATCTCCAAAACTGCAGCTCTTGTGGGGTGTTCCCGGTCTGCAGTGGTCAGTATCTATCAAAAGTGGTCCAAGGAAGGAACAGTGGTGAACCGGCGACAGGGTCATGGGCGGCCAAGGCTCATTGATGCACGTGGGGAGCGAAGGCTGGCCCGTGTGGTCCGATCCAACAGACGAGCTACTGTAGCTCAAATTGCTCAAGAAGTTAATGCTGGTTCTGATAGAAAGGTGTCAGAATACACAGTGCATCGCAGTTTGTTGTGTATGGGGCTGTATAGCCGCAGACCAGTCAGGGTGCCCATGCTGACCCCTGTCCACCACTGAAAGCGCCAACAGTGGGCACGTGAGCATCAGAACTGGACCACGGAGCAATGGAAGAAGGTGGTCTGGTCTGATGAATCACGTTTTCTTTTACATCATGTGGATGGCCGGGTGCGTGTGCGTCGCTTACCTGGGGAACTCATAGCACCAGGATGCACTATGGGAAGAAGGCAAGCTGGCAGAGGCAGTGTGATGCTTTGGGCAATGTTTTGCTGGGAAACCATCCATGTGGATGTTACTTTGACACGTACCACCTACCTAAGCATTGTTGCAGACCATGTACACCCTTTCATGGAAACGGTATTCCCTGGTGGCTGTGGCCTCATTCAGCAGGATAGCGCACTAATGCATTATGCCTGATCGGTGTATATATATATATATATATATATATATAATATCTTAAATGATATATGTGTAATATTTGAAGAAATGTTTAACTTATTTTAGACATTTTAAGCTTTTTAAAATGTTCAGTTTTCTCCATCCTCCTTTCAGGTGGCAATTTAAAAAAAACAAAAAAAACAAAAAACAAACCTATCTACTCTGGAGTGGGTCTCATGCATTTTTCATCAGCAGCATAGCAAAAACTTTTCCGGCACTTCATGACCTCCTCGCTTTCACACCTACATGCAGTCTTTATCGTCAAATCGACAGGATTGATTCACGTGGGTTTCATGGATTTTTCCTGGTTTTGAACATGTGTACATATTAAATAATTTAGCTCGAAGAGCAATTGAGACTGTATGTGTGTATGTGCATGTGTACATTGTTTTTGCTTAAAGATCCAGTGTGTTGCCCTGTTCCTGAATGACAACACTTGAGAAACATAATAAAGTAGACTACATGATGGAGATAACCCTTGTTATAGTGACACTGGTGGCCATTAAGTGAACTGCAGCCAGCGACTTATTGCTCGTGCTCGCACTAGTGCACACGCGACGTACAAGAGACTGAACGTGATTTACTTTAATGAATATGTAGGTAAATATGTGCTGTGCGCTTTCTTCTCAATAACAAAATAAACACAACAAAAATAACAGCGGTGAGAAAACAGCAGTTAAAGGGTTAGTTTACCCAAAAATGAAAATTCTGTCATTAATTCCACACCTGTAAGACCTTCGCTCATCTTCAGAACACAAATTAATATATTTTTGATAAAATCCGATGGCTCAGTGAGGCCTCCATTGCCAGCAGGATAATTTACACTTTCAGATGCCCAGAAAGCTACTAAAGACGTATTTAAAACAGTTCATGTGAGTACAGTGGTTCAACCTTAATGTTATGAAGCGACGAGAATACTTTTTGTGCGCCAAAAAAACCCCAAAATAACGACTTTATTCAACAATATCTAGTAATGGGCGATTTCAAAACACTGCTTCATGAAGC